>JAOWCC010001684.1:0-274833 GCA_030867875.1 Actinernus sp. WN-2022 | reverse complement strand
ACAGTGGAACCTCTCTGTGCGACCACACCAAAAGCCTGTTTTGTCTTTCAGTCAAATCACTGCATTGAATACCTCTCGTAAGCGCCCACCTCCCGTAAGCGACCGCGACCACCTTTTGGGCTTGGGAGTTGGATTATTCTTTGTTATTTTACCTCGGGTAAGCGACCATACAACTGAAATCGTTCACACAATCCTCGATTAAAAAGTTTTTCAAGCCAGAAACTGTAAATATTTTTTGACACTATCAATCCCCGTTTATCTATTGAAGTTCATGTTCGCTGAAAATTTTAAAGGTTTTGAGGTTGGAGCAATACAAACCCATAATAATAAACTGTAGTGATAAAATATGTTGTTGTATTGATATTTCCTGTCCCTAGAGACCAGATATCATATTACTAAAATTTGGACTTCCTGTGGTGGTTACTCTCGTAAGCGACCACCTCTCGTAAGCGACCACTTTTCCAGGTCCCGAGGGTGGTCGCTTACGGGAGGTTCAACTGTAGTAAGATAAACTGGTAGTCTGCTTGTCATCTGTGGCGGTCTTGTCACTGGTGAGATGCTCAGGGTTGCTGCTATTGGTGATCCCTGTTGTCAAAAAGCATCTCGTAGGGCACCGGCGGTGGTTCCACTACCTCCCTATGGGGTGTACTTCTGTATCCTGTAACCTGCGGTGGAGCTTCGGCTTAATTTCTCGGTCGGTACTTTAGATCTGCTCTGCTGCGCATGTATGTTGCACTATTTAATCTCATAGGAGCGATCATCAAGTCGCTTGGTGACAAGGGCTTTATTTATTTGAAACAGGCGTATACGCACAATGCCCGGGGGGGGGGGGGGGAACTCCTGTTTGTGACGTATTATGTATGTGCCGCCCGGGTGGGTCAGGGGTTTTGAGCTCAGTTTGGGCAGGTAGGGTCAGGGTTTTGACCTGATTTGGGCAGATCAGGGTCAGGATTTGAGTATAATTTGGGTGCAGTCAGGGTCGGGGTTCAGTATTTTTTAGGCAGTTAGGGTTCAGTTTTTTTTAGCTACTATGTCAAAAAAGACATTCTGTTGCCGCATTTTGATCGCCTGCCCACATGCAAGCACTGAGGTTCCCATACATCGTGACGCCGCTAATTCGTACTTCAGTACTTATCTATGTACTTCATCTGCTTATTTGTTTACCCAATGCCACGTCCCGACTTGAAATGTTCCGTATTTTGCATGCAATCCCGGTACGCAGTATATATCCGACCGTGTTTTGAAAACAATTTAAAGAAGGGGCAATCAGGGTTTTTCCCCAAAAAGGGGGCAATCAGGGTTTTGGAGCTCGGATTGGGTCAAACAGGGTCAGGGTTTGAGCCTCTTGGCCTCACATAGACATAGACATAGACATAGACATAGACATAGACATAGACATAGACATAACTTTATTTGGACCTTGTAGATTGAACTACATCGGTAAATATCCAAATAACAATAATATTTATATTACCTTAATTAAGTTAAGTTAACATAGCTATATGATATGTACAACACGGGTTCAATTATTTGTTCCTAACTTCGAGACATTCGTAAATATATTTTGCCATCATTTTTTGTACCGTATTTGGGGGATTGATCATTAGTAAGAATACCTCGTCATCACTCAAGTATTTTAAGTTTCTTTTTAGGGCTTTTTCTAGGTCTTTAAAAAAAGAATTGCGTCTTGTGACATAGAACTGGCATCTTATTAAGAAATGTTTTTCGTCTTCTGGTTCTTTAAAACATTTTGGACAAATTCTTTCTTCTGGTTTTTGGTAGGGCCTTTGATGTCTACCCGTTTCAATTTGAAGACAATGATTACTGATACGAAGTTTTGTTAGTGCTATTCTGTGTTTAATGTCAGAGATATTGACCAGGTATTCTTCTTGATTGTGGTCTGTTTTGAATATTCTATACGTTCTAAGTTTATTACTTTGTGCCGAATCTCTGCGTTGATCATTGTGAATTTCCTCAGTCCAAGTTTGAAATTCAATATCACAGAGTCTTTGTTTCATTTGTCTAAGTGTTAGTTTCCAATCAGTACTCGTTTGAATTGCATGGTTTTCATACCAAATATAGCCATATCCCATTCTCTCAATTACATATTTGAGTTTTTCTGTAAGTACCCCCCCCCCCCCCCCCCCCCCCCCCCCCCCCCCCCCCCCCCCCGGGGGCACAATGTCTCCTTCATTCAGCGGGCTTCTAAATCCCTGGCGTGGTTGTTGTAGTATAGTGCGCCTGTTTTATAATTTCTCTGACTGGTTCTTCAGGTGTCTTGTTCTTGATGCTTAGGTTTGATACTCTGAGGTCTGAGAAGTCCCGCCAGCTGTCGTGGCTAGAAGTGTTATTGTATTTGCATTATCCTAGTAGACGGGCTGGGCTGGAGTCCATAGACTGTCTCGATCAGCTGCATGATGACGTTACTAGTTTTCTGTGTGCCAATAGTGAAAGGGATCACTCCCATCCGCCTTTGCTGAGGCCCCTTTACGGTAAATTCCGACTAAGCGACATGAAGGACATGAAATAACGACGAACGTCTGAAATTGCGAGAGCGACAGAGAGAAATAAGAAAACAGTAGACGAAATTCTGACACCGACATGCCCACCCAGTTCCGAGACTGCGACACGACTAGTTTTGAAACTCAGACAGCTGGGACATACATATACCCCCCCCCCCCCCCCCCCCCGTCGCCGCCCTAAAGGGGACTCTTTGCTTTGCGAAGCAGTTTCTTCGTCATATTCACTGCTAACACAAGTCGACCTTTTCATGCGAGCGAGCATGTCGAAGCGGTATTTAAAAAAAATGGAATTGAGAACGTCTATACCGTTAAGCAAAGGCGTAGTTGAAACCATCTGCTTGATTAGTTGGAACGCCTTGCCGGCTCGTCAACTCTCTAATGGCTCGAACACATAATAATATGTTTTCATTGAGATTTTGCTAGACACCTATATAGTTGCATTGAGAGCCAGCGAAGCCAACCGGCGGAGCAGACCTTATGCATCAGTCAATTCCAGCAATGCCCATCCCTCCCCCGGGACAACCCCCGGGCATTAGCCATTTTCGTGTTTTTTTAAAATTCCCCACCGTGGGGACAAGCAATGTGTTCAAATGCCCCACAGTGGAGCCAAAGAAGTAAGGAAAATGCCCCACCCCCGGGCACATCCATAATGATATACTGCCCAAGTTTAATTCCATGCAAATACACAGGGCGCAGATAATCTATTCATTGATAGTTTCCGTTCGTTTTGTAGATCCGCCATCTTGTTTTGTATTTGTATTACCGCTGTTTGATTATACTATTGAGCTGCCTGGAGCAAAATGGTATTAATACATCAGTATATATAGTTTTTATTTGATTCCTATAAATAATCATTCCCAACGCGGTTATATAATGTTATCGACAATAACGCTTATTAAAACCACGTGACTTTATAATAATAGTGTGCTGTTCTGTTCGTCCGGTGGACAGCAGCAAACTGTGTATATTTGTAAACGAACTACTTGATATCGTTTCAAACTCGGACCGGCAGAGCTTGGGCCCCGTATGGCTCCTGAAAATTTTAGCGCAGCGTAGCATTAAGAATACCGTACGGGAACTGCTATTTTCTAGCTAGTGTAAAAAATTCAACATCCATAGATTTCCCGGCTTTTTCGTGTCCTAGCATATACAAATACGTGGATAAGACAGTCATAAACTGCAGGTTTCTAGGTTTAGAGAAATAGATACATGTAGAATCCACGGGCAGATGGAGTAATTACAAGAAATCAGATTTTTTTTTACTTGATACAGTATGGCGTCGTTACCACGAGACCAGTCCGGCTCTTTCCTATAATTCTTTTCGGCAGTGTCAAATGCCCGACCCCCGGGCCGATATAAGGTTACAAATGCCCCACTTCCGGGATCTCAAAATATGCAGATGCCCCACCATGTCCCGGGGGGGGGGGGGGGGGAATGGGCATTTGGGCATTTGTTTTATTTCCAAATAAATTTAGGCGATGAGCAGGGGCACCCAACGGTAAAACTTCATTAAAACGAATATTCTGACGTAGATGTATTTAAACATTATTTTTTTAAACCAGCTATTTTGTACCAGCATGCATGCCATGCCAGCCAGCCTAAAGCTCGTGAAGAATTTCTAAATTTCCAGCTGGAAAATTTAAGTGAATGCAGATTGCAGTGGTAGAAAACGAGTCAAGAAGAAGTCACAAACTATGTAGTGGTGAATTGAAATACTTGCAGGCCAAATATAAAAGCTTTAAATATTTTATATTTAATCCATTATAGGTGTGTTGATACCCTGCAGTATTCAATATTTTTGATAAATATCAGACTGCAGAATTTGCCAGCCGAGTGGCCCAGAAGAACAGATATTTTGCAGAACAGTTCGTTGGGTGTTCCTGTTAGGAAACCGAAAGTATCAAATAGTTGTATTTATACGCTATACATGGACGTCGTAATATGTAATCTTTGATACATCTGATACATAAGAAAATAGAGCCTCGAAATACTTTTAGGATGTTATAGGGAGCCCGCTGTCCGTCCACCAACATGTAGTCGCCTCGCTAAGATCGCCAGAGACCTGGCCCTGGACCTAACTGAAGCTGAGATTCAGGAATATCAAGGTAAGCTCGTAGAATCATAAATACTCTACGAAATCGAGCGGAACTTCGCGTTCATGAGTTGGAACATGCTGTGACAGTGAAATAATGGTTCCCACATTGTTTTGTCCTAAACCAATCAAATTTTAGTATAGAGTTACAGTCGGCAAAGGTTACGGTATACAGCTACTATCTTAGTACCGTATTTCATTCCCCCTCATACCCAAATTGTTCTGCTCCAGTGTTACGAGTTGTGACGTAATGATGTGACGTGACACACCACACAGCGGTCAAACGTCTGCGCGGTGGGCGGCCGCGCGAATTTCCCGCGCAAAATTTACCTTAAAACATATTACAGTGAACTTCTACCCCAAAAAGTTAAGAAAAATACGTGAAAGTTAAGCTTTATATTTTCACAGTCGACGGAAATTGAACAAACTTCAAACTATGAGTTTACCAAACGTTTTCGTAATTTACCAAAAAAGTTCTCAAGGTTTGAAACGGGTGTGTGAACAGTGACGGCCGCCGGCTCACTTTGAATTTGTTTTGGAATATGTTGTTGTTGCAAGACTTTTGACGCATGCGCAGACGTTTGACCGCTGTGTGCACCGTGGCAAAACGTTATACCCGCTGGCTGAAAGAACGAAGGCTCTGGAGTTCAAACTTAACTCACAGTGAATTCAGAAAACTTAAAGGAGCTGTGTCACGGTGAGGGACACGCCTTTATGTTCCGGGCCGGAACAACATTATTTTCAGTGATTTTGATATAAACTGACGGCACACGAGGGGACTTTAACTGTTTAACGCCAATTTTAAACAGCCACCAATCGAACATTGATTCCAGACATGCGCAAAACCATGACACGGCGCCGTTTAAAGTGCCTATGAAGTAAAATAATCGCCCCGTTTTTATTTTATTTTTAAAATTTTAGTCTTCCCTTGATCATTTTGTGCAATTCAAAATAAATTTGGAGAGCGCGAACATTATTTGTTCGTGTTGAAGTCATGCATAATTGTCAAAATTATAATTGTCATTATTTTATTCCGTTAAAGTGCTAATGACATGCATGACGTCAAGTGGTTTGCACGTTTATATTCACAAAAGTAAAAATATGGCCGACGGCAAGGCTTCTCTGAGAAATAATATGACAGATGACAAGGCCCCTCAAGTAAGACATATTTAGAATGAAAATTAGACAACAAAAAAACGCACTGTATCAGTTGTATTAATTACAAATATTAATTACAAATATAGATGTACGAACCTCTTGACATCACGATGTAATTAGCACATCTTTAATGGGATAAAAATTATCGCATGATTTTGAAAATTATGCCTGACTTCGACACGGAAAAAAAATGTTCGCGTACTCCAAATATATTTTTAATTGCACAAAATTACTAAGAAATAAGATAAAAACGAGCGCGAGCGGAGTCGGTTTTATAACTTCATAGGCACTTCAAGCCTGTTAAACTCTTAGGCTTAGCTTTCAAGTAGTTTTGTTGGCTTTGGCGAAACGTTTCTCGTACGTGTACCTAAAATTAGAAACAGGGCTGACGTTTTACCACGTTGTGGGCCTGGGATCCACTCAGTGTAGCTAATCGAGGAATAAATCATCAAAGAAACAGATCAAAGTAACTTTGCACATAGCATAGCCAGTTTCTTTTCATAGTCTTTTCATAGCCTTTGAAAGTCAGCCGTCTTCTCGCCGAAATAAATTCAATCAATAAGCAACGCGCTTCATCGGCCTGGAATGTTTTCACTCAAATGGATCTCAGCGCCTCTCTTGGGAAATGGGCGGCCTCTCGGCTACAATCTCGGACATATTAGTGGGAAAATGAAGACTTCCCCTCTCCCTATTTCAATGTTGTTAAATACCGTCTTATCATTGAAACGGGGAAGGGGTATTTTTACCAACTCATATTGTCCAAGTTCAAATCACCGCATTTTCAAAAGGTATTAGCAACGAGGTGCAGTTTTCATGCAAATCTTTCAAAATTACAGCCATGCATTATTGGTGATAATTTCAAGTAATTTCACTGGTCAGTACTCCATTTTTAGTCATGCAATTCTTTTTCTTTAGATGCTATCTCCAAAGTGCTCAGTACTAGTTATCAGCGAATTTACGATTTACCAGAACCCAAGCTCCCGGTGAAGTATCCTCGGACGCCAGGCCACAGGCCTACACCTGAAGAAAATCCGCTAAATGCCTGGTATGTTTGGTGTTCCGTTTGTAAAGGAGATTGTATAGTTTCTTGAGAAAAAAAAGTCGTATACGGAATTTGCTAGTGCTCACACCTAATAAGTATAGGGGTGGTCTACTTTAGTTGGGTTGTACTCAAAAATCTTGATTTCACGATGTATCATGTACCATCCTTAGCTTCGATCACTTTTTTCACGATGGTTTCCATGGCGACTGAATGTGTGACCTTTGAACTCACTTTTTAGGAAAGTATAATTCAAGGCTTCGAGAGGAAAGTGCACAAAATTCAGAAGTAAAGGCGGTGGAACTAATGCAGCTTACCATGCAGTTTATTCCTCCACTGAATTATTCATTGTTGAAATGTTTGCTAATTCAGTAGAAACTTAAGGGGTGTCATTTCATACTTGCCTTTAATAATTAGCCTTCCCCTTAAAATTACCATTGGAGCACCAAAGTGTGCACAACCTTGATTCACTTTCATGAAAATACACACTAAATTAAAACCTTTTACGGTACTCCAGGAGGATTTTCTAGAATTTACCTAAAATTTAAGGTCATGGGTACATTACCTGTTTCTATGGAAACTGTCAAGAAAATGTGTTAAGCTTGTGACTTTATCGAATCTGTCAAAGTGTCAAGAATATATTTTACAAGCACCGGAAGAAACAGACCACCCCCTCTTGATTTTCGGCGGCGGCCATATTGAGACCTTAATGCTCCTGAGCGGGACGGCGTCGACAGTGACGACGGACGTATACTAGTGTTTTCTCCCGCAATTTGCAATTGGTGTTTACTATTTCCTTTATTCGCCTTTAATTGCTTTTCACATCTGTAATTTCAACAAATATGATCAGCATAGAGTTCCATTCAGTCCGAACGAAAAACGGAGTGATTTACTTTCTTACGCCAGTTCGCGTGTTGTTTTAAATGTGAGCTTTCACGTTGTGTTTTTGAAGAGAACGGTTAAGATATAGGCGACTGCGTGCATTTTCCCCTGCAGTTGTTCAGTATTTTGTAATACACTCTGTTTTTTTTTGCCGTCGTCTTCGATGTCGCCGTCCTGATTGCTACGGGTGCCTATTGATAGAAAGCCGAGATAGCTGTTACGGTGAATATTTTGCGACTTGCTGCATATCTCAACTGAACAATGTAATCTCAGCAACCCGTAAAAAGGCGTTTTATCGTCTCGTTTTTGATTAAATCCAACGAGAAACTCTAATATTAATTTGTCCCCACCTAAACCTCATACAAATTACTGTAAAAAGAACTTCCCTTATAATGGATCAGTACTACGGAATTCCCTGCCGAGGAGCATTCGCCCCCGGGGGGGGTACTCCTGTTTGTGACGTATTATGTATGTGCCGCCCGGGTGGGTCAGGGTTTTGAGCTCCGTTTGGGCAGGTAGGGTCAGGGTTTGGGCCTGATTTTGGGCAGATCAGGGTCAGGATTTGAGTATAATTTGGGTGCAGTCAGGGTCAGGGTTCAGAATTTTTTAGGCAGTTAGGTTTTTTTTAGCTACTATGTCAAAAAAAGACATTCTGTTGCCGCATTTTGATCGCCTGCCCACATGCAAGCACTGAGGTTCCCGTACTTCAGTACTTATCTATGTACTTCATCTGCTGATTTGTTTACCCAATGCCACGTCCCGTCTTGAAATGTTCCGTATTTTGCATGCAATCCCAGTACGCGGTATACCGGCCGGGATATATATCCGACCTTGTTTTGAAAAAAGTGTTTTGAAAACAATTTAAAGAAGGGGCATTCAGGGTTTTTTTTCCTCAAAAAGGGGGCAATCAGGGTTTTGGAGCTCGGATTGGGTCAAACAGGGTCAGGGTTTCAGCCTCTTGGCCTCACATACATACCCATTTTTCATGTAAGTACCCCCCCCCCCCCGGGCATTCGCCCTGTTGATTCTCTCTCCCAATTCAAACCAAAGAATAATGAATATCAATTTTAGCATCCTATAAATAGTGTCTTGATACTTATAGTTTTTATTGTGATTTTAAACTAAAGTTTGTGTACTAGTATGTTGACGGATAAATGTTAACTTAATTTAATTGGGATACACTAGTTAGAGCCGGACTTAACTTATTTTAAAAAATTTTTTATTTAGTTACGCAAGTCTAAAAGCGGAGCTCCCAGTTATCTGAATTGAGGTAACGACCCGGAAATAACGATATTATATGAAGAAAACCAAAGATAAAACAAAAATAACTAGTAGAATCAAGATAAATAAGTGCGAAAGGTTTAGAAGAAGAAAAAGAAGATAACGGAAAATGAAAAGAAAAAGGGAAACATCACTACAATCTTGGACAAAACTCGTTGAGACCCCCTTGCATTTTCGAAATAAAATTCGCCTGATACACTTCCCTGAATCCAAAATTATTCACTTCTACCCCTCTTCCCCCCGTATCAATGTTGTTTTATCGGTTGTGCATTCGCGAGAGTGGGAATTTTTGGAGGGGTAGGTAAAGCGTGCTAAAATGACAAAAATGCACCAAAAAATTAAGAGTACTAACAGTGTTGTCCAAGATTGTAGCTATTGGTTTCGTACCGGGTCGCCCGGTTTCAACAGTGTGCGCGCGAGGGAAAATGTTTCCTCTCATCCTATGTCTATGGTGCTATGTTTAGGAAGAGCATTCGTAATGATGGACATTCGTGGGTAAATAAAGGTTATCACATCATAACATCATCCCTTTTCTGTAATATGACTTTAATGATTTAAGCTTTCCTTATGTTTTAAGGTATTGGCGTTGCGATATTAAGGGCGCTCCTGACGGTAAACTCCACGGCAAGTCCATCGCCATCAAGGACAACATCCCTGTTGCTGGGGTTCCCATGATGAATGGGTCCCGGATATTGGAAGGCTATGTCCCGGATGTAGACGCCACTGTGGTCACCCGTGTTCTTGACGCCGGGGGTCACATTCTAGGGAAAGCAACATGCGAAGACTTCTGTTGCAGTGGAGGAAGCTTCACTTGTGCCAAAGGCCCAGTGTTGCACCCTTTGGACAAAACTAGGATGGTGAATGGATCTTCGTCTGGATCTGCTGCTTTGGTAGGTTTGAGAGAATGGAGAGTGCTCGTTAAAAGATCAAGAATGTTATAATGCTACTCGAAGAAGAAGGTCTTTATTACATGCAATCTGTTTTGAAAACGTAATGTTTGCCGTTGCCCCATTTTACTCCTTAGCTCGTGCGATGATCGTAGTCCCATGAATAACAATAACAATAACCATAAGCATAAGCATAACCATAACAATAATATATTTATTTAACAAGAAAGCACTCCTTCACCAAATGAGGGTAGTCTAACGCGTGGCCCTCAACTTAATAATCTAAATTACAAGCATAATTGTTAAAGTAAACATTAAAACATTACAAGATATATACAATAGGAATAATCAAGCTAATAACCCGCGCTAACCTAACGATTAATTTACCCATACTATCCCTACCCACCTATAAAAAAGGGGGAAATCAATTACGACGGATAAGAGTGATGGCAGATGGACTGAAGTTGATTAATTTCGAGATACTGACATGAACCGTAGCTAATAACATTTTGAGATTTGCAAGAATTACATTGTCTTTTTCCTGTATTTTCTTTAGATTGCTACAGGTGAGGTAGACATGGCTCTCGGAGGCGACCAAGGTGGATCCATTCGTATGCCCGCAGCGGCGTGTGGCATTGTGGGGCTGAAGCCCACTGCTGGTCTGGTGCCCTATACGGGGATTCAGCCGATAGAGTTCACTCTGGACCACACGGGGCCCATGGCCAAGACCGTGGAAGATACGGCACTTTTGCTTGAGGTAAGTTGATTCATTGTGATGTATCGTATTTCTGTGTTCGCCTCAGGGGATGCAGGTGGGCGCAGTACTTGGTGAAACACTCGCCTCTCACCGCTGAGGTCCCGGGTTCGATTCCCGGCACGGGCACCGTATGCGACTTACGTTTGTTGTTGATTCCTTATCTGCATTCGAGGGTTTTTCTCCGGTTTTCCTCCCTCCGTAAAAATCAACTTGTGAGTAAAGTGTTGTATGTCCCGTATAGTGAGGAGTAAAAGCAGGCCTATATATAAAAGCTTACCACGTGACTTTACATCACATCCATCCTTTATATATAAAAGCAGCCTGCTATAATAAATACATTATTTATTTTATTCATGTATATGGTTACTTGTTTACCACAATAGTGTTGCCACCCACATTGCTCATAGCCGAATTTAATACACAATATTTTTGATTTGTAATTTTTATCGTGCTTTAGTTTCATCGCAGATTTCGAAAGCTGCAGTTCATTGTCTATGATATCTGTTTAATTAAAATATATCTGAACCTCAGGTTGTAGCCGGACTCGACGGAGAGTTGGACCCTCGTCAGCCAAGAGACCTGAAGATCCCCGAGTATACGAAACTGGTGAGAAACCATTCTTCTCGTCACATACAGCCGACACACTTGCGACTACGTACCTATCAAAACAGGTCTACAAATGCTGGCACTTGTCGATCAAGCGGTAGAATTCGCAGCAAACTGTTACGAGGAAAATCGCAAGAGTTAGAAGTTTTGAATAGCTGAGACATGAAGTCAACTAAATTTGGGAGTGATTTGTGATAAGTACTAAAACATCGAATGTTTTTGTTGTAAAACTGCTTTGAAGGTTCACATTTCGAGATTCAAATTTCGAGTGAAATTTCAACTAAAACGACGCCCGCGCGCATGATTTCCCGGGTCACCGAATTCACGCATGCGCAAGCACTTTACAGACCTGTCGGAGTCATTGTCGAGCCCAGACCCTTCTCATTTCTTATTGCGCATGCTCTGGGGTCGAGAATATTTTAAAATATACTGCATCAAGAACAATTATGGAGCTGCGTTAGGAATAGATTTCGTAGCAAATTTCGTATCGGTTACTGTACGACATGCCGTAACATTGAAATGGTTTCCCTATTGTTTTTGTCCTGCTGATCCAATCAAATTACAGAGTTACGGTACAGCATGTTACGGTTACGGTAAGGCTACGAACATGCCGTACTTTGTCCCACTCGTATGAAATGTGCTCTAAAACTGACCGTAATACGACTACTGTTTTCCTGACCTCGTTAGCTAACTGGAAACATAAGTGGTGTTCGCGTTGGCCTTGTAAAGGAGGGCTTCAGTCCTGTGATTGAGCCAGACGTGAATGAACTCGTGAAGAAGTCTGCTGAACGACTACGTGAGATAGGAGCAGTGGTAGAGGAGGTATCCATCCCATGGCACACAGACGGTGAGTTATGTTATGAACTGTTATGATGAATATGTTGATGATGATGACGATGATGATGATCTGGTGAAGATGATGATAACCGCGATAATGATTAAGATGATGACGCCAATAGAATGAACTGAGACTTCACCCACACTCAGAACACACTCGGGGCTTTCCCGGCTCTAACAACATTAGATTATTTAACCAAAACTTTGATAAAATTAACGTAAAGAGCTCAGTAAAGCTGTCGGATTCATTTACCTGATGTGCAGTTTTGCCATAAAACGTTTGTGACGTATAGGCCAGATAACCGCCGAATGGTGCGGATATTTTTTCCTGCAGTAACTAATTTTGATAGCAAAATGCACTTCGTAATGGTTGGCGTTTGATTGCGATTTCAATCCTTGCCTTTCCATAGCAAATCTAAGGGTTGTGCTGAATTTTGATAGAGTAAACATGAAAGTGGTTAATTCAGTGTGGTGCAAATATATGGGAGCCGATTCTTCATTCTTCAAATGAAGCTGAAATCTTAGACGTCGTCTATCGTTTTGAACACCTCTGTACAATAGATAGATTAATACTATGCGTGTTTGTAAATGTTAGGTAATGGTTCGTGTCCGAGCCTCGCATTGTCATCTAATTTTGGGTTGGGTTCTTCAGGTTTATAGTAGGGGATGGGTACGGGTCGTCATTTAGGTGTCTAGTACCTCGTAGGGGATTTCGCGTCCTATTGCCTATTTTTCACCTGCCCCTCACAGGGCGAATCGTGAAATAAATAAACAAACAAACACACAAACAAACAGAGAGACGGCATCTCAGACTTAGACATCGTTTATAAAATCGGCCCATAAAGTTTATCCTCGAGAGTCAAAATATTTCACGAGTGAAATGTTTTGGACTGGAGAGGATAAGCTTCATATCTTCAAACCATCTCATTGTAATTTTCTTTTTATTATATATGGACAATTAAACTGCTCCAAGAACTCTTCTCTATTCCTTTTCCAATCGTCCCGATATCTGCGGGACAGTCCCGTATTTCAGTCATTGGTCCCGCATGGACGTGAAAATGTACCGCATTTTTACTTAGTGTCGATTGTATTAACAGCTTTGTTTCTGTCCCGCATTCCCCTTTTACACGGGTTTTAGTTATAAAGATATATATTGAAGCAAAATGTTCTCCCATTTTGATGTCGCGTCCCGTATTTAAATTCTACAATGTTGCCAACTATGCAAAGCTCTCCGTAAATTATTGTTATTGTTACTTAGGCCAGTCGTTTCCAACTTAATGTTCCTCAGCGGCCGTCAGAGAATGAGCTGTATCATAGAGAACTATGGGAAGGTTTTTACATTATTATAGCGCATGAAGAGAGCGACGTATGAATCAACGTCACTCTAGTGTCTCATAATGCCACAGCGGAACCTTATCCATATATTCATCTATTAAAGTTCCAGTGCGATCAAATTTTGACATATCAATGTTTTTGCATATTCATAAAGTAGAGTTGCTATATTATTATCAGTCCAGACCGTTTTTCGATACGTCGACGGGAAGTCTTATCTTTTGTACTCCAAGTATTGAATCTAAATGTTCGCCATTACCGGAGGCCGTTCCTGAAGTGATGTAATATGCGCAACACGGCGATAAGCGTGGCTACATTTTTATGCATATTACTGATTTCGCGCGAAGATAAATATCACTTTCTTTTTGTGTACGAGAAGAGGGGAAAAGGAAGATTTTAGAAGAAATTTGCCTCCAAAGCGTTGTGCAGGCGAACGTTCCGCGTATGACGTCACGACAGAAAAAACAAAAGGGTTTGCGGGAACGCACATCCGTAATGGCGGACAGGATTTTACCGGTTAACTCTCTTAAAATTTTGTGGTTTAGCTTTTGCACATGGGAATATTTTTTACTAATCTGGACTGATATTTCTAACACTGATTGACCTATTCACACTAAAAAAGTGGCCAATCGAAACGATCAATGTTCGGCGCAATTCGTCGACTGAACGGGTGGCACAGTCAGTATGAACTTCTTCGTGATCTTTAGAAGTGAACTCTTATCTTGTCATTATATTGCACTCGAGAAAATGCTTAAAGAGATTTAGATCGTATCAGTTGTTTTTTTCCGCCCGGAATTCTTTTTTCTTGCTGCTCATTCAAGCTGTTTACATCTTCCTGTGGGATTTTCACAACATTTGTCCGCCATCTTTGTAGTTCAAAAGGCAAACGTGACGTCATCGTTATGTTCAGCAGTGAACATATGGAAAATACGCCACTCAGTACCCGGATGTAGTTTCGTATGAGTTCTATGAGCGGTTAATTTCTCAGTAAAACTTATAATAAATAAAGCCATAATAACACGAATGAACCCTTTGACCCCTCGCTATTACTAAGTAGAGCTGTGTTCCAATATTTTTAATATCCTTCAGATTATAATATAAAAATTATTTTCTACAGGTCCACATATTTTTCAGGGCATTTTTGCTGAGGGTTCTCACGTAACGATGCTTGATTGTTTTGGTAAGTGAAATTACCCAAATGCTTCTGACCTGTAACCAGGCACCACCGTACTTCATCCACACTCGTCATGAAATAATGTTATTCTTTTTTGCCGTGAATCTCGTTCCCAGAGCCCGCGTTCCATTTGGTCAGCACGTTTGGTCACCGCTGGCCGAAAAACGCCTGGGCCCTGGGAACGAGATTGAATTGGCGTGACCTCGATGCGGATGAAATTTATTGTGCATGCGCAGGAAAAATATGCAAGACGCTTGTGTATGTGGAATGTAACCCGGGAATTCACGGTCGCGCGCGTCTTTTGGGATTTGAATTTCAAAATAGTCTTGATTTTATGTGTGTGCCTGGCAGAAACAAGTGCCAAATTTAGTAGGCTGATGTCTCAACTAATAAAACGTTTAACCCTTGCGATTCTCCCATAACTCTTGGTCCTGCGATGTGTCGAGATTAAGTTGAACTTTTGTAGAGAAACCATTTAGAGCTGCTCCCACGAATACTGTTGACTCAGTTCCTGGAATCTTTCCGCGAGCATAATGCTACGCATGTCAGTCAGCGGTAGAAATCACGGGAACAATTTTAAATGGTTTCTGTACAGATCGCAGAAAAGGCCGAGGGTTAATAGGAAAACCGCAAGAGTTAAGAGGTTTATTTGATATGAGACCACAAGCCAATTGGTTCATGATAAGTATTTAAAAGTCGAAGCTTTTACATTTTTGTACAAGAGTTTTGAAGTTTAAATTTCGAGTGAAACTGCAACGAAAATAATAAACGACGAGAGCGTGATTTTCCGCATGAAATTCACGCATGCGCAGACGCTTTGCTGTCTGCCATGCGCAGAAGGAAAGAGATTGCAAACTATAAAAAAACTGCATTTATTACAATTTGTTCTTCTTGGCTACGCATTTATATCGAAAAGAAGATGCGTGAGAGAAAGATTAAAGTGAAAAAAGTATCTGCTCACTGATTGGATGAAAGAGGAAGGCCATTTAACTGGTTCGGTCTTCTCTCCAATCATCTTACGGCATGCATCACACTCATACCTAATACGCTTCCCTAAAGTATACAATAAACAGAGCGAAACGCGCGCTATTATTGGTCGATAGCCATGATCTATTAGAGTACAGATGCATAGATGGCGTCACAAGGTCCCGCGCGCATTCAGCTTTGTTAAGTTGGGAACGTTTGCTAATTATTGTAGACAATAAGTATATTTCATTTTTCCGTGGATCTATCATCTGAAAGATGCACAACGTCGGATGATTTCTCAAAGTGAAGAGAACATCAGTTTCACTCGACTGCATCTCGCGGCGTATTTCCTCGTTGTCTTGACGATTTTTTGTGACGTCATGTGAGAGGGCAGACTCACATCAAAATGACATACATGTTCATGTTCAATATTGCAGGCGTTGGTACAAACGCACGTGCCTACTACAACACCAGTCTGCAGCAGGCTGTGGCACGTGGCCTTAAGAGTGAACCAAGTAAAATTTCCAAGGCAGTTATGTTCCTTCAACTGATGGCTAGCTACTTACACGATGACTACCACGGCGTGTTCTACAGCAAGGCACAGAACCTGAGTCGTGAGCTGTGCAAGGCGTATGACGAGGCCTTTAAGACATACGACGTACTCATTATGCCTACAGTTCCTAAAAAGGCGCCGACGTTCCCTTCAAAAAACCCGTCCATTAAAGGTAGGCTTCAAAATAACTATTATGATTATATAACTAAGTAATCTTGCGAGCTCAATTTACGATCCAGAACTTCCCGTATGGACCTTCTGCCCACTTCCGGTCTCAAAGAACATGAAGAAGCTATTTAATAAACATCTTATTAACCTCGTTTGCTCGGTCCGTAAGCTAAGTTATGGAGCCTCGTTTTTTTTTTACCTTTATATGGCGCGCTCGCTTCGCGCTTGAGCCATAAAAAATGGAATAACTCGGTCCATAACTTACTGTACGGACCGAGCAAACGAGATTAATAAGAGGTATATATCCATTTTTTTTCTCACAGTCTCCATTCTAATTGGCTAAAAGTTACACGTGAATTATCGATAGCTGTGCGCGTAGGTCAGTATTATCTGTGTAAAGAAAAATAAATATAGGTTGCGCGCGTGTGTGGGTGGTCTCTGCCAATGAATGAATAATGAAACATTTATTGGAGTAGGCTTTCGCATTATATTTAACAATGGGCCTTTTGCAGGAATGCAATCACGTAGTTGTACTGGATGGCAAAAAAAATATGCCTTCATTTATTTAAAGGCACTTGTATATGAGATTGGTAGTGTTATTAGCAAAACCTGTTTGTAAATGCTATTTTCCACCTCCAATCGATTGTCGATCTTTCTAATTAAAGCAGCGTTTTGAAGTTTGTTTGCCATTCTGTTAATCCTTTCCCATGGGGTCAGCGGATCAATTCATTGCTTATTAAAGTCATATATCAGCACGTGACTGTTTCCTGCAAAAGACCTATTGTTGTAGTATAATTAACAATTAGACCCGCAGTCCGAATTGGCTAGGAGTCACAATAGCCCATGAGGCGCAGCCGAATGGGCTATTTAACTCGTAGGCCACGAGGGCGAGAGGTCTAATTGTTTTAGTATAACCTAACTAGTCGTACAGTAGAAAATAATAGAAAGAAACAAATTGAAGTTGAATTCGTTTTATTATTTCGTGAAAATGCGTGCGGTTTTTCTCTACCATGGGCTATCACAAATAGACCTATAGTAGCGTAGCCAATCAGAATGCAGGATTTGTAATAGTCCTAGTTTTTATACTAATATCCTAGAGATTCATAACTAGTGACATTGATAGAACCTCACGACCAATCAGAACGCTGGAATCTCTATGAAATTAGAGACTGAGGCTGAGGCTGTTAACACGGACCGAGGTCTTGATAATTTGTGATACCACATTCAGCTACATCCAGTAATAGTTGTCTCTATATCCAGTAATAGTTGTCTCTACATCCAGTATTAGTTGTCTCTACATCCAATAATAGTTGTCTCTATATCCAGTAATAGTTGTCTCTATATCCAGTACTAGTTGTCTCTATATCCAGTCAAGAGATATAGAGACAACTATTAATATATTTAGTATATATATTTAGTATATACCACACCAGTGAATATCACTTTTCGCGCGCTCTGATTGGCTAGTCAAACAGTGAATATGATTTCATATTCACCTCTGAGCGAAGCAGCGATCACCTCGCGCGAGTTTTTGTCCATTTGACAGAAAATAAAATAACTATTTGGTGCTGGCTTTTCAGCTGCATTGTGGTATATACTGAAACAATTATCCACCTCAGTGTCGGTGGAAAGTGGTGACTCGCCGAAGCGGCTCGGTAAATATCCACCACTATTCACCGACACTGAGGTGAATAATTGTTAAATATATAATATAATTCTGCCAAGAACGCACGAAATATGAGACCGTATTCATGGTAAATCCCATTTCTCGAGCTCGCACGCAAGGGTTTAGTTATTATGGGAAAAAAGTTTCGTTTCATTGCAGAATTTAAATAATAAACAACTTATTAGTCGATTTAGCATCTAATACGGCTGTAGTTTAACTCGTCATCAGTATTTTGGCTCACCTAAAGCTGTTTGGGAAATCCCTTTATGTAGGACGACACGATTTTTTACCAAAAATACAATAGAATACAACACAATGCAATGCAATACAGCAATAGAACGCAACACAATACAATACAATAGAATACAATTTGGTAGCAATTCGTGTCGTCCTACATGAAGGGATGGCCCATGTTTGGAAAACATGTCGCGCGAGTCTGATCTGCAATATTTTATTCCTCTCGTGCCGTAGTTGTCAACTCCCTATTATTCCCATATGTTTTCAGTCTTAGGAATGGAAATCTTAACGACTGTTTGCTTATTTTGTCAGAATACCTGGAGAAAGCTTTCGAATCAATTCCAAATACCGCTCCATTTGATGTCACTGGCCACCCGTCCCTGTCAATCAACGCAGGATTCTCACAGGGACTTCCATCACCCGTGAATAGCGGACAAGCTACCAAAGCTACTATAAGGAAAGATCCACCACCTCTCGCTGAGTTTAATGTTTCGCAGTCCAGCATTCAGGAAAAAATCAAAGCTCTTAAAACCAATAAGTCCACAGGCCCTGATAATATATCGCCGAAGCTTCTGAAGTTAGCAGGGAACGCCATTGTCCCTCCTCTGACCAGACTCTATCGGTACAGTATTGAGAGAGGGACTGTATTTTCTTGTTGGAAAACGGCTAGACTCTCTCCAATCTTCAAAAGGGACGACGAATCTGACAGAGGTAATTACCGACCGGTATCAATACTTAGTGTGCCAAGTAAGATACTGGAGTCCGAAGCGAATGATACACTCGTGCGGCACACATTCAAGGACAACGATTTAGTGTCAGACAGGCAGTGGGCATACCGCCCTGGACACTCCACTGAACTGTTGCTAATACATCTGACTGAGGAATGGAGAAAAGCTGTTGACGCCGGAAAGGTTGTGGCTGTGGCCTTTGTCGATTTTAAAAAGGCCTTTGACAGTGTTTCTCACACTATCTTAGAAGCGAAGCTACAACGGCATTTTGGCATTACGGGCACATTTCTCGACTGGCTCAAAAGCTATCTAAATGGAAGACGGCAATTTACGGTGGTAAATGGGGTTAAATCTGGAATGCTGCCGGTCTCATTTGGAATCCCACAGGGGTCTGTCTTAGGTCCGACATTATTTACCTTGTTTACGAACGATTTACCATCATCTGTTGTTTCGGGTTCACTTTATATGTATGCTGACGACACCACGATCTTTTGTGTCAGCGATACAATAGAAATGGCTATAGCGCAGCTAAACAAGGCCCTTCAAGAACTGTACTCATGGTGTCTTAATAACAAATTAACACCACATCCAGGTAAAAGTGAGGCGATGCTGTTCAGCAGGGGGACCTTTGTTGGTTCAGCCCCTCCAGTGTTCTTGGGGAACTCAACCCTTAAGTGGGTTACGGAAACGCGTCTGCTAGGAATGACTGTGGACCATAAACTGAGTTGGGTACCACATTCGTTAGAACTTAAGAAGAGTTTTGCCACAAAATTAAACTTATTAAAACGTTCTAGGTTTTTATCAAAGAGCATTCTACAGGATTTCTATTTTAAGGTCATTTTGCCTTCTGTAAAATATGGCATAATCTTGTGGGGCGCGTGTTGTAATAAGGAAGTTCTTAACTCTATAGAAAGGATGCATTGTAGAGCGGCTAGGATTATATTTAATTTACCAAACGACATGCCTTCTACTGATGTCTTAGAGCACGCCCAATGGTCCACTCTTTTCTTTCAATATAAATTAGACATCTTTAAACTGTTTTATAAGGCTTACGATGAACGTCTACCGAATACTTTAATTAAGGCGATTGTATTGAAACGGAAAAAGGGCTATGCCTTAAGGGCACGCGATTCGCTCTCGACACCTCGATTTAACACTAGATACATGAAGGATTCATTAACATATCGAGGTGCGGTGCTATGGAACACTATCTGTAGAGACTATGACGTTAAAAGCACTGGTCTTAAAGAAACAATATCCCGTCTTAGCTGCTCGAAATCATTTGGGAATTTTAGTTTTGATATCACTTCAGCTACTACTACGAACTTCAGAGCCGAAGGATTTACATATTACTAACTTTAGGGATCAAATATAAAAGTTTTATTACTTATTATTAACTATAAAGATTATAAATTACATACAGCCCTAAGCATTATTGATATTGATATGATATTGTAAATAGTATATATATGTATATATATACGTCTTACTTTGATAGTGTTTTTATTTAATTTTATATACATTTCTTTTACACGACCCCACAAGCTTTCAGCTTTTACATTAATCGTGTTTAAATAAAGGTTATCTATCTATCTATCTATGATGATCACCGGCAGAAAATTTGCCGAGACCACGGTACTGAACGTGGCGTACGCCTACGAGAAACTGAGAGATGCAGCTTAGAGAAACGTGAAAACATTAGAAAGACAGACAGATAATGACACAGAGAAACCACAATACTGACAGTCTGTTGTACTGAACGTGGCGTACGCCTACGAGAAACTGAGAGATACAGCTTATAGAGACGAGAAAACATTAGAAAGACAGCTAGACAGATAATGACACGGAGAAACAACAATACTGACAGACAGTCTATTGTACTGAACGCCTACGAGAAACTGAGAGATACAGCTTATAGAGACGAGAAAACATTAGAAAGACAGCTAGACAGACAATGACACAGAGTAACAACAATACTGACAGACAGTCTATTGTACTGAACGTGCATGCGTATGTCTACGGCAAAATCAATACTGAAAGGTTTAAAAGCCCGGGGGGGGGGACTCCCTTATGTGAGGGGTACATGGATGATCGTCGTACCTTTTAGGGGTCAAAATCAGGAGTTTGGTACCACTTAGGGTATCCACCATCAAACACAGACATTTCTATGTAAAGCGGTACCTTTTAGGGGTCGGGTGTCAATTGAACAAAAAAGCTGTTATCAATTTACATTTCTATTATCTTTTAGGGTTCAAAATAAGCTTGAGCCACGCCCATTTTAGTACCTCTTAGGGGTCAAATCGAAAATGTCCGACGAGCATCCCTACCCCTTTTATATCGGAGTGCCCCCCCCCCCCCCCGGGTTTAAAAGCACATATATAAACCGCCTAACGTATAAATATTCATTAGCTTTATACTAAAACTGTTAGTAGATATTAACTTAATTTAGTAAGCAATATACCATTGTATTTACTATTACTTACTTACTTACTAGAAAATGAGAGATGCAGCTAGAGAGACGTGAAAACATTAGAAAGACAGACAGACAGACAGAAAGAGAAACCCCAACACTAACACTGAACGTGGTGTGACGATTGGTGATCGACTTGAAGACAGAACATCATTATTTTATATTGACTGAATTGTTCTGACTTTGTCCATTTGTGTTTTAAAGTGCCTATCACCCTTTTGCAATTTTGATAGCTTATGAACCTCCGAAAAGATTTGAGTACTTCTGTGAAGATATTTTTGGTTCTACGCTTGTTTGAAATCGTGTAAATGTGCCCTTTCCTGACCCATTGAATAATGATATCCGCAATGCTAAAGCAAACTACTTCCATGACACCATTAAAACTAATAATGGTGATCAGAAGAAAATGTGGAAAGCTATTAACGAGCTAAGGTCCCATAAAGTTAATACAACCATATTAAACAAAATTAACATTATGGGAAATACGATCGAAGATCCAAAAGAGATCGCCGAGGCTTTGAACCAGCATTTTGCCGAAATCGGCCCCAAATTAGCAGGAAAGATCTCCGATAATAATATATCTTTCAAAACTTATCTAAAGACAGTAGATTCCTCATTTCAAATCAAACCTATTGAAGGAAGGCAAGTCCTCAGATTACTAAAGAAGCTCCCTTCAGCTAAAGCCACAGGATTAGATAATATCCCTTCCAGGTTACTAAGAGATGCAGCTGAAATTGTTAGCCCCTCTCTAACCTCACTATTTAATTTATCTATAGCAAAAGAGATCTTCCCCCAAGATTGGAAGCTTGCAAGAGTTACTCCTCTCTTTAAAGTGCATATAAGCCCTGGCTAATTATATTTCTTACGAAGAGACTAGATGCCATAGACAAAGGATTCCGGAATAAAAAGTTGTTTTGATTTATTTGTCATGGTGTATTGGCCGTTCAAAGTTGCCAAAAAACGTGTCTAGGGTTGCCTGTGGACGAAAATCAAGCGCACGAGAGCGCTTTACAAAATTGGCACTGGGTCTAGTTTTGACGTCATCAACAGAACACGCTCGATGTGCCATTGCATTAATGGCTTGCCGAATATAGCTCTCCGAAACGTTTAGCGCGATATTATCATCTTTCTCGGTTATCTATTCAATTATTTTGCAAATAAGCCCACGTTTTAAACCCGCGAAGAGACGAGTTCTGTTGATGACGTCACGTTTTATTCTCGTCCTAGTCCCCGAAGGTGCGCGGAAATTATTCTACATTTGGAAGTTTAGTCGCTAAAAAAATTATGAAAACATTTTTATTTTAAAATTTCAGAATTGTTTTTTTACCTTTTAAGGTCTAAGCTTTGAAAAAAAAGCATAATTGGCAAGGGCTTATATGCACTTTAAACAGGGTACTAAATTTGATCCAGATAACTATAGACCAATCTCAATTATCTCTGCTGTTGCAAAATTATTTGAAAGGCTGGTATTTGATCAGTTTTATGATTATCTTCAAGAACATAAAATCCTTACTAATAGCCAATCGGGATTTCGAACCCTCCACTCTACGGTGACAGCATTACTAGAAGCCACAGACCAGTGGTACTACAACATTGACAAAGGACATGTCAATGCTGTGTTATTCCTGGATCTGAAAAAAGCGTTTGACACTGTCGACCACAAAATCCTTCTTGAAAAACTTAAATTTTATGGATTAGATCAAGCCTCTTTGAACTGGTTTGACTCGTATCTTAGTAACAGGCAGCAACGATGCAGGGTAAATAATGAAACATCTAGTCCCAGAACCCTCAATTGCGGCGTGCCCCAAGGAACGATCCTAGGGCCCCTTCTGTTTTTACTCTACATCAACGATCTACCCAACTGCCTATTAAAATCTTTTCCTCGGATGTACGCCGATGATACAAACTTAACAGTAACCGGCGAGAGTCCGAGAGAGATAGAAGAATGCTTAGGACTCGACCTCCAAAATGTTAGAAATTGGCTTTGTGCAAATAGACTCACCCTAAATGCAACAAAAACGGAATTGTTGCTAGTGGGTTCCCACCAGAAATTGACAAATTTTCCGAAACATTTATCTTTCACCATTGATGGCAAAGTCATAGAAAGAGTTACCTCAACAAAATATCTTGGTGTACATCTAGATGAAAATTTGTCTTGGAAAACCCACATTAACAAACTCATGAAGAAAATCTCCTCAGGTCTAGGTGCACTCAGACGTATAAAGCCTTTCATACCCCCCAAAGCACTGCTAAGTGTCTATGATACTCTCATACTCCCTCATTTTGATTACTGCAGTGTTGTATGGGAAAATCTAAACAAAGGACTTGCCGAGAATCTACAAAAGTTGCAAAACCGAGCTGCCAGAATAATAACCGGTTTACCCTTTGATACTAAGATTGATGAGCTCCTAAGTACTCTAAATTGGGACAGACTATATATTCGACGAATCAAACAAAAAGCAATAATGATTTATAAGGCTTTAAATAACCTGTCTCCTGAATATTTATCCTCAAAATTTATACCACGTTCAGCCTCTACAAATTACAATCTTAGGGGCTCATCAACAAAACTAACCCTTGTACGGCCACGAACCAATTTCGGTAAAAAGGCTTTTCGCTTTAGTGGGGCTAAGTTATGGAATGAACTGCCTGAGGATGTAAGGCAATCAACTAGTTTAAATAACTTCATTTTTAATCTTACGAAATCGAGTTATTTTAACCTTATGTAAATATTTCTTATATATGACATTCCTATTTTTCTTATTCGTCCCTGCAACATGGCTTTCATGTAAAACAGTTTCATATTTTAGTGTTTTTTATCTATGTATGTAACTGATGATTTTCCATGTATAAATAAAGATATTCAAGGAAAAGCCTGGGTCGAAACCTGGGTAGACGTCATCTTGACGTCATATAATTAATTCGGCTTTGCAATCATTTGAAGAAATACTTAACATGTTGACTAAAATGACTTTTTTCTTTACTAACAACCCACAAACTGTGTATATTTTCTATGCATCGATGTTGTTGTGATAAAAAGGCGCCATGGAAAATAATGCATTAATGAGATGACGTCTACCCAGGTTTCGACCCAGGCTTTTACTTACGCGGTCATGGGTCAGGAAAGGTCACATTTACACGATTTCAAACAAGCGTAGAACATAAAGTATTCACTTTAAACCCAAACTTTCTTCACAGAAGTACTCAAAACATTTCGGAGGTTCATAAGCTATCAAAATTGCAAAAGGGTGATAGGCACTTTAACATTTCCTGGGATCTTGCACTAACTGTTTTACGGCGCAACGTGCAAAAACGGCAAAAACAACTCAATAATGTCAGCCAGGCAGTTCACAACCACTGATGAGAGTCTAATGATTAAATAAGTAAGACTGCTGGACCGGATGTCAATTAATTCCTTACTCTTTGAGTACGACAGTTTGTTGTGCATCCCTTTTGAAGTGGAAGCGGCCATACATGACCAATGGATGTACTTCCCGGTCCACTAAGCAGTTGAAGGTGACCCTGGGACCATCTCGAACTCACGAAGGAAGCTGCTACCAAACTGTATCCGTCGGACCATTCTCGACGCTTTTGGTTTCTGCGAGCATGCGCAGGAAGGGTCTGGTATCAAAAATGCTGTCGGCAGGTCTTGAAAACGATTGCGCATGCGTGAAATTGATGGAGGAAATTACGGTTGCACGCGATTTATGGTTGAAATTTCACGCAGTACAATAACAACAAGTTTCATTTTTGGAGAAATTTATCAGAAACTGGTGCCAAATTTAGTTGGCTGGATGTCTCGACTAACTTTTGATTGTTACGGTGTTGTTTTTGACCCTTGTTCGGTCTTTCCTGCGATGTGTCGATATTATTTTGAACTTTTGTACATAAACCACATAGAACTGCTCCCGTGAACCCTGCCGCTGACGTCCCGCGAATGGCGCGAGCATTTTGCAGACCTGTCTACAGTCGGTGTATAAAAACACGTGACGTCTTTCACTTGTGGTACACCGCAACCGAAGAAAACGATAATGAATATTTTCTCCCGCGCCCCAACTCATTGACACCACAAAAATATTGTGAAGAAAAGGGTGAATTGTGGCAAGTTTTATCCACAATTTCGGCAAAGTTAAAGGGAACCATTTGTCGAAATATAAACGGCCGCAGTCGTCCTTCCTATCGGAACCGTCTCCCTATAAATTGCTCAATCCCCAGAGGTAGTCTCGTTTTAAGGCAAAGGCAGATGACGTACTGACAAATAGTTTAATTTCCTTCGGAGTGTTTCTCCTTCCCGGCTTAATTGCAACTTCATCGTAAAGGTGTTTGCTCACATTCTTGGCCAACATAGCTTCCAATAACTCTCTTCCACGGGCTAATCAAACGTGGAACTTTTACTATTTTAGTTTCCGATAAAACAAAAAGTAAACAAAGATGATGAAAAAATATTGTGGTTACTTAGCCGTTATCGAACACAAATCTCCAAATCTCCATTAGTCACGTTTTAGCGCTAAGTGCAGTCGTTAATTTGAAAGGACATATATATTGTAGATTATATTAAGGCTGAACACAGCAAAAAATATCCTAACTACGATTGTAAACAAGATAAAAACATGTTTTACCGCACATTACTTTGACCTCCCGTGAACAAGGTAGGCCCCACGTACAGAAATGATGAGACCACATAACGGCACTGTATATGAAGTAATTCCTTTATCATTTTAATTTTTCGTGAGATCGAGGTTAATAGAAAATTTGAAACGCTCGAGGAAACAGTTATTAGTTGAATAGTTATTCTGAGTGATATTTTATTTCACTTTGTTCAAACATTGGTTCTAATTTAGTTTCATTGTTTTGACTTTAGCTAGCTGGCCTGAGGCTCACATTTAACACGTCAATTTTGCTAATTGTTGATTCAAGTTGAATACATGAGTTTGTTTATACTATTGAGCATAAAAACATGTATCAGTGGAATATAAAAGAATCGCCTTCGGTTTAATTTTGTGGGGCACTGAGAGAAGTAAAATTAAGACATTCATCCTTGCATGGTATCTTTTTTTCCTTTTTGTCTCGTTTCAGTTCTCTAGCAGGTGCTTTTGAACTGAATAACTCAATCCAACCACTGATCACTAATTCGATCGCGGTTTCCTCGTAGTCACCACGTCGCAAAGCTACCCTCTGAATTGAGAAAAAAGACCGACTACCATAACTTGTCGGAAAACATATTACCTTACCCGAACAACTAACAGATGTTTCTTACCCCATTTAAGTATTTACACATAAAACCGCTACATAGATTCACTGATAACAGCTAGACAATCTATGCAGAACAGGGTTTGCCAATTTGGTTACATCAACAAGATATTTAACATGACAATTGACAAAGTTAGCGACTGTGCGTCTGGATTTAAAAAGAGATTTGCCGAATACCTGACAAAAAGTTCTAGTACTAAGAAAGTCAGTAAGAACACTATTGAAAATGTACTCTGTATTAAATCAAATAATCATTCTAGTATGCAGTTGGCATGTCAAACAGGTTGGTAGAAAGTGTGTAGTGCAAGTTCCAACCTTCTCGCGCTTCCAACTGTGTTCTGTTCTGTGAATACCCGGATGTTTTGCAGTTCTCTGTCTGTTTCAATTACGAGTTACCGGATGGTAATTGACGCTTTTCTGGTGCGAATCAAGGCGCAAGTGGGTTCATGGGCGCACATGATACAAATATAAATCAATTAGTGTCTTAAATCTGGGGTGAAAACTGTCTTCGTGTTATTTTTAATCCCCCCTCCAAGCTAATCGGGGCGCGCCATTTCAATGGTTTCTCATCGAAAAATAGAAACCAATATATTGCATCGCAGTTTGTTGAGTGTCCTTTGAGTCCTCGCTGGTTTGTTGACATGAAGGTCGAATAGTTTAGTTCTCATCTCCCTTAGCTATGAAACAAGACGGACCTAGGCTCTTCAGTTATGATGATTACGTTACTTTTAGTGTTTCTTTGGGGATGGGAGAATTGGGGCAGATTTGCCAATGTCAAGCTAATCGAGCTCACCTGAAATGGAGTAAATAAACGCTCAAATGTTCACTGGTTGGCTAAATCACACCTTTTATTATGTTCTAAACGTAAGACAAATATCATCTGTGACGTCATTATCTCAAGATATGAGCGAGCTTCAGAAAGTGTACTTGGGTATAATTTATCAGTGTAGCTGTGTGAATGGTGTTATGAAGAATATATAGTTTATGTATTACGATCTAGTTTCCTTTTCCTATTATTTTGGCCGCGCTTAGGCTCATATTGTTTAATATTTAACACGAGTGAAACCCTTTTCTCATTTTCACACGATAGTTCTTTTCTTGATTAAAAGTGATTGTAGACTGTAACAATTGCTCGATGTTTTAGGCAGTAATGAGCTCGTGGTATTACATTATTGATTCATGCCCGTTCAGTTTAGCCGGCGCGACCCGCTTTAACATATAGGTAACAAAGCAGTTGAACAGAAAATAACAAAGGCTAAACAATTAAAAAGTGAAGAATGCTAATAGATTTCAGAAGGAGGTTGCTGTATTTGTTTCGCTTTGTTGTCGAGGGTTTCCACAAAATACACTCTTCAGAGACTTTCAGTGATAGCTGAGTCGTGATGTATTCCATCAATCGATACTTTCCTCCCATGGCGAAGTTTAAAATGTTTGCAATTCAACCAATGTCAGCGGAAGTGAGCGAGACCTAATCCATCCATCATTCGCTATGATTGAACCTCAGTTACAATTGCAGTTCTCGGACCAGCAGTCAAAGAAATACAAATAACCAAAACGCTTCTGAGTTTTAAATTAAAAGTTGTTGTCTCTGAAGCCATGTACGGATGATTGCATAGAGGATTTACTGATGTTTGGAGTTACTTTTTGTACGGTTTACTGGTCCTTTGGATATCTTTGATATTAGGACAAAGCCATCAGCACCATATTAAAAGCTCGATGGGCGACAAACGAAATAAGATATAAGAATATAATTCACAGACTGGGAGGGAGCCGCATTTGAACAGTCTTAAGCCGTTATTGAAAGAAATATCGGCATACTGTTTGTAAGCCTAAAGCAAAACAGAGCGGAGGCAGCAAGAATCGAATAGGCAAAATACCAGAGACGGAAAGAAATAATGAATGCTGACACTGTAAGTAAGAGAATACTCCCCCCCCCCCCCAAAAAAAAAGAAAAAATATGTTTAAAACCGACGAGAGACAGCGAGTCAAAATTGCATGGCTGCTGAACACAGCAAAAACGGCCAAAACTGAGCCAAGCCAACTGCCTTCGATTGCTCCAGGTTCTGTGATGCCTCTCCACGTTATATGAAAAACATAGGAATCATTGTTACTCGTACTAAACAATAAGCCAATATAAACGCTCTTTTAATATTCTGATTGCCACTACCATTAAAACCATTATTGAAACCAGGTAGTTTTGCCTGAAGGAGTTCAGTGCTGGGAGTGTCTGTCAACTGGCTACAGATTAGGGAACACCGCCTTTTAGACATTTCGCTATTCTCTTGTCCAACAAAAACATGTTTTTTTTCTCTGGCTTGCAGTCAAGTACCAATCTAAAACTCTTTTCACCGATTACCGGTTTAGCGTGTTCAGTCATAGTGTGACTGAACCAATCGCCAGCCTATCGGAAATAGTTAACTCTTCAGCCCGTACTTCAGCGTAGCCCGGCACTTCCTGCCAATCCACGGTGATTGCCACTTCTGGTCAATAAACCACATTTTCTCTGAAGTCTAGCACCGGTTTGTTATTATCGAATAGAGTAGAAAACTGCTGAAGAGGAAAATATGTAAGGTTTAAAAAAAGGAACTTATCGATTCCGTCATCGGGAATTTTTGAAGGGTGATAAGAGATTGTTTTCATCGTTGACAAGACGTCTTGTCGATTCCGTGGCCTTTCCGACCTCACCCCGTCAGTCGGAAGCAAACATTAACCTAGTTATCACATTTACGAACTTATCAACACCGAAAACGTAATCTATCTGTATCACCAAACCATGTTGACACCCACTTTATGCTTCCACACTTACTCCCAAGAACACGCCACGACGATTAACATAGCAAGCAATCAAATCAGAACGTGTACAAGATTAGTGAAAGGAAACGCACAGTATCACAAACGGCTCTGGGGGTATTGAGCCATTTCAATATTTAGAAACTACTGCAGTTGTTTTTGCGTGTTTCTCGCTGTGATGCATTGTCATGTTCTCTCGTGGGGGACGATTGCATGTTATAGGTTAGGATTCGTTCTCAGTCGGGAAGCCCAAAATAGTCTCTCCCAGTGGGTTTTCATATGCAAAATAGCAGGGCTTGATAATGGTTCAACGGCGACATGTGTTTACTTTATGAACAATAGAAAATGGCGCTTATCTGTTGGTGGCTTTTCCTTCAAGACAGTTTTTTGACACCAATGGCTCGACCCAAAGCTTCTATCTGGTCCCCATATCGCCTATTTTGACGTCGTTAGCTAATCAATTGTGCAAATTGAGGCCAATCTTTCTGGTACTCGAGCCACGACAACGCCAATCCTGTGGTTAGTTCCAACGCCACGTGATTAAGAACCTATTCGACTGGAACAGGAATAAACAGCGCTGTTTCGTTTATTTCATAGCAGAATATTATTGACAGCTGAGGCGAGCGAAACCCCCACTGCAATGATATTGGTTACTTGAAGCAAGAGCCGTGGCGTGAGACTGCAGGGGCTACCAAAAACTCACGCAATCGCACAAGTTGAGACAAACACTTTTAGTAACAAGACCAGTAGCTGAGAGTGTGGCAGAAGAGTGTTGGTGATATCTGGCGTTAATGTGTACATGGCTGAGTGTGTCACTGTGTGTGGATCTGACTCTAATCTCCCGAGGTCTGGACGGTTTCTTTGCAGTCTTAGACAGTTGGGATTCTTCGAATCTCAGCGAGTGATCAACTAAATATATCGTAGCTAGGCTTGGTATGGATATGAGCACTCGTCATGCCGTATGTGAGACGCCATACTAGTAACTTCACGAATAATTATTTCCATATACTCATAATAATATCCACTATTCACCGGCGCTAGCTCGCTGACTCTGATGGTCTCTTGGCGAAGATATATCGTATCAACCTTGTGGATGATTCGGAAAACCAGATGGCTGTCACTGTTGCTGACTTTGGTTGGAATCTACGCGGCAGTATTTCTCTTGCCTGCAAGCGTTCGATTTTTCAAAGCACCGTTACATAAAGTGCCTAAGGATACGTCAGCGATTGTTTCCACTTCACCACTGAATGATAAACTATCGAAGGAAATTAACCAGAAGAATTACAAGCTAGCTTGGGTTGGCCAAGGGGATTCATATTTCACGAGCGATGGGCAGAGGGAAGAAAAGAAAGGCGACAGCAACAAAGAAGGCATACAGAGCGATAAACTGACCGACACAAATATTCATTACGATCAAGACTCAAACAAACCAGCCGCGATACGGCGTAAATCCAGGCGAAAATTTCTATTTGTTTTTCGTTATTATGAGCAACTTGGAAGGGCAACAAACAATTTACTGGAGCTCGCATCTTGGGCTAAATACAGGGATAGTTTGATCGTTTCTCCGTTTGTTAATAATTCTAGGATGTCAGGTTTGCCAACCGGAGTCAGCCACTATTTGCGGGCTACCACTTCATTACGATTCTGTCCCTTAAGTGAATATTTTGATTTGGAATATCTGAATGGTAAGCTCCAAGAAAGGGGTTATGGAGCCTTGACTAGCTTTGGCGAATTTGAAAGTGAATGTAACCAACGTTTGAATATAGTAGTGCATTTTCTTTTCTCGAATGATGACGCGATGCGCGATGCGGCTGAGTGGTATAGAAAAAGCTACAAAGAAATGAAAATTATCTACTCTAGAACTCGAGCAAATGGAGGTTGGATGTTATGCCCATTTGTTCGCCACTCGCGACTCCAAAAACAACTCCATTTTAAAGTCAGTAGGTACGTTTGCGTTGACCCCGAAATAATCCGAAGTCCCGTAGAACTGGAAGAGAAAGTCTTGAAAGGGCGCTTTTGCGTTGGGGTGGTTTTGTGGAAAGGTAATGGAAGGGATCGTGCCCACTTCCCCTTACACCCTTCAATATCTCAGCCTTTATTACCGCCCCATGTCCAATTCAATCCAACACTCGTCCGCATGGCCCATAATTTTGTCCGAGAAAAGATTGGCTTGAATTTCATAGCGATCCACGTCCGAAGCGAACGCCATATCAAAAGGAAAGGTATGAATATAACTTATCGATGCGCTAGAAAACTCATAACCAGAGTTCGCGAAGCACAGAAACAGTTCAAAATCACGAAACTATTTCTAGCATCCGATTTACCAGAATACGGTTCGGACACATTTACCAGGAAAGAAACAGAGGAAAGGAAAGCGCTAATGAAATTTCTTGTGAAAGGGCTAAAGCATCCCACATCATACAAACCCGTTGATGTGTACGACACCGGGGCAATAGCAATTATCGAGATGAATATACTAGCAGCAGGAAGAAGACTCTACACGCTTGGCGGAGGGAATTTCCAGAACTGGATGCTTAGTTTATTCCTACAAAGACATGATAATGATTCTCGAAAAATTCATAGATTGTGCGAGCTAAGTTAGTAGTAACTAAGTGATTCATATCACTCTCAAATCTTCCACAAGAAAAATATGAGACGGAGATTATACGTGGGTTATATTTTCATTTCCAAGAGCACAGTTCATTTCCAAGAGCACAGTTCATTTCCTCTTTTCGCTTTGCCCATTATCTCGACTATGAATTTATTCGTTTTTCAAATTCTAAAAATATAAACGAAGATGTATAGTCTAAATTCTAAGCGTTGTGGCCTCCGCCATTACATTTTATGTTCTTCCATATTATGACTTATTAATTATGTTATACTTCTGGTTATTTCTCGTGTTGTGTAAACTGTTACGCGGCCCGTAACATGCAACACAAATACAACCCAAAACTCCACGTATAACCACCGCCTTATATTTTACACTACATATTTCATGGACAATTTTCCACACCGCTTCAGCATCGACCTCTTATCCATACACGCGATAAATTAATTTATTTACAAGAATAACTATATTTTTTTATATTTTCATCGTTGAAAGCAAATATCTTGACTATAAGACAGTATACCAACTTTAGAAATAGGAATCAAGAGAGATATAATATTTACATAAGAAAAGAAAACGAAGTGGTATTTGGGCTGATAGAACCCTGACATTTTGATTAATATTTTACTGGAAGGGCACATGTGAACTGAAATTCTGAGTAATTTTTTATCTTTTAATTTACTGTCACGGTTTTCAAAGATAAGGGTTTTTGATATTGCGAGTCGATTGTTTGTATTGTAAGCTAAGCGAGAGATGAGATGAGAGAAACCCAACACTGGGAGAATGAAACAAGGGGACCAACTGAAACAATTTTTCTACGAAATCCAATTTATTTACTTGCAAGAGAAAGGCCTAGGTTTTGGGGTTTGGATAAATTATTCGTTGGCACTATTATTTATTTTCCTATTTAAATTAAATTTACACTGCGGTGATGCATTTGTACTAACTAAGCCACGACAATCTTTATTAAAACTGTCTAGAAAGCTAAAAGCCTGTCCTTATTGTTTAGTTTTGTGTGTTGATGATAATTGTTCTGCAACCAGTGGCTTGCACTTCGCACGTACAATCTAAGCTAAAAACGAGCGGCTGTGGTATAAACTGCTCAAGGTAGAAAATTGTTAGTGTCGAATTCGGCTGCACTGATTCAGTTATCTGTAGACTCGGGGAAAAAGCTTTCGAACACGAGAATTCTCCCTGTTCTTACTTGACTGTACGAACATGAAATAACAAATGTATATGCGGACGACTGTGTTATCAATACGACTAGCAGAACTAGTTGAAATATGACTAAACTAAAGCGCTTTCAAAGCAACTCGAGCATCCTTCAGTATACTTCCTTGCTGTAAATAAATGTTTCTCAGTCGATGGTTTCCCATACACAAAACAAAATCCAATCTAGACCAAGAATCCTTTAAGTCCATTGAACATAATGTTATGTTCTGATTTGTTCATGTTATTTCGACCATATCTTCTGTTAGTTTACTGAGCTACAAAACGGAGTTCACAGAATTATATTGGAGCCATAATTATTTAATAGTCGCGGACCAGTTGGTTTTACTCGTGTTCTTCCAGAAAATTCCACAATGAATGAAACGCCTGCGACCAGCCGCTTTTCAAAACGAATAATAAGAGGGTTGGAAGTTTTTCTGAAGTAAGGGTTGAGTCAGACAATAAAGAAATTAAATGCTCCAAGCGCGTTCTGACAATAGGGAAGATAATTGGAAACAACTGAAATATTTCATTGAAACGAAACAACCTACATGTAAATCACTTAGTAAATTTCCCAAACCTTATGATTCAAAAGATGCCGATAACTCTGTGGCTTGGAATACGGTGCACTCGGCATATATGATGCTCTTTACCATAATTAGAGGAAAATTAGAGGCCATTAGGTTGAAAACGGCCACAAAAGCTCTTAAAACCTTCCAATTATCTCAACGTTTTAAAACTGAGGTAATAATGACCCCACCAGCTTGGAGAAAGGACTTAATTCGCAAATGAACCATGAATTTTGGTGCCAAGTTTCTAGAAACTACTTTAAAATATTTAGAAAGAAGAAACACTTTTCAATGGTTGGCCAACAGCTGAAAAAAGTGTCCTTAAAGGGAAATGAGATGGGAACAGAAAATGTTTCGTAAATATGCCATTCTGTGACTCATCTAACTAATAGGTGAATCGATAATAATATTGAAGCTTTACCTCCAGGCAAGAGAACACGTGTACAAAATAGTGATGGCTAATATTTCAAGTGGGCTAAAGGCTAAAAAAAGACTTGTCATTGTTTTTTTTAATATACGGAGTTCAAGTAATCATCACTTCAGTATCACTAAGTAGCATTCTGGAAAGAAGTCAGTTTATTGCAAGGGTTTTTGGCTAAGTGCTAGGACCGCCGGGCAGCATTGTTGTGGATATCTGCATAACAGTCTCGAGGAATTATTGACGATACAATGTCAATGAAGATAGTCCTTATGCTAGTCAACCTTCCTTCATGTAAACATGCCCTAATCCTAAACGTCAGGCTGAGTGTAATTCCAGCTTGACTCTGGAAGGAATTATAGTTTTCATTTCCAGAACGGAAGCGCTAGATTTAATACGCTGTCTTTCGTTCCCTCTTCAGCTGAGGAGTGGCTTTTGTTTTTCAAAATCTCGGTATATACTTCATGGTAGTGTTTCGTTCCATATAGTCTCCCTGCATAATACTGTAAAATGATTATACAGGGAGACTATATGGAACGAAACACTACCATCAGTGAAGTATATACCCAAAATGGCTTTTGTCTCGCAACAGCACGAATCAAGACAACTCAGTAATTTAATCAAGGATTTTGATAAATTATACCGTACCTGAGCCAATAGACCAATCCCAGTTCGCCATTGTCATTACGATAGCGATAGCACCGATAATGCTAAAAAGAGCATCTCAAAATTAGTCAAAATCCCAAATTTGAGAGTTATATTTTGTATGAGAGCAAAGATACAGCCCCGCAAAATAAGACAATTATATTTTACAGACATTTGTATGCGGTGGTGCATCGTGTTGGTTTTTGAGGAGGGAGGAAAAACCGGAAAACCCGAAGATAAACCCTCGGAGAATGGGCTAGATACCAACACACCGTAATCGGGAATCGAACCATTACTACCTTATTCGTGCCCAGGCCCTCTCAGTACTTTACCTGTACGTTTCTTTATTATTCTCTTTATTATTTTCTTTATTATTTTCATGTTTCAGTATTACTCAAATTTGTAATATCTGCTGTTCAACCATTAAAGTAAAGTATTAAAGGACATGCGGAAGAACTTGGCAAACCTCTTCCTTGCTGCAAACCGATTAGCGCGGCAAAACGGCGTTGTGCTCCGCTGGCCGAAAGAACGAAAGCTCTAGAAGTGCTTGCGATGTCTTACTGTTCAATAGTTCCCTGATGCTCCGGCCAGGCTTTATTAAGAACGACCCGTGAGTTAAATGTTGAACTTTTTTGTTTTACTGATATGTCGTTATCCACAATATTATTACATTCATTAGTTAAAATAAAATTGAAAAACTTAAATTAATTGAAAACGTTCAAGTGTTAAACGTCTTCACATTATACAGTATTTGAATATGAAAGTGAAATTATAATTGTTGAAAATACATCATCGTTAGCTCAGTGGTTAAGCGCTCCGGTCTGTCGAGCGGGAGGTCGCGGGTTCAAACCCCGGCCGGACCAATACTCAGGGTCTTAAAATAACTGAGTAGAAAGTGCTGCCTTTGTGAAACAATTAACTGCAAATGGTTAGACCTTCACGGCTTCTCGGATAAGGACGTAAAACCGTAGGTCCACTGACGGAAGCAGGCCTAGAAGGGACCTTGAGTCCTATTGTTTGTACTCCTGTGATCGATCAGGCTCTTAACAGGCTCTGATCCGAATGTCTCAAATCAAATCAATATCTGCGCCACGCACTAAATGGATAATCGCGCCCAGGCTGCCATCGCAGCTCATGTCGCCAGCGAGAAGTTCAGTGCATTAGCGAGCGTTAGGAAAACCATTGAAACACGCAACATAATCTGCTCGAGTTTATTTATTACAAGTATGATCAACTAAAAGTCGATCAAGATATGCTAACCGTCGTGGGGATAGAGTAGCAGCTGACGTTTCGAGCGCTAGCCCTTCGTCAGAGCAAAAATGGCAATCCCTTTATGTAGGACGACACGAATTTTTACCAAAAATACAATAGAATACAACACAATACAATTCAATACAACAATAGAACGCAACACAATACAATACAATAGAATACAATTTGGTAGCAATTCGTGTCGTCCTAGCTAGCTACATGAAGGGATGGCCGCAAAAGTAAGAGTTTCATACCGAGAACCGAGGTTCTAAGCGGACCGAAGGTTCGAGGTATGAAACTGACTTATATCACATTTGGCGAGGTTTTCTCAAATAGAACAATTGCTCTGACAAAGTAATTCCTAGGTTTATAAATCAAACAAAGCGCCCTGATTCAGACTCTTTGCACTGGGTTATAAAGTAAACAATGGACAATGCATTGGTTTAGATAGAAGATTATGTAACTCGTGAGACATGACGTGGATAACAAACTATTCAAAAAATGTTGGTTCCTATTGAACAGTATTCATTAAAAGAATGTTCTAGAATCGTAGTGAAAGGCGAAGAATAATTATGAGTATAATTAAGACGTTAGCACGGTAACGTATAGAAATCGGTTTCAAAAAGGGAGCTGTGATTTTAAAAGCATGCAAACATGGCAAGCTTATAAATGTAGACGATGTGAACTGCACATTTCCACGCGTTTTAGTAATAACAAATTAAAAGCTTTTGTAAGTTTTAGTTGGTAAAATGTTAATTAATAGAAGATTCTAAAAATTTATTGCAACTTGCCATTTCGAAACGTCTTCGAAGATGGCGGACTGTTCTAATAGTGACAACGATGACGAAATGTTTCTAACACAGAACGTGCTTAGTTCACGGCAGCCGGTATTGGATGATTTTGAGGATATACTGGGCAAAATAAGTGGAGAGTCGACTAAAATGGAACGAAATATTATAGTTTCTGACGCCGAATTACAGAAACGCAACGAAGAACGAATTCCCGAAGGCACCAGATCGTGCACAGCTTGGTGTGCTAGAGTGTGGGAGCAGTGGGCGGCTGAACGAAATATTCGAAATGTGCCATCAAATGATGATTTGTACCGAAGTGTTCAGTCCAATGTGTTACAGTTAACGACGAAGAATTGAATTACTGGCTCGGGAAATTCGTTGTGAAAGTGAGACAGAAGAAAAGTGCCGGAGAATCCTACACTCTTAATACACTGTACCAGATATGCTGTGGAATACAGAGGCATTTCAGGGAGAATGGTCGGCCTGAGATTAACTTGTTTGACAATCCCTTTTTCAAGCATTTTCAAGACTAGCTTGATGCTGAAATGAAGCGACTAACTACACTGGGCATTGGAGCCGTAGAGAAACAGGCTGAGGCCTTTACAGAGAAGCAGGAGGAAGGCATTATGGGCTCTCAGACTTCTTGGTGATCACTCTCCTCACGTTCTTCTCAACACCATGGTCTTTCTGATAGGCAAGAACTTTTCCCTTCGAAGTGGCAAAGAACATCGTACACTACGATTCGAACAGCTAACTCTTTTGCCCGCGTTCGAGAAGGAACCAGAAAGGCTGGTGTATACTTCTTTCGGAGAGAAAAACTATATGGGTGGTTTGAAGCATCGCTCTGTGAAAGGCAAAAGCATCGAGCATTACGCAAATGATGATGTGCCGGAGAGATGTCTTGTTCAGCTGTACAAAAAGTACGTAGCCAAATGCCCAAATTAAAGTCTATCAAAGACTGCTTCTACCTAGCCCCAAGGCGAAAGTATAAGGATACTGATGAAGGTATTTTTTGTATTTATCAATACATAGTTATAAATGGTACATGTATCTTAGTGTACGAAATATTCGGCTAATTTAAAAATTCCTGAAAACCTGATAGTCAGTCGCCTTTGCATTTAGAATTTGTGGAATTTTGAAGCTTAAATTTTCAAAAAATATTGTCATAAGAGTTTTAATTAAAAGAAAGATGTTAAGTGAAACTATGGCGGGGTGTTCTACAGTTCTTCCCGAAATAGACATTAACTAATTTATTTATTTAATTATTTAATTCTAGAGTGGTTTACGGGTAATCCAGTTGGCCATAACAGTCTGGGGCAAACTGTGTAAAGAAGCTGGCATTGAGGGTAACTTTACTAATCACAGCTTAAGAGCCACTACCGTGACAAGGGGTTTGGAAAAAGGCGTGCCCGAGAAATTCATAATGAAAAGGACGGGCCATCGAGACGTAAGATCTCTGCAAAAATATCAAAGGCCAGACGTAAAGACGAAGGTAGCAATTTCCAAAGCGTTCGAATGTGGAAGTACTGCGTATGGTGACTTGGTTCAGGCAAGAGCAAGGGAGGAAGAGAAAATCAAGCCTAAGAGGGAGAACAGTGTGGACGGCGAAGATGAGTGTCCACTCAAGAAAATGTCTACATCCAACAATATTTCATTTAACAATTGTAGTTTTTTTCTTTAAGTAAAGTAAGTTTGCATGTTTGTCCGTGTAATAAATAGTTCTCTGGACGAGTTACTGTTTCTTGGGTTACTGTCGGTGCGCCCATTTTCGACCGCGCACCACAGGTAACCCAAAACAGTAACTCGTCTGGACAGGAGGTTTATAACTGTTACAGGGAGGTTTATAACTGAGTTACAAACCTCCCTGTCAGTTATAAATCTCAAATTTGAGTTTATTCATTAATCAACCCCACATTTCCCTGCCTGAACATCAAATCCCTCCCCGGGCTTTTAATTAGTCTATTGTTCAACGGGTTTATACCAGAGTTTCACCCCTATGAAGAACAAAGAAAACCTTGTCAAGTGTGATATAAGAGGAAATAGGCCCTCTTGCAGCTAACAAATCACGTGGTTGTACTGGAGAGCAAAACATATGACTTCATTTATTCAAAGGCCTTGTACGAGATCGGTAGTGTTATCAAAACCTGTTTGTAAATGCTATTTTCCACCAACAAACTGCGTTTTTGAAGATAGCTTGCTCTCCAGTATCCATGGCAACGCCTTTCCCATGGGGATCACGAGCTCAATTCATTCATTAAATTCATTAGTATATCAGCACGTGACTGTTAGCTTTAATTTACCTTATCTAGTATATATATGTTTAGTTAATCATATTTCCCTTATTGTAATTTAAATTTAAAAAAAATTAAAAATTGTGTGAAATAAAAATAAACCTTGCTGCAATTGTGGATGGGGTAACGGTTTATAGTGTTGAGTGCATGATTACCGCTGAGGAAAAACGGACTCGGATCAATTAGGATCAAAGGAAATTGCGCCAATAGAAATGCTAATAGCCGCAATACAATAGTGTCGATGAATAACGTAATGAAACATGCTTATCTAAGTATGAATGAATAAGCGAATTATGAAATTAAATGGACGAAATTAAAAGCGTCATTAATACCGTTAGGTGCCAAAGTGCCCAATTTGAAAATAAAGTTCTGTTCTTTGCGTATGGGTTTCGGTAGTAACTCGATGAAGGATGAGAAATGCCGCATACAGTGATGTGATTAAGGCCCTGTGTACATAAACCCGAGTTGGGTTCTCAACCTGCAGGGTCAGGTCACCGCCAAACTGCTGACCCGGGCTGACCCTTTTTCAGTCTATCTTCTGCAAACGTTTACGACTTTAACTTCCAACCCGCCTTGCTGGGTGACCCTCTTCGAGACCCGGGTTGACTCTGGTTGAAAATTTGCAAAAGTCACTCGTGTTGACACAGGCTGGTCTGACCCGGGTTCGTGTGAAGTGACGAAAAGCCAACCCGGGTTGAGATTTTCGCGTGGACAATATCCAGCATGCGCAAACGTACTAATTAACCGTTAGACGACTGGGAACTAATTTAAATGGTTATAAAATTAAAATTTGACGGTGGTTGTTAAGGGTAGTGTTTGCGACGTCTGCTTTAAGGTCGGCACACACGAAGGGACAAGTCCCAGGGATAAGTCGTCTGAACTAGGAAAAATATTGTCGCCGGGACAAAATTTTGTCCCCGGGACTGGTCCCTTCAAATCAAACTGGTTTGAGTTGAGGGGACAAGTCCCGGGACAAACTGACAAGATTTTTCCTAGTTCACACGAGGGGACTTGTCCCTGGGACTTGTCCCTTCGTGTGTACGCAACAAGGGATTTATCTCCGGGACTTGTCTCTGGGACTTGTCCCTTCGTGTGTGCCGACCTTTACGAGCAGGAGAGCGGGGTTTCGAGTTCCAGAAAAGCTCTTAAATTATTTTCTTCCCCGTTTTCTTGAGAACTTCTTTACCTCAGTGTGAACTCTAAAGACCCATTCGAAAAATGGCGTCCAATTTAAAAAGCTATTGTCCTGGTAACATGAACACGAGGCTAGTCAGTCCACACAAAAGCTTTCGAACGTGCAAAGCGAGGCTAGTCAGTCTTAAACAATAGTTAATTAAATTGGACGCCATTTTTCGAATGGGTCTATAGCCACAAATTAGCCCCAAAACCTCGTCGTTTACCTGGAAACTTGTTTACTGACCGGTTAGGGTTCTTTTATGGTTCACGGTAGGGTTTTAGTTTATATTGTCAGAGGGCGGAGCATTCTGTATTTAGCCGCACGTGACAAATCACTGTTCAGTGCGACCTGGATTTACCCAGCGACGTCGTTCTTCTCACTCGCCGTCTCTGTAACTGGTGTAATCTAGCGGCAGCTTTGTTTAAATCATGAATAACGCGACTGTGATCCAGATCAAGTTGCCTCTGCTGCTGCATCAGTATTATCAGGAAAATGCCATGCATCTGTGCACAAGCACACAACATGGGCAAAATGGCTGATAGCAACAACACCCCCAATTTTCCTTTTAATAAAAATAATAATGCACTGGATAGCAGCTTCCCACCGAGCAGACACAAAAGCTGACCCGGGTTAGCCCAGGGTTGCCTGGCAACCCGCCTCGAACGACAGGCAACCCGAACGATAGCATGAACGGCAAAGGAATGTAAAAGGTGCTGTAGTTTTCTATTCTTCTTTCTCGTAATTTCATTGGTTGATACTCCTAAATTCATAGCAACCCATCGAAATAATGCATTTTCATTCTATCCTTTTTGAAGTTTGAATTTATTTTTGATCAAAATATGGTTTAATTTCGAAGAACATCGTATGGGGAAGTTATCAAATTTGAGATTGAAAGTTTTGTTTTCTCCCTTTCCGATTGGCTGGATGGTGGTTTCTTTGAATTTTCACAGTAAAAAGAACCCATAGCATAAAAAAATGTTTATTTTATGGGTGTAGTTTGGATTGTAGACATCTCATACAGCACTTGAGGCACATTCAAGGAAATCGTATGTGGCCTACTGCCGCAGCCTATTGTCTTTTGCTATTGTTCTTAGCCGGAGCATTATTGCGTAATAGAATGGTCAGGAAGATTAAAGAAGTGACGAGCTACTGGTTTGGCGAGATCCTTGCTGTTTGTTCTAACATCTAGCAAGTGTTCGCGGAATCGATCTCCTAATCTTCGCCCTGTTTCTCCGATGTAGAGTATCAGATGTTCTAAAGTGTATAGGTTATACAATAAATAACAGTACTAGACGTACAGTCAAAATGGTCAGTAACTTTAAGGAAGCCTTTGGGTCCTGAAATGAGTGTTGCAGTTTTAGTGAAAGCACATGTGTTACATCGTTTTCTGGGGCATTTAACTCATTTAAAAGTGTCTGGTTGAAGATCGGGCTGTAATGAGGGCGATCTCTGGATCATTCTGTAAGATCTTAAAGTTCTTCTGGATGATTTTCTTGATAAGGAGATTGGATGGATGGTAAATTAGTGTTAACGGAATTGTCTTCAGTCTTCGGTTCGGACAGCAGTCAGAGCCGATTCTCTGTCAATGCGAGAGGTGAGAAGATGAAAATAACAAATAACTGTGTGAATCAGTAGGCTTGTAGTGGACGGTACCAGCTAGGCTATTACCAGTGGCTGAAACATTGATATCCAAAAAATTGATAGAAGAAGAAGTTGCACCGATGCAGTCATTAATGTAGCGGCCGAAAAATCAGTTCTGGCTTATGGCCATTGTACTGATCAAAAATGTGTTCCTCTAAACCAACTGGTCCCTCTGTTATAGAAGTTAATAATATTAATAATTGGTCCTTAATTAATCGAATGACGTTAAATTTTACTAAGACTGGGAGATGGTGGTAAGAGGCAAAACAACTAAACCTCTCACTGCCGAGTCCTGCATGTTGCTGGACTAGAGCGCAAAAGCTGGCTTAAGCTATTAGCAGTTACTTTTCAAGAAAATCCATGTAACTGGGATCTTCAAATAGACTACCTCTAGCATACAGCTAACAGTCTCTAATATATCATTAGAGCATATACATATTATGGTTAACCCATACATCAACTTACTGCACTATTTGAGTCTAATTACGTCACTATTTTATACGCCATTGAAGTATGAGCTAGCGCATACGAAGATAAATACCTTATCCGTATTGATCGCTTTTGCAAACGCGCTTTTAAGTTTGGCTTTATTGCTAAATATGGCACATTCACTGATGTAATTAGAGATGGAGATCTGAAAATGTGGAGAAGAATCTCTAGTGACCCGAATCACTGTATGAACTACTGCCTCCTAAGAGGTCGAGTCTTGCGTAATAGAGGGCATGATTTTATACTTCCTAGAGTACGCACTGAACTTTTATCAACAGATGCCTTTTTACCTTTATTTAATTTACATATATTGGAACGTATTTTTAGCAAGTCATAAGAACTTGTTAGATCATACCTATCTCTATTGTATTTCATTAGCACTATAATTAATATCATTTTACTATACTGAATGTAAACTCACACGTCTGTTGTTGAGTATTTAATAAAGACTATTATTATTACTCTACATAGCCAACAAAAAGGTTAGCTTAACTAGGACCCATCAGTGCAATTTCTTGTAGTAAACAACGCTTTCTCTATTTCGTTAATACCTTTCATCCAGCCCTCGACTTTACATGCGAGATCTCGATACTTCTATCACTTTTTTGGATATCAATGTTTCAGTCAGTGGTAATAGCCTGGCTATTACCGTCCACTACAAGCCTACTGATTCACACAATTGTTATTTTCATCTTCTCGCCCCTCGCATATTAAAACATCTATCCCGTGCTCTCAATTCCTTAGACTTCGCCGTTTGTGCAGCGATGAATCTGATTTTAACTCAGTCTGAAGAGATGCACCAGTTCTTTAGTGTCGAGCGTTATCCTACCTATTTTGTAACAAGTGCATTGGACCGCACCCGCGACATTGACAGAGCATCGGCTCTACTGCCGTCCGAACCGAAGACTGAATTCCGTTTCCGTTAATTTACCATCCATTCAATCTCCCTATCAAGAAAACCATCCAGAAGAACTTCACCTTCATTTAATTTCATAATTCGCTTATTCATTCATACTTAGATCAGCATGTTCATTACTTTATTCATCGACACTTACTTTTTTGGCGGCTATTAGCATTTCTATTGTTGGCGAGTACGCTTTCCATTCGCAGTACGTTTCCTCAGTGGTAACTATATAAACCGTTTCCCCACCCACAATTCCCTCTTTTGCTCCGACGAAGGGCTAGCGCTCGAAAAGTCAGCTGCTACTCGCTCCCTACGGACGTTAGCATGCCTTAATCGACTTTTAGTTAGTATTTATCTTCCCCGCCGACGCAGATCAACACTAGTTTTTACAGAAACTAGTCGCTCATCGTATTTATTACAAGGGTTACTTCTTTTTGCGTTCACATCTGTTATATCCAAGAGCTTACGCAGTCACGCCACTGGAAAAACTGAACCTCTTCTATGGGATGGAAGTTTGTTGGAAAATAGTTGTAAGTTAGAATTTCCATGGTTTTGCCCTCTTCCAACGGATGGAAATATGTTGGAAATAACTTGTAAATTGTGTTGGAAACTCTAATTTGCATCCCATGGAAGGTCCATTTTATAAAAGGGCTCTTGCTTTCTACCACAAGGGACTATGTCACCAGGAATGTTCAATAAAATAAACACAAAAGAACATCTAAAATGTTCTGATTATACGAAAAAAACTCCTTGAATACTAAAGCCGATAATACACCGTTCAACATTTGTTGGCAACACATGTTGAACCGGTCGGTTATCATACCATGTTGAATGCTCAAAGAAGCGAGTCAGCATGTTGAACGGAATAGAGTAATTTGTTTTAACGGGACCTGAAATAACCATGAGGCTGATCAAAGTCAGGACCCGGCTAAACCACAGATCGAACTGGAATTTAGCGCGTTGGTTTTGGTGGAGGGAGGAGAACCGCAGAAAACCCCTCGGAGCAAGGGTGAGATACCAACAACTCAACTCAGACATGGCGCCGTGATCGGAATCGAACCCAGGCCACAGAGGTGAGAGGCGAAGCGCTAAACACTGCGCCAACCCGGCGGCACGTCTCTTTTGCCTGCAGCATCGTTTCGCTTGTTGGCAACAAATGTTGAACCGTGTATCATCGGCTTACGTGATACATAGCGATGTTATTTTTTGAACAGGAGCCAAGTTACCTTAATAGTTCAGGTTAATATCAAAGGCACCAGTCATAATCCGTACCGACAAAGATGGCGGCTGTACGCTTGACCACAATCCCTTGCGAACCTAACACGGTAAAACACACACGTAGAAATCCCCCGTCCTCTTCAATAACAGTGTATTGGCAACAGCACTTGTACTGGCTTGTTTGTTTTTGCTTTTAAGATTTGAAACCTCTCTACAGCGATTTTATAACGGATTTAAAGATTTTCGTGCGCAAAGGATTGTGGGTGGGTAAGAAATACAAGCCGCCATCTTTTTCGGTATATACTTCATGGTAGTGTTTCGTTCCATATAGTCCCTGCATCATACTGTAAACAGAGAAAACGATTATTCAAGAGACTATATGGAACGAAACACTACCATGAAGTATATACCGGTGCAACCATCATCCATTATCATCCTTAGCACCCGTAGCCCGACAAACTTCTCTGTAGCTTTATTTTACTTAGAAAAAGCTTTTAATCAACCTAGACCAGTCTATTAAAGTTTTTAATGTGACTTTGAGCTTTTCAAAGATCCTAAAATTAGCTGACATAGTCCCTTCAAGCTTTGAGCTATCTAGCAGTTAGAACGTATTTTAAATACGTTTTGTCACCGTGGTTTCGTCTGCATTTTCATTTATTGGTATATCGACTATTACGCGGATTAAGTAACGACTATAGCAGTGGCGAAGCAAGTCACCAGTTTTGTTTGTTTGATGACATGATACAGAACACATGGATTTGACAAGCATTCAAATAAGATAAATATATACACCAACATGTCTCTGCAGCGGCTTCAATAGTGTCTAACTTCTTGCCAACATTTTCTGTGCCCCCAATAGCAGAAACGTTTGTAAAGCTGAAGTGTCCCACAATAAATAGTAGTTAATTTTCATAATGAGTAAACGTGACAGGCAGTTGTGGCATACCAGCTTAAAAAATGATCCGAGTAAGAGTATCTAGATTTAGTCCAGGGCATGAGAAAATACATCACCCTTGAGAAGTGTAGAGGCGTTCTTCAAACGTACACCCGTCCTGCATTAGGCATAATCATCTGGTGCAAATACCCATTCCAATAATAAATTTAATTTTCTTAAGGTAGAAATTTCCAGTCGGAAATTGTTCGTGAGCTAGAAGACCCACTGGTCAATAGACAAAGCAGCAAGGCTATCGCCTGTTAACATCGTGAACTACAAGACCCACTGGTCAATAGACATAGCAGCAAGGCTATCGCCTGTTAACATCGTGAACTACAAGACCCACTGGTCAATAGACATAGCAGCAAGGCTATCGCCTGTTAACATCGTGAACTAGAAGACCCACTGGTCAATAGACATAGCAGCAAGGCTATCGCCTGTTAACATCGTGAACTAGAACACCCACTGGTCAATAGACATAGCAGCAAGGCTATCGCCTGTTAACAGAGTGTCTAGATCTTGGTCCAAGTTCTTGTCTTCTTTTCGGTGTGTTAAGAGAGGCACGTCAGACAGAAGTTCAGGTAAAACATCTCGTGCCTTTTTCTTCACCTGAAAAATGACAAGACGGTCTGTCAAATGTATTTATATCAAATGCCCGCGCGGTAAGAAGTCTGGTAACAATGGTATCAGAGCGAGGCCAGTTCCAAAGATCGCAAAATTGGAGTCGGTCAGAATATTTTTCGTTTCTGTCGTACCGCACTGTTGTGTTCTTTTGTGTCAACAGGAAAGTTAACGTTATTTTCCGCCATCGACTGTAGATTTTGCTCATCCATTGAGAAGCTGGGACAACTAGCCTCGCTTTGATGCCTTTATGAATAAGGTCAATGCAAAAACTACAAACTTCGCAGTATAGAATTTGAAAAAGTCACGCTTTTGAGAGAAAAAACATGGATGTTTCACGTTGAGAAAGAGAATGATATGAGACATTGAGATATCTTTTCTCATTTATAGTAACTAAACGATTCACACGGGATTCCTGTGGTATGATGTCGGCATATTAAATGTTGAGTAACTACAGGGATCCCAGGCAGTTTCTAGTGAGCCACAACTTACCTGCTTGAAGAATGAATGACCCAACAAAGCACTGACGGTTGGTCTGTGCATAACAACAGAAACACGCATTAGAAACTGAAGAAACCAATGAATCGGCACGAGACTTCTCTTCCGTTTCAAGACCTCTGGCAAAGTTTTTCTCCATACGGACCGACCAATGCCGGTAAATGTTTTAAATTTTCGTTATCAATTGCTTTCGTTAATCCAGTCGTGCGCTCGCACAAGAAGCGATACATTCGTCAGTCTTGAGCATGCGATCTTTGTTTCACTCAAATTACTGGCAAATTTTCTGCAGTTTTCCCTTTATGAAAGGCTTTCAATAGAACGTGTTCAATGATAAGGTACGTTTACGTAAGAATCACGTCAAAAACTTTGGAATTAGCCGGTCCGGATTAGAAAACACCGGACCGAGTTGCCAGCTAATCAGCGCCTCGCGCGATTTCAGTGGACCGAAAACACAACACCTTTTATTTAATGTTTAAGTATATTTAAGTATTACACGCTGATATTTTGCGTGCAATGAGTATATTTTGCATGCAGTGAGTAAAATAAAGCGATTGTCGTTTTTAGCCTTTGGTCGAATGTGTGCGCTCGATTGCTCGCGCGAGTGAAAATGCTTGGTGCGGTGGTAGAATATAATTGCTCATGCTCACCGTAAAAAAATGCTCGCCTGCTTGCAAATGTCCATAAAAAGTCAGTCTGTATTAAAAAACATTAAATAACGGATTTGTTTGCCTTTTCGGCTCAGTTTTTTTTTCACCTTCAAATCAATATTCTATAGAGCATTACAGAAAGTTTAGTGGATATTACGCGACGTCGGCCCTCGGATTTGACCTTTTATGGTAAATTTACGTCACAGTCTTATAATAAATGTGCTCTTTTACACGTTGAAGTTGTCTTCATTTGTAATTCGCTGTGAGTTTACTAAGTTACACAATTATTTACTAAAAACGTTTAAGACCTCCAGAGCCTTCATTCTTTCGGCCAGTTGAGCGTAACGTTTTGCGGCAGTATGTACCCAGACCCCATTTGTTTCTTACTGCGCATGCTCGACGAAAAACTAGGGCTCTGGAATAATCCGATTTTCGTATATTCTGATTGGCTGTTCTGAACAATGCAATTTCACCGGAAGTCAAACATAAAGCATTTCCGGAGGGTTGATTTATTTGGAAATTAAGGCCGGGTTATCTAAACGTTAAAAACCGTTGGATTTTACCTAAATGGATGCCGCTAAAAAAAATCAGGGATTCTTAGATATTTGCTTGTATCCACTCGGGAGTTCATATCACTTCATCGAAAACACACATCGCACACAGTACACGAATTCTCAGAATTCGAAAATTGAACTCAACTGGATATAGCCGAGGGATTTACCGTAACAGATAGGTAATACTATACATTCCCATATTAACAACAATGTTCGTAAGTGCACTATAGGCAGAAGTAGCGTTTTCCGATTTCGTAAACTTGCGAACAGGCGCTGATCGCTTAAATATAAGCGTTTGTATGGGAATGTAACGAACTCCAGCTTTCAAGGAGCTAAAATACGAGAGAATCGTAAGTAAAAATGCCTTGACTTCCTTCTACCGTGTATCCAGTTGCTGTTTGTGTGGTCATCTGGCTCAGGTAAGGCGATTTCAGCGAGTTTTCGATCCCCATGAATCCTCTTGTGCACTCAGGAATCTGTGATGTCTGATATCCATCGCACGATTAAAGAAACACGAGCCAAATGCATGAAAATAAAGCCTTAGAATCCAACCTAAAAACGGCAGAAGATGAAAGAGACTCCCTAAGGCTTGCCCTGACACTAGCAAGCAAAAGATCACTATCAAGATACCGGGTGAACGTCCAAATCCAAACCAAAACCTAGGCCTGAGGCGCTGTGCGAGAATCGAACCCGAAGAAACGACTTCTCAGGGTGACGTAATGATAAGCATGCACAGAGTCAACGGACGTCCGTGATTCGCGGACTTCCGGAATCGGATTATTCCAGAGCCCTATTTTTTCGTCGAGCATGCGCAGTAAGAAACAAATGGGATCTAGAGATCTCAGGGGTCAAATGTACGCATGCGCAGGCGTTTTGCAGATCCGTCATTTCTATTGAATGTTGAACAAACACTTTTACTCTGGCACATCCTGAGGAGTAACCATACTGTACCTTAGGGACGGGTCTTGCTGCACGCATATGTCAACCAACTACAAAGAAAAGTACACAAGACAAAAGTCAGACATGTTACTGTGTAGGAACTGTCCAATCAGAACAGTCAGAAGGAGAGGTGACTGTCACACGTCACCCTGCAACTGTAACATTTTCAATTTCGAACTACAAACATAACACCTTCAACTATTCTCGGATAAGGATGTTTTAATAGCCCTCTCAAATGAGACATAAGCACAAGCAACATACGCAGATAAAAATAAGCACAAGCAACATATGCAGATAAAAACGAGCATAAGCACAAGCAACATACGCAGATAAAAACAAGCATAAGCACAAGCAACATACGCAGATAAAAACAAGCATAAGCAACATACGCAGATAAAAACAAGCATAAGCACAAGCAACATACGCAGATAAAAACAAGCATAAGCAACATACGCAGATAAAAACAAGCATAAGCACAAGCAACATACGCAGATAAAAACAAGCATAAGCACAGGCAACATACGCAAATAAAAACAAGCATAAGCAACATACGCAGATAAAAACACGCATAAGTACAAGCAACATACGCAGATAAAAACAAGCATAAGCACAGGCAACATACGCAGATAAAAACGAGCATCAGTTCTTCCTTTCGTGCTTACAATAAGGTCAGTAGTCTCTTATATTATTATTCTTGTTCATTTATATTTCAAGTCTCATTCGAAACGCTTGTTGCTGTTTCTCTAAACTATTCCTTCTGTTCTGTTTTCCTTGAGCAAATTTAGAACCTCAAACGCAAGGACAGAAGAGGACAGAAGCGTCAGCTCGATCGATCCGTTTGGTCGAACACGTGGCCGTACATTATGGCAACTTCGCCAATGAAACCGCTAAATTCTTCCCCACAGAAGAACCGACTCGGTTCTTCGGAGAATGGATGTATTTCGCAGACTTCGCAAACGATTGAATCAACCATCGAAGCTTAATAAGCGAGGATTGATTGCCAAAACTCCTGAAGACGTCCCGCTGGTTCGTCCCGCTATCAACTTGGAATGTACCGCATTCCACTACAGTCGCTGAATTCACGAGTTTCATGAAGGTCATGAATTTCTGCAGTTCTACTTCAGGGTCTGCACGCGAGTCGGGTCAACATGCAGATTTCGTCAGACTTCAGTAGTGCATAGGAATCATAAACCAGACGGCCTTCTATACCCGACAGACGGACAGAGTGAGTGTTAGGTCGACGAAAGGGATTTGTTCCAAGCTCAATATCTCAGAGCATAATGACGGGAATCTTTATAACCGAATCAAGTTCAAGAGCCGACAGTGGAGCCGACTCGGCCGCTGTCATGCCGGAGAAGTTGAGCAGTTAATCACTCTCCGTGCTCGACCTCAACTGAAATCTTCGAATCGAAGGTTGATTAGAGGCTCTGGGTGACGAAACCGATATGTTCCGAGCACAGAAAGTCCACCAGAAAGTCTTATAAGATAACTTATCTACCAGATTCATTGACCATTTTTTTTGGTAATGTCTCGTACAAAACCTCGCATAATTTTTAGTGGGGAAGGTCAGTCATATTTGTACTGGTACTATAATTCATTGAATAAGTTACAAATTGGTACCAGTAATCCCTGGTTCGGGATACCATCTTGCCTAGATTATGAGTTTTATCACTAAAGTCCATTGAAAACAATGACTATTAGTATCGGACACAATTTGCTTCAAGCGATAATCGCGAGCTTCTACATACATGTAGGCCATTTTGCCATCTCCCCTTTAAAAATGACGGGGATAAACAACTGACTGATAAATCAGTAGGTTTATAATTCGATCAGGTTGATACACTGATCAGAAAAGGAACCATTGCCTATATGAAGTTTGTTTTTCGTACCCAAGAAAATTAGTCATATGTGAGAAGTTACTAATTTGAAGCCGTTAAATTAATTCATTTAAAAAATGAAAGATATTGAGTTGGCAGCTAGTTCTGTTACTCAAGGGCTACTATATGGCCTCCTAAAGGATGCCCTTTTTGAGTGTGCAAACAAACAAACAAACATAAAATAAAAATATATATTTGACCCGCACCGGAAATATTTCCGTTGATGTGGAGAGCTCAGTACAAGTTCAATTGCTTAGAGTTCATAATGTTTACACCAAGGTCCTTAACCCTATTTTTTCAGGGTTCAGATTAATTTGTTTCAAGGTTCACTGCCATTTTATGGATGTTATTCCACTTGTTGCCAGCTCTCATGCTACTCATGTGACTGCTTGCTAGTTTTTCACAGCCCTTCCTGCTGTAAACTATCCATGTTTATGGTATAACAGATCCATTGAGTTAAATGAATTTCAAGCGTTATTGGAGAATCCAAACTCTTTGATCAACACTATCATTTTAAAAGCCTTCAGGCTCCCTTGGACCCAAATTGGAGTACAAATATTATTCAAAGTCTATTGAATGGTTATTTTTGGACCATCATCAAATTAATGTGTGCATATAGAGTGCGATGCCAATATGACCAATGGTCTACACATATATTAGCAGCTCTTGACGTACTATGTCAAACACGAATTGGAGTTTTTCATCAGGGGTTGAAATATTTGGAACCCCCGATGAAAGACGAACAATGAGTGTTTGACATTCTCATGCGAATGCAAAACCGACAACTTACATACGCTTCTTTTCAAACTTCATTAGAAAGTATTGTTTACCGTTTGACTGTTGCATCTAATTATTCAATAGATGGCTTATTCTTCTTTTTTGATGGCTGTGATTTCAACTAGCGTATACTAGTAGTGTAGTGGACAAGAGTTAGTACAAGCAGTCGGAAGAGTCGAGGTTCGAACTCCAGTGGAGGCAGACTTTTTCTTTCTATGTCATTCTTTATTTCTTTACTTCTTCGTTCCTTACTTGTAGTTTATCAGTATGCAATTAGTTAGTGGTTCATGAATATGATGATTAAGAAATATTGAGCACTAGGGTTGGAAATCTGATCAAACACTAGTGCATTTGGAACTGGTGTTTCATTGAATGTCAAGATGCATCCACCTGACGAAGCTTCGAACAAGGGTTTCACTGGGTATCAAGACCCATGCATGTGACCAAATACAGTTCCTCCATTGGATGACTATCTCATGAATTATTAATGGTCGAGAAAGGCTTTTTCTCAACTTGTACAATATTCAGCTTAGACTTAAGCTTGACAACTCAACTGCTGTTGCTTACATTAATAAGATGGGAGGCATGATATCGCCTTGTATTGCTGGTTTTCACTCAATCCCCAGAGATTCAAATGACAAAGGGCATGGCGGCCATGTTGGTGCCCCAACAAAAGAAGCTAACGAGCAATCTATTGTTTAAGGGCACCAACATGGCGGCTATGACGTCAAGTGAAAACCAGCAATAGATTCTTTAGCAAAATCTTGCGGGAGTGGTGCATTGCAAGGACTATTTATGTTTTGCTCAGGAGAAATGAACTTCATACCAGATTATTTATCTAGAGATTTCTCACTCAAGTTGGATCTCTAGACACTGTTCACTAGCATTACATTTATTGCAGAAATAAATTGTTTGCCTCGAGGTTTCATGACAAGACTAGTCAATTTATTTCTTGGCATCCGGAACCCGGTGCCACGGACGGCTTTTGACGCCTTTAGTATTTGCTGTGTTATTCGTTTTCAGCATTTTGGCCGTGTAAATACGCCACGAAAGAGCCCTAGTGCTTCTCATTGCTTCAGGGTGGACCATCCAAGCATAGTACCTCCTTTTACTGCGGTTTTGATAGACCATTTTGTTTTCCTACCAGAGTAGGACGACCTTCTCACCCTTACAAGGCTGCTTAGATATGACCTGGAAATTCCTCCCAGACCGTGGATTTTCTGATGAAGTAATCAAGATCACCAGTGTCATTATCATCTGGAATTGATAAGCAGTACAACGCAGTCTACCTGGTATGGTCAGAAACAGATCAATCAACTTCAGGTTCCTTTTCCGCATGAGGCTGCAAAATTTTCTGGCATAATGCTATGCTGACTATTGTACTGTAAATACATATCGCTAATCATGTATCTGTTGTTTCACATCCTCTCATTACCAGGCTTCTCAAGGGAGTCAGTACAACCTTAGGACACCAGTCTCGGTCAATAGTCGCCAATTATGTCAAGATATTGTTCCCTTTGGAACAACTTTATTTAAAAATCCTAACACTAAAGACAGTAATGCTTGGTGCATTAACATCTGCTCAAAGAGAGCAGATTTTCTGCGCATTAGATTTTAACTAAAAAAACACACTTATATTTATGTCCTAGATTACAGTACTAGAATATGTTCGTCGTACGACAGATCTGAGATCAAGTCCAGGTTTGTTTGTATCAAAGTATCAGTTCAATCATATCCTTGGTTCGCCACATAAGCAAGTGTCTATTCTCACCATATGTAGCGAGATGGATTGAATCAGTATTACTGGTGAAGTCGTAAATTATAAATGCATCCATATTAAGGCTCATAGCTAGCCTTCGAGGAGCATCTGTCACAATGATAGATACCTATGTATGTCAGGATGTCCCGACAAATGGACACACCTTTAGTAAATATTATCTTAGGTTTCCTGTAGAAGTTGTCTCTGCACATGCAGGTTTATAACAATTCACCTTGTGTTGTGAAGATGTTGCATACTGGCTTCGGTACTGTAAAATCGCATAATTATCCCATAATGTGGAGCATATAGAAAGACAAATTAAAATTAGACGAAAGGTAACCTACCTTGAAGTATAAGTGTAGTTCTCTGAAGATATGTGGAGCATTATGGGATAATGTACCCTCCTATACTAACATGATCATCCCACCTCTCATCCACATGAGACCTTCGCCAGCTTATTAGTTGCACTCCAGAAAGAACTGATTATTATTCATTGCGCCTTGGGTTTTATATGGCACTCACTTTTGCATTTGAAAGCTTTAAACACGTGACACTGACCAGTAAGTTAATTAGGAAGTATGCATAATTATCCCATAATGCTCAACATATCTTCAGAGAATTCAATTTCTTGTTGCCATAACTTATGGCATTCATTCATACTTCATCCCCTTTGGGGATAATTAGTGCTTTAAATACCACTAGTTAATACATTCATATCACTTGACGTTGCACAACCATAACAACGGGCCTAATTTCCACAATGCGTTTTGTATTCTAATCTAATAATGATGTCACGTAATACATTGTAAGCTAGCTTGTTCGATTATTAGCCGCATATTATTATTATTATATTACATGCTACTCGGTGTGTGTTAATTTGCAATATTGTTCTTAAAAGTATATTAATAGGAAGCTTTAAACCTTTAGACTCCAGAGGTAGAGGTGAATTTGCACTGGTTTGGAGAATACGTTTCCGGGTTTTTCCTCAACTGGGGGGGTTTTTAATCCCGATTTTTCGATCTAAAATCTAGCTCAGAATTGTACTGTTATTGTACTGGACTATTGTTGCTAATTATAACACCAATTACTGCTGTAACTTAATGTAATAAACGATGCCATGGCCTCCTGACGATGCTGATCCACGTGAAATAAGTCGTGTTGTCATTGATATAGAAATGAGAAATATTTTCTATTCGCCTGAGCGTAGCGAAAGAGAATAGAACTACAATTATACTTCAAGGTAGGTTACCTTTCGTCTAATTTTAATTCCTAAGCAGAAGCAATATAAGCCGATAAAAACAAGTACCACTAATGATCGGTGCATAAGCACAAGCAACATACGCAGATAAAAACAAGTACCGCTAATGATGAGTGCATTACTGCGTCTACATATGTTGTTTTGCATGTGTCGCTAGTGAAAACCTGAAACATCTCTGTTATGTTTCCAGAACAAAGCTTCGATAAATCATAATTTTAGAAACGAGGGTATAAAAAGCAATAAAAAAGCGCGGAAAAGAAACCACATTTGACCAGGAAAAATAAAGTTTTCCACGCCCTGTCGTCACAACCGTTATCATCGGTATTGGTTTAACTAAAGGTTAATGAAATACCTCTTATGAAACAAGCGCACGGTCCGTACCGTAAAGCATGGACTTATTTTTTTTCATGCTTCAATTTTGCGGTCCGTTCGGGAAGTTATGGACCTCAACCTCCCAATCATATCTCACGAAGTTGACTAGCCATATAATAAGCAACCTCATTTAAGTGGGTAACTAGTAACACTCTTGAAGATTGTTAAACCTGTGACCGTTGCGAATTTTTAGGCTTTTGTTTGGGGGGGTGGGGATGGGTGTAAAAGGTAACTCAGTCGTGAAAGCCTTGAAACCGAGACGATTTAACGTCCTAAAAGATGTGAAAGTTTAACTGTCTGAAGTTCGTCCCTCCGGGATTCGAACGCTCGATCTATCGCACGTCAGATCGGCGCTTAACCACAGAGCTAACCAGTATACGGGACAGTATCATTATGAAACAGTCCCGCAATTCGGGTAGCTGTAATTCCAGTTCAGTTACAAAATGCCCCGCTCCAATCGACAGTAAAATCCTCCAGAACCCACATAAATTTCGATGGACTATATCTTATGGTAATTAAGTTGATTGTATTGTGCCGTCGTGCATGGTTGTTACATTAGCTATAGAAGTCTTAAGCTCCGGCTAAACGCCCAAATATCTTCATCGAACATCGTGTTGGATGGACGTTTTATCGTGTAGCCGCCTCTTTAAAATGACTGTTAAATGGTTTCCCAACAATTTTTGATGTTTGATCTGGATCACACATTTTCATCTAACATTTTGCGTGATGAACAAATGTTTATCATTTAACCGCCTCGTCCAACAAAACTTGCGCATGCGTGCGGAACTGATTTATTAGCCAATCACAAAAAGCACTTTCTGCGGGCTCAATTTGGTAAGATGTTTGATGTGCAGGCAGCTAACATTGTGTGACTGTTTAGCCAGTTCAATAAAATGTTCAAGTTGAAGTTCCAACACGATGGGCGTTTCTAGATTTTGATTTCGTTCACCTGATGGAATGCCAATGAAAACTTCTTCTGTCCATCTGACGTGGAGGAGTCCCTGGTGTCGAGTGACGTGATCATGCTGCCCGTGTCAGTAGTGTGTAACGTGCACATGTCGTCTGGTAAGGGACGCGTGTCACTCAACCTCGGCGATGACTCACTTAACTTCTCCAGTAAAACCTGTGCTTAACACACAACAAATGCAAGTCATAAAACATTGCTCGTCGGTACAGCTTTAGCCAACCAAATTTCAAGTACTATTTCAAACACGAATTCAAGTGTTTTATAAGGGGTTCAATTTAAATACAAAAAAGGGATGAAACCCGAGGGTTTTAGTGATTTCGAGGTATTTTGGAATTCACTTTTTCAAGGACAGTTTTGGATTCAAGCACAGTTTTGGATTCAAGCACGACTTCAAGGCAAGGAGTGAACGTCAAGGGCTTCAGTAGTCCAAGACTGTACGAACTGTGTAAAACAAGGTAATAAAACAACAAGAAAACAAAGGGATTATTTTGCCACGTATTACTTTGTGATTTATACCGATGATTATGACACCTAGAAAATGGAAAGCCCGAGTACGTGCTTGCCGCACAGGTCAAAGGCCTCTTTAATCAATGAACGCTTACACTGCATGTCTTTTAGACTGACGAAAAAATGACGAATTTCCAATCTTCCACTTATGACTAAACTGCAGGCGCAGGGATCTAATACATGTACTATACTCTTCAGAGTTGCGGCGAATCTTGGGACGGGAGTTCTTTATGACGGGAGCAATTCAAGCCGGTTACCTTCGTTGGCGGTAAACCCGTGTAGGGAACGGAGCCATGGGCCAGTTCTATTGCCAGTATTCCAACACTGTAGACATCAGCTGAACAGTTATAACCCTGCAAGTCCTGCAAAGGCAAATTCAGTAAAGTTAATAATCTGAAGACCTTTACATCCGCGCGTGTACGACTTTTACTACGAGTACGACATTTACTACGAGTACGACAGTTACTACGAGTACGACAGTTACCACGAGTACGACAGTTACCACGAGTACGACAGTTACCACGAGTACGACAGTTACCACGAGTACGACAGTTACCACGAGTACGACAGTTACCACGAGTACGACATTTACCACGAGTACGACATTTACCACGAGTACGACATTTACCACGAGTACGACATTTACCACGAGTACGACATTTACCACGAGTACGACATTTACCACGAGTACGACATTTACTACGAGTACGACATTTACTACGAGTACGACATTTACTACGAGTACGACAGTTACTACGAGTACGACAGTTACTACGAGTACGACAGTTACTACGAGTACGACACTTACATCATTGTTTGGCAGAATTGCAAGATCCCGTATTGTCCTTGCGAGTGAGATATTTTGACTCTAAAAGTTGTACTCGTTGTAAATGTCGTACGAGTACGACATTTACAACGAGTACAACTTTTAGAGTCAAAATATCTCACTCGCAAGGACAATACGGGATCTTGCAATTCTGCCAAACAATGATGGAGACATGAGAACAAGCTACTAAGAGTATTTGTTTATTCATGTGTCTTTTTAAATTATTCCTCAATTCTGGAAAGTTATACTCGGACTCGTACCGTCGGATCTAAGGTATCTAATAGCCCACTTCCGCGATATGCTTTACTTGTCACGCACAAAGGTTTCACAGAGAAAAGAATAAATTTAATTTAGCACGGAGCTTCGTATTGAAACCTTTGTGCGTGGCAAGTAAAGCATATCGCGGAAGTGGGCTATTATAGCACGTCACTGCTACAAGTCACCCGGAGAGGTTTACAGGCTTATGACAGCACACGTATACCGTTTAAATTTAGTCTTCTAATGGTTTGGTTCCCGGCAGACTAACACTTGCAGCCTTAAAATAACTGAGGGGATAAGATGCCTTTGTAACATAAGTTCCTTAGAAATCTCAAAGTGAAAGTGAACACCAACTGAAGTGCATGTACATATAACATATGATAGGCAACTAGTTCCTGTAAAAACTAGTTTTGGTCTGCGTCGGCGGGGAAGATAAACAATGGTATGTAATCAACTAAAGTCGATTGAGGTATGCTAACCGCCGTGGAAAGCGAGTAGCAGCTGACGTTTCGAGCGCTAGCCCTTCGTCAGAGCAAAAGAGGGAATTGTGGGTGGGGAAATGGTTTATAGTGTCGAGTGCATGCTTACCGCTGAGGAAACATGTACTCGGATCAATTGGGATCAAAGGAAATTGCGCCAATGCATGTTACCGCTAAGGAAACATGTGCTCGGATCAATTGTGATCAAAGAAAAGTGCGCCAACAATAGAAATGTTAATAGTTGTAACAGCAAGTGTTGATGAGTATGCTAAGGAAACATGCTGATCTCAGTGTGAATAAATACGTGAATTCTGAAATTAAATGAACGAAAAGCGTTCATTAATACCGTGAGGTGACAAAGTTCCTAATTTGAAAATAAAGTTCTATTCTTTGCGTTTACGAGTGTCGGTAGTACCTTGATGCAGAAAAATGCCGCATACAGTGATGTGATCAATGCAATGACCAGGAAGGTTAAAGTGACGAGCTACAGGTTTGGCATTAATGGTTTAATTTCTAAACAGGAACTCCCGCATACTGCTAGTAACCTTATCGTTACTACTCCTAGAACTTCACACATATACTTTTTGCCTAAGATCCACAAAGCTAACAATCCCGGCCGCCCTATTGTTTCTGCTTGTAGTTGCCCTACTGAATTAATTTCTAGTTATAATAATAATAATAATTAGTTTATTCACGCCTCTTGCAATGTATATTGAATTACAGGCTGATTACACTTATAATAATGGGATACTGATTATATAAATAAGCAGATGGCTCCTTTCGTACGAGTGACAGAACTCTCCGTACACGAGTTAAAATTGGTATCTATGTATACGCCACTTTAATAGTCAAAAGTGTATTAGATGCACAGAGTTCTAACTTAATACACATACCGTAATACTTTCTCTTTTTTAACACAGAAGCTCTCAGAATTCCGATCTGTAGTCGATTGTTCTTTCGAACACCGGGCTGAAGAAAAACCTTGCTTGCACTAATTTGAATTCTTTTAGAACTGTAACATCATTTCCAGTTTCGATAGTGTCTTCAGTTTTCTTTTCGGCGATTATAACTGAAGTCTATTCTTTGAGATGTATCAAGTCTTTAATAAAACGGCAAACTCATGTCAACTGTTTCATAAACATCCGATTTAACGAAACAAACGCATAGATATCGCTATAAACAATATTCTATAAACCATAACCGAACCGAAAAAAGTTTGAATTCTGCAATCGTGGAGTGCTATTTCTGATTTCCATATTTTCTGTAATTTTACTACCGTTCCATGTATCGTGCAGTGATCATCAAACCATCACGTGACCTCGCTTTCTTCCCTTTAGATTTTCTTCCTTCTTAATACCTGCGCGTTTATCCTTGAGAGTCCCTCGTCCCGCGCGGTGACTAAGCCCAAGTCCCACGCATATTCTTGTGAAAAAGAAATTGTCCCGTAGCCCCACGCGTCTTCTCGCGAAAAACAAATGTAAGTTAAATCTCCCTGTGTAGATGCATGGATTAAACCACAGGCCGCCCAAGTTCTGACTGTGTAACAAGGTTTGTATGGGAGTTCTTCCGATAACTCAGAATAATAACATAAATCTCCTGTAATACAAGGTAAATAAAGGAAGAAGACTTACTTGAAGTTGTTTTGTCGTCCTATGTGTATTTCAGGTCGCTAGAACGGTGTTTCATGGAATTCTTGAGTCATACGTTTCACCCCCTCTACCGGAGGGGAAGGCTGAACACTCGATACAACCACGGCCTTCGCTCGAGGACGAATTTTACACAAAATATCAATCCCATCGGCGTTTACTCGGCCGCGGTACAATCCAAGGACATCAATTATCCCTCAGAAGTCCCCAGGCTTGATAACTCCTTTCCAAACCCGTTAGATTTGAACGATTTTGAAGCAATTCGTGCAGTTTCAAACGGCCGACTAACCGTGTATTTCATAGCATGGTGATTCTTGACAACGCGTTTTGGTAACCAGGCGTTTGGGTAACCAGGCCGTTACAAATTATTTCTTTCCCTGAGAGGGACATATCAAATTCATTTGACAAATGAATTTGATATGTCCCTCTCAGGGAAAGAAATAATTTGTAACGGCCTGGTTACCCAAACGCCTGGTTACCAAAACGCGTTGTCAAGAATCACCATGCTATGAAATACACGGTTAGTCGGCCGTTTGAAGCCGCACGAATTGCTTCAAAATCGTTCAAATCTAACGGGTTTGGAAAGGAGTTATCAAGCCTGGGGACTTCTGAGGGATAATTGATGTCCATGGATTGTACCGCGGCCGAGTAAACGCCGATGGGATTGATATTTTGTGTAAAATTCGTCCTCGAGCGAAGGCCGTGGTTGTATCGAGTGTTCAGCCTTCCCCTCCGGTACAAGAATTCCATGAAACACCGTTCTAGCGACCTGAAATACACATAGGACGACAAAACAACTTCAAGTAAGTCTTTCTTCCTTTATTTACCTTGTATTACAGGAGATTTATGTTATTATTCTGAGTTATCGGAAGAACTCCCATACAAACCTTGTTATACAGTCAGAACTTGGGCGGCCTGTGATTAAACTTGCTTACTCGGTCCGTACTGTAAGTTATGCCCTTATGCCCCCATCCCCCCCCCCCCCCCCCCCCCAAGTTATGATTGGGACATTAAGCAGGGAAAATCTTGGTCCTCAAGCTCGTCAAATAAGACGTATGTAGAATCAGAAGTCCAAAGGATTGTTAGTCTTGAAAACGCTACTCCATAGATGCAGACTGATACCGAATATCTGATCATCATACTTCATGTTTTTTTTTGCTGAAAATGTGCATCACGTACCTGGCGCAGTATCTCAGGGGCCATCCACGGAAGCAGGTCTACAGCATGTAAGGAGAAGTCATAAGCTACCCTACAGCTCTCGCGATTGGGATAAAGGTGGATGGATTTCCTCAGTCCAGACAGACACACAGTTCCATCAGAACCTATCAGTACATGACCACCTTTAACACCCCTGTAATCAAATTAATACAAATTTTAATTCTTCTTAGGATTTAGATGTATTGGTTACAAAAAACGGCTTCACTACAAAACTAAACCCTAGGAGCCAATGGGTAACTCGTGGTTTTTAAAAGGAAGCATACATGTATGTAAACTAAACTAGCTCTGTACATTGTCATTCTATTAGGACTGCTATAGCCGATCAGCAGTGCATTACAACCTGCATTATTGTAGATCAATTTTAGTTGGACATGTGCACAAAATTAAACTCCCATACCACAGTTTTCATTGCTAGCAATGGCACAAAGACCAAAGTCTTGGCGTGAGTTGGCAATAGACTTCTGTCAATCATACAAAGTGGGAGGGGCTAGGGTGCATGTGAAAATGCATGCATTTGTGATACATTTTGTCTGTTGTCTGAGTAACTATAAACCGTGAAATCTTTTACGTTAGAAAGTAAATCTCTGTTTTTCGTTCGGCCTGAATGGAACAATGTGTTTATCCTACTTTTTTTACAAAACCTAAAGGAAATCATTAAAAGGCGAGTAATAAAAGAAACAATTAATAAACACAGGGTGTTACGAGAGATTTCACATCACGCCATCACAGTTATTTATGATTGATGGAAGTCTATTGCCAACTTCATGTTGCAACTTTCGTCTTGTGTCATTACATAGCAAGGAAAACTGTGGTAAAGCATTTCAGAAGCAGTATTCAGTACTAAAACAAGATCATTCTACATACAATGTAGATACACATTCACAGATTACCTGTGAATAATAGACATCCTATGTAGATAGTCTAGCCCCTGTAGAACCTCTCTTAAGATATTGGCAATAAGGAGTTCAGGCATACCTTCTGGAAAACTGCCCTTTAGAATGTCAGTGCAAGACCCTACCAGACATAAGCAGTCAACAATGAACACAACACATTTACTATTTATAAAATATTATTATAGTCATAGTCAAATGATGATTTAAATTGGATCTGATAAAAGCCATGGGAATTTGAGAAGAGTTTCCACATGTACAACTACAGGAGACCTACCTACCAAATGACACGAGGGGAAAAGTGTCCACATGTACAACTACAGGAGTAGTGGGAGAGGGATGGAATTACCCCCTTATTTGGTGCGCTATGTTAATATTGGTGCGCGCTCATTAATTCGGATGACGTCACAGTCCTATTGTCTTGGGCTCATGACTAAAATGCGGCGTAAGCTTATTATTATTCCGCTGCAAGGGGATGTGTCTATTCATTGAATTAATTAAGGGATTAACGATCTATTGAAACCGCTTAGTGTGGGTGCTATCTTTATTTGATCATCTGTTCAGACTCCGTTCAGTGCATCTTTATTAGCTTGCGTATTTTTATTCAACTCTGACATGGAAGGCATTCAAGGAAAAACGATCACTGTGGATGAAGTAGAACACGTCGAAAGAAACAGAGCATTTCACAGCCATAACATTGTCTTTCTCTATCGACATAGATTGGTTCTTCACAGAGTGCAGCATACACCAAATATATAAAAATACGCAAGCTCATAAAGATGCACTGAACGGAGTCTGAACAGACGATCAAATTAAGATAGCACCCACACGAAGCAGTTTCAATAGATCGTTAATCCCTTAATTAATTCAATGAATAGACACATCCCCTTGCAGCGGAAAAATAATGAGCTGCAGTGCATTCCAGCCTCAAAATGTGGCATACTGAGCCCAAGACAATAGGACTGTAACGTCACCCGAATTAATGAGCATGCACCAGAAATTAACATAGCACACCAAATAAGGGGGTAATTCCATCCCTCTCCCACTACTTACAGGAGACCTACCATATGACATGAGGGGTCAGAGTGTCCACATGTACAACTACAGGAGACCTACCATATGACATGAGGGGAAGAGTGTCCACGTGTACAACTACAGGAGATCTACCAAATGACATGAGAATAAGAGTGTCCACATGTACAACTACAGGAGACCTACCATATGACATGAGGGGAAGAGTATCCACATGTACAACTACAGGAGATCTACCATATGACATGAGGGGAAGAGTGTCCACATGTACAACTACAGGAGACCTACCATATGACATGAGGGGAAGAGTGTCCACATGTACAACGACAGGATACCTACCATATGACATGAGGGGAAGAGTGTCCACATGTACAACTACAGGAGACCTACCATATGACATGAGGGGAAGAGTGTCCACATGTACAACTACAGGAGACCTACCATATGACATGAGGGGAAGAGTGTCCACATGTACAACTACAGGAGACCTACCATATGACATGAGGGGAAGAGTGTCCACATGTACAACTACAGGAGACCTACCATATGACATGAGGGGTCAGAGTGTCCACATGTACAACTACAGGAGACCTACCATATGACATGAGGGGAAGAGTGTCCACATGTACAACTACAGGAGACCTACCATATGACATGAGGGGAAGAGTGTCCACATGTACAACTACAGGAGACCTACCATATGACATGAGAGGAAGAGTGTCCACATGTACAACTACAGGAGACCTACCATATGACATGAGGGGAAGAGTGTCCACATGTACAACTACAGGAGACCTACCATATGACATGAGGGGAAGAGTGTCCACATGTACAACTACAGGAGACCTACCATATGACATGAGGGGAAGAGTGTCCACATGTACAACTACAGGAGACCTACCATATGACATGAGGGGAAGAGTGTCCACATGTACAACTACAGGAGACCTACCATATGACATGAGGGGAAGAGTGTCCACATGTACAACTACAGGAGACCTACCATATGACATGAGGGGAAGAGTGTCCACATGTACAACTACAGGAGACCTACCATATGACATGAGGGGAAGAGTGTCCACATGTACAACTACAGGAGACCTACCATATGACATGAGGGGAAGAGTGTCCACATGTACAACTACAGGAGACCTACCATATGACATGAGGGGAAGAGTGTCTACATGTACAACTACAGGAGACCTACCATATGACATGAGGGGAAGAGTGTCCACATGTACAACTACAGGAGACCTACCATATGACATGAGGGGAAGAGTGTCCACATGTACAACTACAGGAGACCTACCATATGACATGAGGGGTCAGAGTGTCCACATGTACAACTACAGGAGACCTACCATATGACATGAGGGGAAGAGTGTCCACATGTACAACTACAGGAGACCTACCATATGACATGAGGGGAAGAGTGTCCACATGTACAACTACAGGAGACCTACCATATGACATGAGGGGAAAAAGTGTCCACAGTTCTTGCCTTGTGATGAAGGTTGAGTACAGTGGGAGAATGTTGGGATGGCTTAGAGATCTTAACACCTGTACTTCATGCTGTTTCAGTAATAAATATTAATAAGACAAGATTGTAATAATTAATAATAATTAATCCATATAATTCTTAATTCACTTAATATGTTCAGTGTAGTATATTTTCTGATCCTGTAATATATTGAAATATGGCAAATAAACAAACAAACAAACAAGTATATGACTAATGAGGAAAGAAATTCAATGAGTTTTTACACTGGCATAATCCTCCATGACATTACAAATAAACCCAATCCTATTACCTGTATTTATGTATTTATTTATTTATTTAGTTATTCACTCATTCATTAATAAATAATAATAAAATAAACAACTTTATTTGTGTGCCTAGTCTTCATTAATTTATTTTATTAATACTGTTTATTAATACCTGTTATTGAATGAGTGTGAGGTCCCAATGCATCCTCGCTCTAGAATTACCAATAATCAGTAAATGGCAAACATGCTTAAAATACCGATTATTGGTAATTCTACGACAAATCCTAACCCGAACCACAAACTGAACCCTAACCATCGGATAAGTTCATGGGTAAACGACGGGTTCTCACTCACCTAGAGCTAGGGTTCACAGGTAAACAAGAAGGGAAGGTAAACGAGACCAATTTTTTTTTTGAACGCTCTTACTTGGATTCGAACTCGTTACCGTTTGCATGTAATGCTTGGTAGTGCAGACGTCATGACCACTACACCAAGCACATCTACCGCCATTCGCAATTTGACAATTGTTTATCATTTATTCATTATTTTTTTTATTTAATTTTTTATTTATTTATTATTTATTTATTTATTCTTTATCCTCGACTGGTTTTAAGAATGTCATTGTTTAATTTGTGTTATATAATTAGCGATTACTGATAATAATATTGAAGAGCAGCAAAAGCCAATTACTGATTATTGGTAATTCTAGAGCAAGGATATGTTGGAGGTCTATACCCTAAGTTATGGACTCGGCTAGTGCCCAGCCTACCATGGATCCCTTGCAGCAGAAGCCTGGAAAATCCAGGCTTTGCCAGGGAAAGAGCACAGTAAAATTTCTGGGGAAGCCCGGAATCTTTCCCAGGCTTTCCCCAGAATTTTGCACATTCGGAAAGCCTGGATAATCCAAGAAAGTCTGCAATGCCCAGAACTATATGCTCCATCAGAAGATGGTCTGAATCCCACATTTATAAGTTACTGGAAACACACAAGTTAATTGATATTTTTTCTTCATTTTTTTGCATGCAAATTATCCTTACAGGGCCCTGGGAGATGGTAAATATTTGCAGTGGGAGGGTGGCATAGGTGGCAAAAGCATCTTACATATCATCTGGAGAAAGAAAAATCGTGCAGAAAAATCATTTTCGAGCAGCTCATTTGGAGGGTTAGAACCAATTTAATTTTAGCCAGATGTGTACATGTAGTTCAAAAACTGCCCTTATCCATTCTGCAGTGTTGTTGCAATTGGCAAGTGACAAGGAAAAAGTTTGACATTTTGGCAAATAATCAGCACGTGTCATTTTCTGCTTTTGTTGATTTTTTAGTACCTGAAGCGAGAGCATCAAAACATTGAGAAACAAATGCCTGAAACTCCCTCATATTGCCCGGAGAAGCACATTAAATAGACCACATAAAAGTGTAAATAGTTTACTTCACGATGAGTTTAAGGGTAATTTGGAGATTAATTCAACCAAATAATTTATGAGGATTTTTGGAGCCATTTACCAAACAGTTTTGGCCATTTTACAGAAAATCCAATCAAAACATACGATGATGTCACATACGATGATGTCACATACGATGATGTCACATACGATGATGTCACATGTTTGATAGCATTGAACATAATTTTATATTTGCGGTTCTAAAACAGTTTGGTTTCGGTTCATTTTTTATTAATTGTATACAGACGCTACTGAGTGAAAACAAAAGTTGTGTTTTGAACAATGGTAGAGCTACACCATACTTTAATACTTCAAGAGGAACTCGGCAGGGTGACCCAATTTCTCCATATTTGTTTATTTTAGTTATAGAAGTAATGGCACAAATGGTACGTTTCTCTATAACAATTGAAGGTGTTAAAGTAGATGATGTTGAAATTTTTTTTATATTATTTGCCGATGATACTACATTTTTGCTGCATAATCTTAAATCTTTTGAATATGTGCTAGTTCTCTTAGAGAAATTTAGACAATTTTCTTCTCTAAGAATTAACTTGGAAAAATCTGAGGCAGGCTGGTAAGTCTAAACAAATGTCACGGAGCCAATCAATATCTCGCAAGTTAAATTTATTGATTTTAATAAAGAAGGAATAAAAATCTTAGCAATTTAATTTACTTTAGACAAAGATCTAAGGAAACAAAAAAATTTTGATCGAGTTTTCGAGAAACTTAAAGCAACTCTTTTAATTTGGAGAATGCGTCACCTCACACTGTGTGGGAAAATTTAGATAGTTAGATCGTTGGCACTTTTGCAACTTATTTACGTCTGTTCAAAATTGTGTGTTCCTGTAGACTTCATCAGAAAGGTGGAAAAAGAAGTTGTGAAATTTATATGGAATGGAAAGAAAACAAAACAAAAATATAAAACTCTCTTAAATACTTACATGTATGAAGAGGGTGGTTTGAAATTACCTGATTTGGAAACTTGCATCAGAGCTCATTATGCATACCTGGTTATTGAATTAAAAAGATCCTCTGGTATAGAAAAAAATTGGCATCTTTTCCCATTTAAATATTTAAAGAAAATGGGAGGAATTCAGTGCATCAATGCGAATTTTGATGAGAAGAAAATTCCAGCTGACATACCCATGTCTTACAAGAACATCCTAAGAGGGTGGGCTGAAATAAGTGATGACCCGATTGCAAATGATCCAGTTAATATATTAAGACAAACACTTTGGAACAACAAATTTATTCCATTGGACATTGAATATTTCAAGAAAATTATTGAAAAAGGAGTGATAACAGTTAAGGATCTGTGGGATAAAGATAATGGATTTAGCTGGCAAAAAGCCCAAGCCTCTGGTCTCACGGTTGATCATTTCCTAGGTTGGCTTGGAATTATTTATGCTATACCTCAGAAATGGAAGGCAATCCTGAGATCCTCTCATCCCATTGACAATAATGAAGCCAGTTCTGACATAATAGTACACTTAAATGCTACATCTGATCAATTACACAAATTAAATAGCAAGACTTTGTATAATATGTTTTTATCTAAAAAAGCTAAAACACCAACTTCTCAATCAAAGCTGGAAAATAGACTTATGGTAAAAGCAATTGATTGGAAATCAGTATACATACGTATTCATAAAACGACAATTAAATCGTACCTTAGAAGTTTTCAATACAAACTAATTAATAATTGTCTGTATTTAAACAACGACCTATACACTGTGTCAGATTTCATTTGGTTGATAGTCCTACTTGTTCCTTCTGCGGTTTAGAAGAAGAATCTATGATGCATTTTTTTGTCTATTGCCCTTATTCATCGAACTATTATTCTGTTCTGGAAAGTTGGCTTTTTTAGTAGTAATATAATACTACCACCCTTAAATGCTGGCATTAAAATATTAGGTATGGATCAAGGGCATGATATTACTCTAGTTAATTTTATTCTTTATATCTATAATTAGCTCATGCTATATAAAGTTAGGCCTCGGGGGAAAACACCAAAGCTGGAAGATTTTATTTAAAAAATGAAATAAATTATTATCATGACGTTGAAAAATCTATAGCAGAGAAAAATGGAAAAATTGCCATTCATTTAAAAAAGTGGGGGAAACTACAATGTAGCTCCCTTTCTAATTTGAAAGTCACGGTTAATTAGTTACGATAGTTAAAATAAAAAAATTGAATGGTAACCAGAGAACACTGTAAGTAACGTATGCCCTACATGTATATGCATATCAATGTTTTCAGTGTCTGTATTATATGTATTATATGTAAGTATGAGCTGTATTTGTAGTATTACTTGGTGTATATGTATGTACATGTATGTAAGATGTTTTGTTAAAAAAAAAAGATGTCTAAAAAAAACGATGATGTCACATGATTCCCACTGTGACAGGGATCCAATGGGTGCATGGACTACCTGTGATTTTTAAAACTAATAAAAGATGTTTATTATATAGCTCAAAGGTACTCAAAACCTTTGTGGTCTGTACATGTATATTGGGAAGTTATTATTAAATAAACTTTACAGGAATGAATAAATGAATTACATTGTAAATACACACATTTTGTTAATTTGACTCATTCAATCATACATTTTTTCCCTCAACTAATAAAATGACATGATTGATTGGTCGAGGCACAACAAAACAGACTGAATGCATGTTTATTAAATAAGCAATTAATCTTTCTAAACCATTTCCTGATAACGTCAGAGCTTGTACTTTTTTCTAGACAGCACATTATAAGTAAGCTAATTAAGTGACCAATATAATTAATTAAACTGCACCATAAAAAAAGTGGTTGTTAAGTGGTTGGCCTGACAATCTACCAACCACTTTTTGATGGTCTTTAGTCAAGTTATACATAACAAAATTACATTACAGCCTACCTTGAGGGTTTCAAGTTGTTCTGCGCTTTTAATATCTACATCAGTTTGTTTCACCACAATAAATGTGGATGTTGGTTTATGAAGAGCAACATAGATTTTGGCTAAGTCATGAAAACCTCGACCTGAAAAACAAAGAGTTAAAATAAATGAAACAAGGTGTGCATGAAATAAAAAAAATATGATCTCCTTAAAATGGGACAATCTATTAAACAAACATTTTAAACATAAAATGATCTGTGTGCATATAATCATTAATGGCCCAATGCCTCATTAATGGCCCAATGCCTCATTACCTCAGATTGCAATTCACCACATTATCCGAGAGTAACAAATATAATCTTAGAGGTTGTGAAACCAAGGTTCTCTTGCCTCTACCAAAATCGGAATTTACGAGGAGTTTCCAATTTATGTGTGCATATCAATGGAACAATCTACCTAATGACCTAAAATCTATAAATCATTATCCCGTTTCAAGAGTGGCTTGCATTCACCTGCTTCATGATTTGTACGATTCTTGCACATATTTTAACAGAAATAAAATAGAAACAAAATAGAAAATAATAGAAACAGGATGGTGAGCCTCCCTGCAAGATTTTTTTTCTGATTGCCAACATTCCCTTTTTCTCTCAATTTGCTAATTTAGTGCTGAAAATGGCAAGGCTTTCCAGTCAACTATAGAATAGAATAGAATAGAATAGAAACTTTATTTAGACACGGTAGTTTTAACAGTAACTAAGACTGGTTTACATAAAAGCCGTGTGTAAAAATCTGTACATCAACATTAAATGATATTACATTTCATTAAAATCTGCTAAAAACGCCAGAGTCAGTTCTTTTAGCGTTCGTGTACGATATATTATACTATAGTAATTGTAATTGTAAGAGAGTAAATTATAAGGCGTCAAAGAAGCAGGGAGGTAGACCATTTAGCTTAGTTTTAAATGTATTTAACGATTTGCTAGTCCTCAGGTCTTCTGTTAAATTATTCCAAATATGTGCTCCTCTGTAGCCGAATCGCTTTTTACCATAATTCGTTTTGGGGAGGGACAGTTGGAATTTTGATGATGAACCTCTTGTGTTATATGGTGTATGAACCCTATTAAATTTGTGTATTAAATACCCAGGCGCTTGGTTATTATAGATCTTAAACATTTCTATTGCTAAAAGTTTGCGCCTGCGTATTATTAATCTGTCCCAACCCAGTTCGTGAAGTATTGGGCCAGAGCTAGAATCGAAACTAGACTGTGTTATTATTCTAGCAGCCCTATTTTGGAGTTTTTGGAGTTTATTTGCGAGTTCAGTACCCAGGCTCTCCCAAACTATGCTGCAATAATCAAATTTAGGTTGAATAAATGAGTGGTACATAGTCTTGAGGGAGGACATGGGCACGTAGGGCCGTACGCGCTTGAGAGCTCCAATAGAAGATGATAATTGCTTAGAGATCTTCTCAATGTGTTTTGACCATGTCAATGTTTCATCTATGTGCACCCCTAAGTACTTAACGAACGCTATTTTAGGGATGCTTTCGCCTCCAATAACAAGATTTGGACATGCCACATGAGATAATCTCTGGCGAGAGCCTACTAATAAAAACTCTGTTTTTGTAGCATTCAGACTCAACTTGTTTGCTTTCAGCCACTCATAAATATGTTGTAAGTCTGTATTCAATTTAGATTCAATGTCATCACATGATGAACCTGCCATTGTAAGACAAGTATCATCTGCGTACATTTGAGTGTCTGAGAATTTTAAGCAATCAGGAAGGTCATTTATATATATTAGGAACAACAAGGGTCCCAAAATTGTTCCTTGAGGGACGCCACAGGAGAGTACCCCAAAGTCTGACATTTCACCGTTGACCACACACCTTTGCTTTCATTCGTTGAGATACGATCTAAACCACGCAATACTTGGAGAAGTCAAGCCGTAACTTTCTAGCTTTTGAAGCAAAACATTGTGGTCAACGGTGTCAAAAGCTTTTTTCAGGTCTACAAAAACAGTTGCATTAATCAGACCTTTGTCAATATTTAACGACCATTTGTCCGTAGCATGGAGCAAAGCGGTCACTGTTGAGTGTAACTTTCGGAAACCAGATTGACAATTAGTTAATAGACCGTTATTTTGCAAATAGGTATAGATGATCCTCTCAAATACCTTAGCTATAGCTGAAATTACGGATATTGGCCGATAATTGTTTGTATCAGACCGCGTCCCACTTTTATATACGGGGCTTACTTTTGCATGTTTCCATTCACAGGGGAAGATCCCCTGTGAAATTGACGCATTGAACAGCCATGTAAGTGACTCGCAAACAGTATCGGCGCCTATTTTCAAAATTTTACACGGTATATTATCTAGTCCGGTTGCCTTTGAGGCAGATAGCTTTTTTAAATGTTTCAGAACAACATTTCTGGTTGTGTGCCGGAGAGAAAATGAGGTTTTGCACTGGGGCAAATATTGAATAAAATCATCAGAAACTCTGTTGCCGAAATTTACCTCAGCTAGACTGGGGCCAATGTTTACAAAGTGTTTGTTGAACGCATTGGCCATTTCAGCTGGTTTTGTAATTGCCTTATTATCAAAATCAATTTTCATGACTCCTTCACCTTTTTTGGAATTCCGTCCAGTGACCTCATTAATAATTCTCCACGTTTCTTTTGATGTCGTGTTGCTATCATTAAGTTTGCTCTTGTAATAGTCTGCCTTTGTTTGACGTGCTAAATTATTTACTTCGTTTCTTAACTTTTTGTATTGCGACCAGTCGTTAGGATCATTAGTTCTAACAGCAACTTTCTTTTGATGGTCCCGTTGTCGCATTTTCGTTAACAAACTTTGGGTCAACATTCGATTACATCGATCTCGCATAGATCGATGTAAACGACTTTTAGAAGTGGATGTTTACTAATTGATAAGAGGTCAACCGACACCAGAGAATTACAAGCAAAATAATGATGGAAGTTATAAAATAATAATGATCAATAATTAATCTAGTGTCCAATTTTGCCTAATAAAGATTTCCTGGTTTGAATACCACAAATCAATCTTAAAGGATCTATTCTAGCTCTTACTTAACTTACTCTCAGGATTTTCAATATAAAGAGAAGTGCAGGCAGCCAGCAACCTTTGTCATCTACTCTGGATATTTAATTGTGCCATCTAGTTTGCCCAATCAAAGTAAGGATTTACAATGTACATTGAAAGGACTATTTAATTATGAAACGGGGAGGTTATATTATTTTCCCCAGCTCCTTCACAGATCAGAATGTGCCAGCTACATTTGTATGTGAAAACGTATAACTGAAAACCCTAATAAACTCTACGGTAGACATATTCTTAGGATCCAGTACCTATGATAGTCATCAGTCTATAGTCACCAGCATTAGGTTGACAGTCAAGGGATGGTGATACACTGCTTAAGTGGTCTGAAGACATGATTGGCTGAAAGATAATTAGGTGTTATTTTAAATGTGAATTAAAACTGCTCTAGGTTCACTCTTAATGAGATACATGTACTTTATGCTCTATATACTTTGTATACCCACAGTTACTGTAGCTATATAATTAGGTTCCTGACATGCAACATTTCCAAAAAAATATACACAAAATTAAGAGTAGACTTCATGAGTCAGTGAATGGATTAAGGTGACATTAATGTTTTTATACTGAGTTACTAGTCAGATAGAAACATTCCAAATCATACATGTATGCATCCTTAAAAAATTGCAAGCCAGACAAAGCTTAATAGACTTGCTTTTGAGCTTTGAAAATAAGTACATGTAAATTTATAGTAAATTGGACTTTGGTGCAGGCAAGCACCTCAGGCACCTGGGCAAGAGGTAAAAATATCATGTTACCTTTAGATGGATGGTTACGTGAAAATATACAGCTCCACATTGTAACTACTCAAACCAGGCCACTCAATAGACAACGAGAACCAATCACATTGCAGAACGAAAACAAAGCATTCCAACTTACGGTTATTGGATCCAATCAGTGGCGAGGAGAAGACAATATATAGCATTTCTGCTATCTCGAGCTTGGCAAATTTTGTGGACTAGTTCTGTAGTTCTGTAGTCTTTTGAATCAAGAAAATTGTGTGGAGATGCAAGGAAAGCTGGAATGCTCTGCAATGTGTTTAGTTCTTGTCACAAAAAATAACTTCAAGAAATGTATCAAAATCAATTAAATTAACAACTAGATTCTCACAAAATAATGTACTTGGAAGTTTCTATATACTGGGGCAGTAATAATATTTTACATTGACTTAACAACAAACCTACATATTTATGTGTCATATATAGATGAAATAAAATGTGTTTAATATTTAACATAAACTATAAACCACACAGTCTGCATCATGTGGTGTAATATTCACTTTTAATTGTTAATAATTATTAATAATTTATTGTATTATTGATTACTGTAAGGGTACAACTAAGCTAGTCAATGTCACATTGTATTAATTTTGTGATTTACAGTCTCAAAACACATTTTTTGATACACCCTTTTTAATAATGAGATTTTCCTCAGTGACTTCTGCCAGTTAAAATACACTTGGAAACTTACAATGCATCCAGAAAAATGGCTTAAATACATCCACAAGGAGATGTTTTTTTTCCCACTGGTTAAAAACCTCTTACAATTCGATCAACTAACAATTAAAGGGATAAACTATAGGACAACCTTAACCTTTCCTAATCCTTTACCAAGATTCATACATTTACCTAAAAAGTGCTTAAAAACTGACTAAATACTAATAATGATAACAATGTATTTATTGAACAACATAATACATATGTACTGCTACATTCAATGAAATGTCTGAGTCTGTTACAACATTAAATGGAAGTTTTATAAATATGTACAATAATGTTAAATTTATTTTATTATTATAGTTCACAAAATAAGATATTTTTATTCCTTGTAAGAAAGAAGAAATATGTTAGCAACTTGACTCAGAAATTTGTGCCTGCATTTTTCATCAACCTTACAACGACCACAGATGGATTAAATGAACACTAGAGTTACATGTACCTTGATATGCTTCACATTCACGTATCGCTGCATTTTGAATAAACACGTATGAATGTCTAGGAAAGCCAGCTACCAGTGATCATGAGTGTACACCATCTTTCATAGTTGGCAATTAAATTACAATGACCTTTAAAGGCAGCCTGGAAGTTGTACCAGCTAGTATTCTTAAAGGATTGGTTTGTAGATAATATAATTTATTATAGTTAACAAGCTTAATGTGTCCAATCTTATTGGTGCTTAACAAGTGATCCATCAAAAGGTTAAATAATTGAAGAAACCACTGGTATGGTTAATATGTTGTTGTTGTAGAACACAAAATATTGATAAACTCCTTAATATATTACTATTTCATGTGCACTCCATTTGTTTGAAATAGGAGCATATTTCCACAGCTGGCTAAGGTAACATATATAACTCCGTGTCATATACCTTCTGTTTACTCATACACTGTATATATTAATATATATTTTTTTTTTTAACATGAATGATACAACATTTAGAATATCACTTTCCAAAATCAAGAAAAACTGAATGATCCAAATGAAAATCCAATCAATGTGTGTTTTATTCTTCAACTAATAAAGTGGTTTTAACAGACAATTAGAAAAATTCAAAAGCTATTTGGACTACTGCAATTATTATCAAAGGAATCAACCAATTGTGGGACAGATAAATTTAATTTAACTACTTTTAATTGTAAAATAATATCCATGTACTGTAACAATTATTATTCTTTTCTTTGACAATAAAACTGACAGGTCGTGTATCTCGATCATATAAAAAGATAAATAAATGGTTTTATGTAGTTAGTACTTATTAATTGGGTTACACTTACATGAATGTGTACATTGATTTTATAAACACCACACATGGGTACACATACAACATGCTGGAACAGTAAATTATTAATAACAGGATTCAACAGAAGATTTTAGAGGTCAAACTTGCAGTTTTAAAATATGCTGTCTAATTGTTTTAATGAAATAAATTACAAAAAATATCAATTTTGAGAGTTTAAAATATACATCATTCTTAAGTATTTTTAGCTACATGTAAATGATGTTTTTTTATATTATATTGTTACATTATGTTTAAATTAAGAGTTTTTAAATCTAAGTAGAAGACTCCAACTGAGATGTCAGCCAATTGAAGGTTGACAGTCTGTTAAATAGTTGGTCGACATGTTGTGGAGGTCATAAAGCACAAAATTACCAGGCTAGTGATCAATGCCATTAATTCAACACTTCCTTGAAAGAAAATGCCACTCAAGTATGCTTGCATCCTGTTACTACTCCTGAAGTTCACCATGTGGGTGTGTTACCATACCTGACAATCAGATAATATATAGTGCCTGCGTTGCCAATCAGATTGATAGATAGGTGCCTGCATATCCAATCAGATTGATAGATATATAGTACCTGTGTAGACAATCAGATTGATCTAGCTGATAGTGCCTGAGTGTGTAGCCAATCAGATTGATAGATAGTGCCAGTGTAGCCAATCAGATTGATAGATAGGTGGCAGCCTGCATATCCAATCAGATTGATAGATATATAGTACCTGTGTAGACAATCAGATTGATCTAGCTGATAGTGCCTGAGTGTGTAGCCAATCAGATTGATAGATAGTGCCAGTGTAGCCAATCAGATTGATAGATCATGTTCCATATGGAGAAAACCTTTGCCAGAGATCTTCGAAACTTTGAGCTGTTTCAAGACTGATGGCATCATTTTTTTCCATAATAATTTATGGACCAACTAAGGCAGGCAATTGTTTTTCTTTTCTTCCTTAATATCAGCTTATTTTAAGGCCTGGGAAGACAGCCGACTCATATCGCTCACTGCAAAAGAGACGTCTGGGCAACGAGCCAGAAAATTCCATACTGATGATGTAGCAGATAGCCGTTTCGTGATGCATAAATTAAGTGCAAGCTCAGAAGCCGAATGCGAACAACAGAGTTCTTTTCAAGGTATATAACTACCGAGGTTACTTGTTTGCTTGGCAGTGGATCACCGTCATAACCATAAAATTCAAGCCTATTTAGCATGTCGGTAGCTCGTTTGCTTCGTTCTTTCAGCGGCTCAGCCTGGTCAAGCAAATTTGTCCTATGACTGTCAAAACATAATACCGGTAGTTGTTTATAACTTCAAAACCTACACACAGCACAGAAGGCCACTTTTCAAGCCAGCTCTTTTTCCAGGTCAGTAGCCAAAGAGGTTAGCAACAGAATGCAGTTATTTTCAAGGTACATTACCAAGGCTGCCCGTTTGCTTGCTGGTGAAAGAACAGCCATCACGTTCGTGATTCATAGTGCACTTACATGCAGGCGTTTCAATAACTTTTTAGGCGACTGGCGGTCCTGTCATTAGAGGCAGTGGTTTACCTAGTAAACTTAACTCAACACAAGAAGCTGCATGCAGCTTGAACTCCGGCATATTTTTTGTAACGCGGACTATCTCAGATACTGCGTGTTTGCCAATTACAACGCACAATCAGATGCGAAAGTACACACACACAGTTGATATCATCTAAAACGAGTCAGAACACGAGTGAACACAAGTAGAACACGACCGACTTAAAGTAAGCCAGGGTACCCTAGGATAACACAGGTAGCCCAAAAATACTAGGATCCAAATACTAAGATGATCTGTTCTAAAACTCCACATGAGTCAGGACATGAGTGAAGACGGGTGCACAGTGGTTCATAATTTAATTAACAAAAAAATATAATAAACAAATATAATTATAATAAAATATAAGTTATAGTTTTATCGGGTTACCTGTGTTATCAGTGCGGTACCCTATTTTTGTATTTCCGGGCTACCTGTGTTATTCTAGCTTGGCTTAGTTGTGTCGGGTTACTTGTGTTTTAAGTAAGGTACCCTCTCTTTGTATTTTTGGGCTACTTGTGTTTACATCATTATTAACATGCACACAGCCATATCACTGTTAGTACACACGCACATCATTCAAATTGGATTGTACAATCAGATGTGAAAGTATACACGCACAGTCGCATCACGTAGCAGCGCCAGAGTAACAAGAAGCTGCACGCACCTTTAAAGAGGAACTAAAGCCTAAAATCAATTCAATATTTATGCAAAGATGTATTCAAAATAAATAAATGGTGCTAATATTTAATTTTTCTATGTTACGCGTCTATGAAGAGAAAAGCTGAAAACTTCCTCGCAGCCTCCGCTCAGATCATTGGCTCAAGTCTGTTTTTTTTTGCTGGACTAATGGCTCCTAATTGCAAACCATTGTGTTTTCTTTAATATGGGGAAATTTGCTTTGAATTGAGCCACCACACAATCTAAATTTATCAGTGGAGAACGAACTTGAAAACTAACTTGAAAACTAATTTTCACTTCAAAGACGTGCAACACAGACAAATATAATAGCAGAACTTATATATTTAGAATACATGTTTGTTTAGATGTTGTGAACACATTGAAGTAGAACACAAGTGAATATGAGTGCACGCAAGTAAAACACGAATCAACACGAGCAAATTCACGTAAGCCAGGGTACCTAGGATTACACAGGTAGCCCACAAATACTAGGATCCAAATACTAGTAGGATCTGAAATATAACTCCATGATTCAGAACACGAGTGAACATGAGTGCACTAGCGCTTCATGATTTAATTAACACAAAATCAGAATCAGAATCAAATAATAAAAATGGTGTTATCGGGCTTAGTTGTTTCAGAATATCTGTGGTGTCAGTGTGTGCCGTGGTTACCTGTGTTGTCCTATTGTTATCAATGCGGTGCATTACTATACTCTATATATTGTCGGGCTATCTGTGTTATCCCAGGGGAACGCAATTATCATGATAATAAAATTGTGTTATCGCCTTAGTTGTTCTGGGTTAGCTGTATGGTATCAGTGCTTGCCGTCTTGTTTTTTTGTGTTACCTGTGTTGTCCTATTGTTATCAATGCAGAACGGTGACCGGTATGGTACTATACTCTATGTACTTCCGGGCTAACTACAATCTAGATTTATCAGCGGACTTTCGAACATGAAAACTAATTTTCTCTTCAAAGACGCGCAACACGGAAAAAATACTGAATAGCAGAACATAATTGTCTTTTGAATACATCTTTGTATAGACGTTGACATTGTTCGAAAGCTGAATCATTGTTTTTTTAAATCTATTTGTACCGACAAACGTGAACTAACGACAAAAATTAATGTGTGAATGCAAGGCGAGACTGACTTCTGACTTCCAGTTACCTTGCGTGACCTGGCAAATGAGGAACGGTGACCGGTACCCGGTACGGTACTATACTCTATGTATTTCCGGGCTAACTACAATCTAGATTTATCAGCGGACTTTCGAACATGAAAACTAATTTTCTCTTCAGATGTGCAACACAGAAAAATAAAATAGCAGAACATAATTATGTCTTTTGAATACATTTTTTTATAGACGTTAACATTGTTCGAAAGCTGAACATTGTTCTATTTGTACCGACAAACACGAACTAACAACAAAATGTGTGAATGCAAGGCGAGACTGACTTCCGACTTCCAGTTACCTTGCGTGACCTGGCAAATTAATAAGTTTTCTATTAGGCTTTCACTATGTTCACTAGCCTCTTTCCAGACGTCTATGGCGGTGCTACTAACCGTACTAAACAGTGTCAAACAAAGCTAGCTTTTTAATAGTCCCCTTTAGTTTATTTCTTCAACCAGAAAATGAGCAGAGCATTTCAGATGGTATACACTGAAAACATCTGCTTAACTAAGATTTGTAAAAATCTTAGCGGATCATGTAAATATTCCACTTGGCTCAATGAGGGTTTCTGCCATCAAAGTCGATTTTTTCCCCAGTTTTCCCCATATTAGCATGACATGTATAATGTCTTGAGCTCTCGATCCAGTAGAAAGACTCTGGTTATGGCCGTCCCTTCATGTAGGACGACACGAATTGCTACCAAATTGTATTATATTGTATTGTATTGTGTTGCATTATATTGTTGTATTGAATTGTATTGTGTTGTATTCTATTGTATTTTTTTGTAAAAAATTGTGTTGTCCTACATAAAGGGATTGCCCTGGTTATTCTGTCGTAAAACAGGCCTTTATAGCTGTACAAGACCTGACCCAAACTGTCAACAGCGGTTTAGGTTGTATTGCATAATTGCGCACGATGGAATAGATTTCTGACAATGACTCAGAGAGCTTTGTTCTTATCTAAGCGCACCTGACGAAATCTAACCTGTGATTATAATTTGATACCCGTTTATATCCAAACGTGTTTGGATATTGTATTTTGCTTACGTTTTTAAATGTACATTGGATCTGTCCAGACATATGGTATTGTGTTGTATTCTATTGTATTTTTGGTAAAAATTTGTGTTGTCCTACATAAAGAGATTGCCCTGGTTATTCTGTCGTAAAACAGGCCTTAGCTGTACAAGACCTGACCCAAACAAATAGATTTCTGAGAATGACTCATCAAAATCGATATCTCCTTGTCTCGCCAAGTCTGAGCTTTGAACTTTCTTATCTGAGCGTGCCTGACGAAATCTAACCTTTGATTATAATTCGATACCGTTGATATCCAAACGTGTTTGGATATTGTATTTCGCTTACGTTTTTAAATGTACATTGGATCTGTCCAGACAGCGCAGATCAAATGTATTACGTTGTTCGTGTATTTTTATGGTCAATAACAGTTCCTTTACAAGAATTATAAGGTTAGAAAGTAGTTAAAATTACCAATAGCACCTTGAAGCCTCACATGTTGCTCATTCCACATTCCGGTAGTGGTAATTATTCGGTGATGATTTTATGTAATGTAAACAGTGTTAAATAAATCTATAACGTTTAATGCGCATGCCTCCTGTTTTATCGCTCGATCACAGCATCTCCAACCCACATTGTTAGCGGCAAAGGTCTGATCTGATCAACTTCTGTCGCCAATAGAACAACAATATAAATAATAATAATAAATTTTAAAAAAAGACACAGACTGTATTTTAAGACTCCGGCGGCTGCCTAGCAGCGCCGGAGTAAAAACACAATATTGTGTGAAGTAGCTGCAGGCGGCAAAAAGCAAAGTAATTAACCGGTGGTTTATCGCCAGTAGCTGCCTTCTATTGAAACCCCTGTACATGTTTATTCATAGCCGAGATTCACTGCCTAGCAAAAGACCTAGCTTGAAAAGTGGCCCTGTGTTCTGTGATAGCTCAGTGTGTGTAGGCTTATATGAAATTATTTTAAACAACAATTATTACAGTATCCTTAAGCTTTTTGATCACTTACTTGTAAATGTTTTGACAGCACAACATTTCACTTTACTAGCCGCTGAAAGAACTTTGCAAAGAAGACACCAACAGCACCAAAACACACTAAATAGGCTTGAATTTCATGATTGTTCATGACAGTGACCCACTGCCATGCCAAGCAAATGAGCAGCCTCATGATCAGTAGTTGCATTTGGCTTCCGAGCTTGCACTTAATTTGTGCATTGTGAAACATGGCTAATTGTGCTACATTATCAGTATGGAATTTTCTGGCTTGTTGCCCAGACATCTCTTTCGAGTGGAGTGGATAAGAGTCGGCTGTCTTCCCAGGCTACTTATTTTATTTGCATTTGTTAATAATTCAGTTGTGTGCTCAAATATAAATGATCCATTTGTCAGCCTTAAAGGGATACCCGAGTGAAAAACACATTGGGGCTCAAAAGAATCTTCAACATGTTCTTTGTTCAGAAAATGTATTAAAATTTGATCAAACGTTTTTAGTATTAAGAACGAGCACCTCAAAGTTGGCCCCGCGAAGACATGGGCGCCGCCATCTTTGTTTGCATTTACGGAAGTGACGTCACTTCGTCCCACCAGCGTATCGCGGCTACTTGTCTTTGTATGATTTTCATCGAGATTGCAGAGGAATTCTTACAGAAACCGGAATTATGATGAAGACGACATTATGAGAAAAGTTCAGAAGACTGGGAGGAGGAAGAAAAGCATTGGGAAGGCGAGAAATTATCAGACGAACAACAAGGTCTCGTAACTGCCATTTAATAACAGCAAAACAACATGGCTTAAAAGACTCGAGTGACTTCTGAATAAGTATAAGAACTACAATGTATGTGAGGTACAGTTAAGGCGTTTATCATCCTAAAAACACCTAATAAGTGAGAGTGAGAACGCTGGTGGGACGAAGTGACGTCACTTCCGTAAATGCAAACAAAGATGGCGGCGCCCATGTCTTCGTGGGGCCAACTTTGAGGTGCTCGTTCTTAATACTAAAAACGTTTGATCAAATTTTAATACATTTTCTGAACAAAGAACATGTTGAAGATTCTTTTGAGCCCCAATGTGTTTTTCACTCGGGTATCCCTTTAAGCTGCAATTCTTACTTTTTACAAAGCATGTTATACATTGAAACAACATTATACATTCAAACAGCTAGCTAGTGAGGACAACAACTGGCATATCTGAAGACTTAGACAAAATATTTGCGATAAGGCTTAATTTAGATGTTATGTTGAAAACAAAATAATTAGCCTGAAGATAAACAAATTGCTAAAAGGTTAACCCTTGTCCTGCCAAAGATAACTTGTTTCCGGTATCACATGTTAATTTATGCACATATATTAACTTATGCGCGTACCTCAACCTGTTTGCAAGACAAAATCTCTGAATAGAGCTAATAGGCTTTTTGCATCAATATTGATCACGTGACGATTTCCCCATAGCAACGCCTTGTGTTGAAGGCAAGCCATTCTAACATTCCTTGACAACAGAGAGCGCGAGACGCGAGCGTGAAACCTCAATACTAGAAGTTCTGCTGGTTCCTTTGTTATTTGTTTTCAGCCCAAATTTATCAGAACTATTTAGCTTTAAATCTTAAAGTTCAGTGTTAGAGGGTTTTAAGAGCCGGCTATAATACTCCTTTAATAATCATGTTAACTAATCTAAACCCTACCCTACGTTTAAAAACACCCTAACCGTCCACAATGGGTGCTCACTAATATTGGGTGTTTAAATATAGAGCTATATAGTCACTAATTTTGGGTTTTTAGGGTTTATTATTAAAATCACTAAACAGATAAATATAATGCTTCTTCATTGCTTAATTACTATAATATTGAAAAAAAAACATGACTGTTAACTAATCTAAACCCTACATTTAAAAACACCCTAACCACTCACTAATATTGGGTGTTTAGAGCTAGTCACTAATTTTGGGTTTTTAGGGTTTATTATTAAAGTGACTAAATGGATAAATATAATGGTTCTTCAATGCTTAATTACTATCTTGAAAAAAAAAACAGTTCAAAAAAATTTGAACTAAGATCATAATTATTTGAACTGCAATATATACATGTACTTTGACAATTTTTTTTACTAAAGATTTACTTGAATAATTTTATGGACTCTAAATACATTTTTGAGGCGAGAAAACACATGTACATTACATTATTTAATTTCTAAGTCCAAGTAATGATCAAGAACTTGGGCAGAGATGTCACACGGAACTCACATGCATGTACATGGCTGGCGTCAAATTTCATCAGATAAATGCATCAATGCTTGCCCTGTCATTCTATCTTTATAACATCTGTTCTACACCCCTCCCTCCATAAGTAATATTTTCACCTCAAATGCTGTACTACATGTATACTATATATACAGAGTCAACCAGTCAGAACATATTAGTTAGCCAGCCAGCCAGATGAATTACTGCTGATGTAGAAGCTATTATTCATAAATGCAAATAGCTTCAACAAACCAGGTTTCAGTTTTTTTAAATTGTTCTAAACCCAGTCCAAGTGAAAGCACATGCAGCTTCTTGTTTAAATTAATTCTGGACCAGAAAAAAATAATTATAGTAGATCAGGGCCCGGTTGTTCAAAGCCCGATTAGTGCTAATCCAGGGTTAATTTCCATGACAACCAATTGGTTTTGTGCAGAGTTAATCCAGGATTAACACTAATCGGGCTTTGAACAACCCGGCCCTGTACTGTAAGTTATCAAGCAAGTTTTTCCCCCGTGCATTATGATGCAAAAAAGGGAAAAATGAGGATCCATGGCTTACAGTATGGACCAAGTATAGTGTAAATGAAATAAATAAATCTATTATATATTTGTGGCCCATAATTTCCCATATGGATCTTCTGTCCAATTTCGGTTTAGAAGAAAATGAAGCTAAAACAAATAATAAAAAGTATATAAAAATTACAATAATTATAACATCTTGATAACCTTGTTTGGTCCATATCATTAGCCAGTGTGTTACATTAAGAGCCATCTTCTATTTGTTTTATAATTACACAGAAATGCATGCTTGAGCTTGCATTACATGTCTTTATAAGCAAATCAGCACGTTGAACAGCCAATAAAAGTGCACATCCTTAGGATGCTCCCCTAATTTGTATTATATAAAATTTAAAAACATATCTACATGTAATCTATTTGTAGGTATATTGTGTGTATTTTACCTGTTGATCAACTGCTTGTGGAAGATCAGCAGGTCCAACAGCTATGTGTGCCTTGTCTACACATGAACACTGCAAGGTAGCAAAGAACATTGATAACCATACATGTAATCACTTTAGGAAGAACTAACTTTTACCACAATAGCTTGTGTTGATGAATAAGACTGAAGGATGGAGGTTAATAATTATTGTTGCTTGATACAGTACAATGTTTGTACCGGCCAGAGTTCAAAATAGTGACCTGCCAATGGCCAAAAAGCAGCCCACATTTCAGGAATGGCAAGTGAAAATTATATTATACTTGGAAATTATTTCAAACAGTCAATGGCTTGCCAAAAAAAAAATGTGAGGTCATATTTTGTTTCTATTTCAAGCTCTGTTTACTTATCAAAGACAAAGCACAATGATATTCACTGCCACATCATCCATAAAATAAAGAAATAAATAATATATTTATTTATTTTGTCATGACTTAAATTAATATTATTGTCATTAATGTGCCAACCAGAGATCCATTGCTTACTTACACAAAGCAGCCTTTTGAAATCATGGTATACAAATTAGCAAAACAATTGAAATGTTTATAAACACAAAACATTGCTATTAAGCTTTTTTATGCTTCAGTCTTCTTCTTCTTCTTCTTCCATTTAGACTCACCTCCTTCACTAATGAAGATTATCGTGAGCATTAATAGTATAAGAAAACAATTAATAATAAAACAAATAATAAGTTATTAATAACAATGGTCAGGGGCAGCCAATTGTAATGTTTAATGCCCCAGCGCAGCAAGCTTCTCCTTGAATGGAAGCAGGTTGGGTGCCAATACTACATCATCTCATCTGGAAGGCTGTTCCACTCTCTAATAATTTTTGGAAAGTAAGAATACATGTGATAATCTGTTCTAGAGCTCTGTACTTTATAACTCAGGGTGTTTAAGCTGTGCCTGCTGATCTTCCTTTGCTCGGGGATCAGTTTCTCCAGTCCATCCAGAGCAACAAGACGGTAGTGTATTTTATACATCATTGCCAGCCTCAATGCCCTCCTTCTGCTCTCAAGTGACTCCCAACCCAGTTGTTGCAACATGTCACCGACGCTAGATGTTTGCTGGTATCTATTATAGATGAACCTAGCCGCCCTGCACTGCACCATTTCCACTTTTTGGGTGTCTTTGTGTGAGGATCCCATAATGTGGCCACATACTCTATGGTTGGGACACTAGTGTCTTGAATGCTAAGGCCTTAAAGTGCCTAACACCCTTTTGCAATTTTGATAGAAGTACTCAAAACTTTTTGGAGGTTCATAAACTATCAAAATTGCAGAATGCTGATAGGCACTTTAAGTGTCACCGAACTTATTTTGAGGGCCTTGCCATGAACAATATATTCATGTTGAATGATATTCTGCTTGCGTCCAACTTGCAAAATCTCACACTTTTCGGGATGAAACTCAATATCCCTTAATCATTCCCAATGCTTGCCAAGGGTCAGGGTGTCCGCTTCAGAATTAATTGTAAGGTATGCAATAGTATCATCTGCGAACAGCCTGACATTGGAGACAAGCGAGCTGGGCAGATAATTTATGTAAAATAGGAATAGACACAACCCAAGAACTGAGCCTTGTGGTACTCCCAAAAGTATGTTAGCTGTCTCTGATGTTTCTACCTCCAATACTACTCTCTGTGATCTGCCAGTTAGGAATGATATAATCCACTTGATCACCAATCCCATAATAAACCAGTTTCCTGACTAGGTGCCACTAACCTTATCAAAGGCCTTCCATATCACTTCCATATTCACCAACAAAATGACACAGTTTATTATACAACTGTGACTTAAATTTACCACATAAGGTCAAATTTGAGGGCAAATATGGAGCTGTAATACCCACTAGACTTTCATATTGCCCTGTAGAATATGTTTTATATGGACCAGAAACCAATGAATTAAGAAAGCTAATGTATAATAAATACCTTATTAGATGTTTTTCCAGGTATTACGTGCTGATAGTTTACTCATTGCTCTGAATTTTCCTCACAAAAATACATTTGCAACTCGTAAAATATCAGCACCGGTACCTGGAAAAACATCTAATGCACCTATCAATGTTAAGCCCAAGGGGGGGGGGGGGAGGCAAGGGGTGGGGATTTGACAGGCAGGGCTACCCAGAGGGTGGGGATTTTGGCACATGCTACCTGCCCCAGGGGGGGGGGGGGGGGGGTTATTTATAGGAAACATAAGGAAGATAGGGCAGATATTTGCTAATTTTGACCAAATGTGTTGTCCCGAGGGTGGGGAATTTGACATTTTTTGGAAGAAAATGTCAAATCCCCACCCCTTGCCCACACCCTCCCCCTTGGGCTTAACATATTGATAGGTGCATAATAAGTGGATTTAGCATATTCTGATTATTAGAAGTTGCAAAGCTTTTATCGAGCCTTTATATGGATGCGAGTAAAATACTGCCGTATATTAGATGCTTAACCGACTAATATATAAATGTGTTTATTACTTGTAGTTGTATAAATTCTGCAATGAAATGAAATATCATAACCAAAACCATGATGATGGGAACGGGCCGGGGTTATTACCCGAAATACGGTCTCATATTTGGTGTATTCTTGTGGGTCTTGTACATATTCCGTGCGTCTTGTCCTTGGCAGAATTATCAACTTTATAGTATTAGCATCAAAGCCATCATGCAACTCTCTTTCCTTGTGAGCTGACAGTGTCACAGCAGTCTGCGAACTACAAGAGAACTTAAGACACTTTTTTACCATTCAATATACTCACCAAATGAGACATGAATCCATTCAGCAACCGAAAAGAGGACTGCGGGAAAAAATATTATGTCCGAGCCATTATTCCAAATTATCACTGCCACTGGCACTGGGTCTTGCATGCCAGTTTTAAATAATGATTAGATTTCTCCAAATTCCAGTAAATTACAAGTAGAAGTTATAGAGGCAATTCTGTAACGAAATATAGGGCTCTGAAACGCTACAACAACTGCGTTATAAACTAAACTTTTAGTGTACGAGGTTGGTGGTGGTGGGAGGTGATATCCTTTCTGTGTTCATGAAGTAAACCGCTGCACACTTGAACTGGCCTGGAACTAGTAATCTATAAATACCGAAACTTGAACATCCCTGAACATGTGGTCCTCGGTAGTATAGTGGTGAGTATCCCCGCCTGTCACGCGGGAGACCGGGGTTCGATTCCCCGCCGGGGAGAGGACTAACTTTTTTTCTCTTTTGTCTTTAAATCTTTACTTCCCTTTTAGTTTCTTTTATCAACATTGTGTCGATTTTCTCCATCTTGAGCAAAAACTAACATTCACATATAAGCCGGCGCATCGAAAAAAATGTAATGAAAGTTATAGGATTTTTCGTAATAAAGAAATACAATGTAATCGATCCAGAGAGTTTAAAAAACAAGTGAGTGAAGTTCAAGATCGTTTATATTTTATTTCTTTATAATGAAAAATCCTATATTTTCGATCATTCGGTACAATTTCTAACCCACTTGGGATACCTGTGGTCGCATTGAAATCAGCAAATTTGGGCTTCCTGTGTGCTGCCAGGTTCCAAAATGGCGGGCAAGCAATCCAGGTAAGCTAGATGGGCGCTAGATGGGCGCTAGATGTGTTCCAGTGAGAATATTACCACATTGATAGCCTGTTAGGTAGTGGGATAGTCTTTAACTTGACCCCCTGTGTACAGAGGGGAACTGGAATTCTTTCCCCTATACATGTATATAGGGCATTTTATTTGTTTCTGAAAAATGTCTTTAGAATGACTAATTTAGTAATTACTATAAATACTAAATACCAATGTCTATATATATGACACATGTTTCCCCAGGGTAGGGAAGGGAGATGAAATTAGTGCATATATAATTACTATAGTTGTCCTTCCTGCAAAATGTAACCCGAGAAAATAAGTTTACGTTTGATCGGCATGATTTCATCCAACGGTTTAATTTTAAAATTCTAGTGATGACCTGCATGTACCACATACTTTTGTGGAGGGCTTCCATGACAGGGAGTCAGTGTCAAACATGAAGTACCGTCCTCTTGGCACAACTGGATTACAAGTATCCATCCTAAGTTTTGGTAAGTGTTTGCCATGTTTGGGATGGATATTTAACTGATTTACTCTGGCAGAGCAAAACTGAATTATGAATTATTGAATATGTGCATTTTTGTTGATGGTACAATATTATTGGTTCAAGGAAAGAGAGTTGTCCAGTATGTGATCTTTACATACATCATGCAGCACTGTTAGTAATAATATTATTTTGTACGTAACTATCAAATTATAAAGCCCTCATTTCAAGGCCTGGGTGAAAAGGCAAAGTTCCGCAAATCTAACTTGCATCACGATTATGGGAAAAAATACCGTTAGAAATAAAATCCCTCCCACACAATATATAGTTTTAAAAAAACAATACAAATTATTTTTACTTGAAAACCAGGCCTAAGTTATTGTATAAAATTGTAAATATAGAACAATAACTAAGATCGAATTAATATATTCATACCATCTTTATTCTTTGCATATATATAAATATATTGTCAACGTTTCCATATAATTATGTATCAATATTGTAAATAAATTATTCTTCCTATTAGTATTAATTCTAGCCGCTTATCACTCAAGAAAATTTGTACAATAGATATTTATGTATTTTCTGTGCTCCAAATATCCTCATTTATTTTTCTTGTGATAGAGGTCAACTAGAAAGCCTATAGCTCCTTTGACCTCTATGCACATTCTTGAAATTCAAAACTATTTTATTATTACCGTATCTCTCTTTTTCTTTCTACAATTATTTTCTTGTGTAATTATCTTTAAAAGAAATAGTGCAAAATAAAATGAACTTGAACTTGAGAGTTTTACATTTTGGGAAATCAATATAAAAAAAACTGTATATATATATATGTGTGTATTATTTATAGTATGTATAATATATATTGTGTTAAATAACATTACATTCCTATCGGCTATGGTTATATTGATGCAGGTGCATCATCTTTGGGAAGTGTGTTCAGGGCTATTGATGATGCTGAATCAATCAATGTTGTTCATCATGCATTGATGTGTGGCATCAACTACATTGATACAGCCCCATGGTATGGGCACGGAAAGTCAGAAAAGATCCTAGGACAGGTGAATATGATATAGAGGGAGAAATCTCTAATACAATTTAGTACAGTTTTTATTTTCAAGTGGTGAATGTCATAAGTAACATTATAGATACAGAATGATCGAGTAGCTTAGTGTGCTTTATGAGATTGTGTAGTTCCAGAAGATATCGATACCCCCCCCCCCCCCCATGGAAGGGACTGGAAATTCCAGATGGGTGATGGGTGGAGGGGGGGGGGGGTCAGAGGGACCACAAAATTACAGAGTTTGTATGGGAGAAAATTGGAAATTCCCTTCCATGGGGGGGAGGGTATGGATATTTTCTGGAACTACACATTTACAAACTAATAATAACAACATTTATTGTTTATTTGCACAGGCCCTTGAAGGAATTCCAAGGAAATCATTCATTTTGTCCACAAAGGTACAAGTGATGTATACTTTTAAAATTATATAGTCTAAAACATAATTACAATGTATATTGATTTATTATTAATTAAAAGTGCTCCTAAATCCTTTAATTTACATTTTTTATATACCTATGAACCTTTGAAACGTTTTCAGTACTCCTGCAAATAATGTTTTGGTTTAAAGAGAATACTCTATGTTCTATGCTCGTTAGCCTGCTTTTAGGCAGTGGATGGTGTTTTTTGAGATCATCGAAGCGGCTACCATATTGGCCAAGCGTGATTGAGACTTGGGATCGAATGACAAATGGAGGGGGGAGGTATAATGTATCCCAAGTCTCAATCACCAATATGGCGGCCGCTTCGATGATCCGTTTGCTGCATGAAAAAAACACCATCCACCGCCTGAAAGCAGGCTATTAATGCTCGTTTGAAATGGTGAAACATTGACCTTTCCTGACCCATGACTCCGTAATAAAAAGCTGGGTAGACATCTTATTAATTCGACTTAAATGCAATAATTTGAATAAATACTTCTTTATTATACATTTAACTCAAACTGTGATAGAAAGGTGCCAATAGAGAATAATGCTTTAATGAAATGATGTTTATAACCCAGGAATCAACACTTTGTTTTTCTTACGCGATCATGGGTCAGGAAAGGTAATTTTTTCACAATTTCAAACAAGCATATATAGACCAAAGAGTATGGTATTCTGTGTAAGCCAAATGTCTTTGCAGAAACCTGTATATTATTAGTTCTTTAGCTGCTACTCCCTGATCATGGCAGTTAGCATATCTTAATCAACTTTTAGTTGATCGTACAATTGTACCTGTCCAGTGTTTATCTTTCCCACTGACGCAAATCAACACTAGTTTTTACAGGAAAGGTAGACACCCATCTTATAGTTCCTCTGGATTAAAGAATTGATTAATTTGGAGTTATGGCAATTATTACTCTAATGGATATTCCATCATAATTAATGAACTGCTTTCCTAAATTTGCCGAAACCATAGGTTGGACGTTACCTGCCAGATGTTGAGAAGATGTTTGACTTTTCTGCTGAACGGGTAACAAAAAGTGTTGATGAAAGTCTGGAAAGACTTGGTTTGGATTACATTGATATCATACAGGTAATGCCATGTGATGGTAATAATTGTGGGGTTCCTGTGGTGTGCACCACAGGTAACCCAAAACGAACCCCCCCCCCCCCCCCTCCCTGAAAAAAAAACTTATTATTAATAGCAGGGTTCTCCCAACACAGGCATAGTAGGGGGAGAAAATAAAATATTTATTTCAAATCCAGCCTTCTACGGTAACAGGAAATGGGCTCTAGCCTGCGTAAAGCATCCCCTACTTGAGGGAGAATGGCGATTTCATCGTTTCCATTTATCCCCATGTAGGGTCTGCGACTCAGAGCCCAAAACCGTGTCCATGACGTCACTTCCAAATTTTTGGTAATTAGCTATTTATGCATAACGAAGTCAAAACAAGATGGCGATTGAAATGAGATTTCGAAGTGTAAAGTCCGTTGCAGAGGAAATTTCTCTCAAATTTGGAATCCCATCTTTCAAATGTGAACAGGTTTATGTTTTATGTAACTTTATTCGTGGGAAAGATGTGTTTGTGAGCCTTCCAACAGGCTCAGGAAGGTCACTGATATTTTCAACTGGCGGCCGGCCCCTAAACAAACCAACTCGCGGCCAGGTTCGGGCTTTTCGAAGAAAAATGCCTTTGTCATTGAAGTTACTCTGCTTGTTGCCCTCATGAAGGATCAAGTGAAGCGCTTACATAGTCATGGATTTAAGGTGAATATTTGAGCAGGGATTTTAATTGTCTGAACAGAGATTTTAACCAATTCACTCATTCAGCTCCATCGGTACAAACAAAATTTATATGAAAATCACTGAAAATATATTTGTCCCAGTCCGGCTGTGGCCCTCACCGTACCACAGCTGCTTTAAAGAAATTTTAACCAATGATGGTTTGTTCTCTTACTCAATTTGCTTCCTTTGGGCACGTGCTCAAAGGGATTAATTGCATAACTGACGGATGCTGTCATGGCCATGGGTATTATATTTCGGTAGATCTGATTTCAGTTAGTTCCTTTGCTGGATGTGATCGGAGTCGCATGTGGATTAACAGTAGTCTCATACGTTATTTTCAATTTATGCATTATTTTAGAGAGTAGGACTATGTATGGTCATCTCATCCAGGACAAAGTCTCTCGATTTACTGGCTCCTCAAGTGCGGTACTATTTTGCCGCGATTACCAGAAGGAGAAATGTACACACGACAACGATTATTATGGTTACATTTGTGGAGAGACAAAGTGGTTGAGGCACATTTGTGCCGCCTGTTGGATCAAGACTAGAAAGCAGGAGTTACACCGGAATACTTCAGGTGATTGTCCGTCAAAGGCGGGTGGAGGTACAACCACAGCCTCGGTCTAAAAAAACTGATAGTTTATCCTGCCGCCGCCATTTGAGGAACTCCGAATGGGGTGTTTCGTTTCCCGTAGCTGAGAATGTTTGTGAGGGTTCAAGTAACATATCTTTAGGTGCTCACGGTGTTGTTGTTTCCGGTCGAGCTAGCTAGACTCTCCGTTTGTTCAAACTAACATTTGTGCATCACGTACAAATAATGTAGACATTGCGCCTATTCATGACATTCGAGATATTGAGTTTATTCATGACAATCGAGACTTTGCGTTCATTCACAGCATGCAATCGAGACATTGAATCGCGTGTCTGTTCGAGACTTTCAGGTGACACCCTCAATTGGGGTGTGTCTGCCTTTTGTAATGTGTCATTCCAATCTGTGCATGTCGATGCTCATCGTTAAGCAGTATTTGGACAGTGAGGTTGATCTTGGTCGGGTCGCTGGGCCATTCGTTAGCCCACCGTTTGCTGATTGCTTTGTTGTGTCACCACTAAATATGATAGAGAAGCGAGATTCGGTGGAGCGCCAGGTAAAGGTCCGGGGTGTCTGCTGTATAAACGAGACTTACGCAAAGCGTACCGCCCCAGACAGTTCCCGGTTGATCCTTCTGGGATTACATTTGGGACGGTCATTATTATTTCGATACCGTTCTTATAATGGGTCTGCGTTCTGTCGCCATGGCCTGCCAACGGTCTACTTCGGCGGTTGCTTGGACTTAGGCACAAAGGGGCACAGAGTTGTTTCCTTATCTAGACAATTAATTTTTTATCTGATTTTCAGAGGAGTCTGAGGCTCTTTCTGACTTTGAGAAGCGTGGAATTTTGTTGTTGCCGCTCGGTTTATAGGAATCGGTTTCCAAGTCTGGTCCTTCATCTTCGATTATGACCTGCTTAGGAATCGACTTGGACACAGTAGCTTTCACGTTGTCTGTTAGTAGGGACCGGCTACTTGAACTCGAGACTTTATTACAATGTTGGTTACACCAAAAGTCTTGCACCAAGTCCGCCTTTAACAATCGTTAATTGGCAAGTTGTTTTTTTATGTCGAGGTGTGTGCATCTTCTACGCACTGTCACGTTTAATCATCACCATATTAATTTGAATGCCGCGTTTCACAAGGACATTCAATGGTGGTGCTGTTTCTTGCGCAAGTATAACGGTGTCTCCATGATCAACACTAGTGCGTGGTCAGCTCCTGGAACAGTGTTCGCTACCGATGCTTGTCTCATGTTCACTGGATGTGGCAGCGTTTGTGCCGGACGTTATTTTCACGCCGTGTTTCTGGATTTTATTGTGACAAGATCCCTTGACATTAACTCCTTGTGGTTGCCCTTAAAGCTCTGGGGTCATCTATTGTCGGGCCTGTGGTTGACAATTAGGTGCGATAATGAGGTCTGAATTCAGGCCGCTGCATTGGGATGCCTTCCTCAGTTCTTGTTTGCGGGAAATATGTTTTCTCTCTGCAAAGTACGAGTTTGAGCTATGATCACTTCATCTGCCAGGGGTTTCTAACACCGACTCCGACTTGCTATCGAGATGGGCAACAAGTTCTCTGGCAAAGGAGGGCTTTATCAAGCGTGCCGTGCACATCTGTTTGTTTATAGAAACTCGGCCTTGTCAGCCCTTCGCCAGGACCTCTGCAAGAACACTCTTCGCTCAGCCTACAGCACCGGGATGTAGAGTAATTTGAGGACACAGTTCAAGGCCTTTCTTTTGTTTTGTAAATATTTTCATTTGAACCACTTACCGGCCAATTTAGACACACTTTGTCTGTATGTACAATTCTTGAGTCGGACGCTCAGTCCTCCTTCTATACGGAAATACCTCAGTGGGGTTAGACTTTTGCATTTATTCTCAGGGGTTGATAACCATTATAGTAAGGACTTTCTTCTTGCATTAGCATTACGCTGTCCCGAACTTGTTTCGGTACACTAATAACTCACTGTGTATATTTATTTAAACTTTATTGTACGAAAAATCGTGAGAAAAAGGATACTAAGTCGCTTGCTTCAGTTGTCGCTTGTCCTCTCGTCCCTCTCACATGCTCACTACTTATAACTCTCATGTTACAATTCATGCAAATTAGTATGCATCACAATATCAACGTCATTTCCGATCACGCTCCCCTAAAATTAAAGCGTCTTTAATTTTACACGCTGAAACGATAGAAAGTTCCGTAAACTATAATTACAGTTAATCGTTCAGTGTTCAATCATTTTCCTCTGTTGCAATCGCTCTTATTTTCTCTCTAGCGTCGTCAGCTGCTCGTCTTCTGCTCCTCTTCCGTGACTCAGCTGCTGGTGCTGCGGGCGCTTCCTCTTCTTCCTCCGTGGAACCCTTGATTTCCAATGAGCACACGAGAGTCAGTGGTCTCTCGATATGGTGTCCCTTGTGTAATAGAGTCACTCCCCTCACTACTCCATCCTTGCCACGGATGTGTCGCACGACCTTTCCCTTTCTCCAAACTCCTCTGTTCTTTTCGTCTCCCACGACGAGCACGACCTCACCGATTTGTGGAAATGTGGCCGTTTTCCTGTTGACTCGATGCTGCTCCATCAAGCTGTGTATATACTCACTCCTCCATCGCTGCCACGCATGTCGTCTTGTCTCGTAGAGTCGCTTGTTGACCCTCTTGAGCTCGTCTTCTTCCACCTCAGTATCCTCGATTACATGAGCATTGCCCCCCCACATCACCACGTTCGGTGTCAAGACTTGTTCATCTCCTCCGTCGCTCTCCACGTACATTAGGGGGCGATTGTTAAGGTGTCTCTCGATGTCCATGACTACTGTCTCGAGTTGCTCGTACATCAGACTTGTCCTTCCCATAGTCTTGTACAACGTCTTCTTGATATCTTTGATAAGCCTTTCGTACATGCCTCCCCATGCACCATGGGGATCTGGACAAGTTAAACTGCCATCTGATCTGCTCCTTGGCCAGGTGATCTTGCAGCGCCTCGCTCTTCCGTATCTTACGGATCCAATCTGCAGTTGCCTTAAACACCGAGGCGTTGTCCGATATGATGAGGTTTGGTCTTGTCCGTCTGGTAATAAATGCATTTAGCTTACTCTGGAACTCCTCCGCTGTTTGCGACTTAGTCGTCTCGAGGTGCACTGCTCTGGATGTCGCGCATGTGAAAATCACTATATAGCACTTGCCCTGTTCTTTCTTAGAGATCTTGTATTTCAGTGGACCAGCGAAGTCCACTCCGGTCGTCTCGAACGGTTTTCCTCTTTCAGTTCTAAACCTAGGCATTGTAGCGGTCACGGTGGGTCCATAGGGCTTGGCTCTGAACACTTTGCATGTGTTGCACTTGTTTATCGTCTTCTTTACCTTGGTCCTAAGCTGTGGGATCCACCAGTCGTCGCGTATGGCTGCCATTGTGTTTGCAGTTCCCAAGTGCATGACTTGTTCGTGTGTGTGAAGGATCAGCTTGTCTGTAAACAACCCAGCATCAATGTATATCGGCTGATATCCCTGGATCCTCCCTTGGCACAACAGGATGCCTGAGTTTGCGTCTTCCACTAACTTCCAGCCGGGAGCTTGTAAGTCTTTTGAGACGGCACTCTGCACTCTTAGTACCCAACGGTCTCTCGCCTTTGCGATCTCCTCCGTGGTCAACGACCTGGTTGTCCGCTGTTTCTTGTGACGGCGCGCTAAAGCGTTGTGTAGAAACCTTAGCGCCCATGCTGTGACTCTGAGGGTCTTCCAGTAACTGCTCCTCGCTAGCAGCTCTTCCCACTGGTCTTATCTACGTTCTCTGGTGTAAAAGGTGTCCTCTTTGACTGGCCGGTGCTCTTGCTCTACGTCCTTGCAGCATTTCAGGTTTGGTTGCGCGGGCCACTGCCTTTCATCTAGAAGCCAGGAGGGACCAGTGAACCACTCCCCGCTCTCCAATTTATCTAAAGTGGCTCCTCTGCTTCCCAGATCTGCCAGGTTCTGTGACGTTGGGCAGTACATCCAGTTAATGCTCGTCTCACTTGTGATCTGTGCTATTTTCCTCACTCTGTTGGCGACAAATACCTTCCACGGTTTGCCCGGGCTCGAGATCCAATACAGTGCAACCATGCTGTCCATCCACACCGTTGTAGAAGCAATGGGCCATCGCTGTAGAGCACTGGATAAGTTCTTTACCATGTTGGCTGCCATATGTCCGCTGACTAACTCTAGTCTAGCTATAGATGTGTTCCGTTTGGAGATTCTTGATTTTGACGTCAACAGTCCTTTGACCAATCCGGTCTCTTGTTCTACTACCGCGATGACAACGGCTGAACAGGCAACGTTACTGGCATCTGCAAATACATGTAGATGTATATTCTTTATCCTGTCTGTATTATTTGTTATGCATCTTGGTACTTTCACGTTTCGCAGTTGGTTAGTCCACTTCAGCCAAACCTTTACTAAGTGACATGATACTTCTGTGTTCCATCCATCTCTCTCATCGCATGCTTCTCTGTAGATGCGCTTTCCCTCCACGACTGTAGGGGAAAGTATGCCGAGTGGGTCGTAAATACTTCCAAGTTGGCTGAGTATGGTTTTCTTTGTTACTAGTTTGTTGTCGGAAGTATGTGGTACTAGTACCTCCAGCGTGTCTTCCCTCTTGTTCCACACATGTCCCAGTATCTTGCTTGGATTTGTCGTATCTTTGCCATCAAGTGTCTGCACATTGGACTCCCATTTGTGAACGGGGAATTTCGCACTCTCTAGAATACATGTGGCTTCTCGCTTGAACGTCTTCAGTTCCTCGTTATCGCTTGCAGTCTTCATTAAGTTGTCCACATAAGTGTTTTCTCTCAGGGCTGTAACGGTTGTCTCATATTCTTCTGGCTGCTTGTCGTAGTGCTGCTGCAGCGTAGCGCCTAACAGGAACGGACTTGACTCAACTCCGAATGGTACTCTTGTAAATCTCAGGTGTTCTTCTCTGCCATTAATGTTGAACAGGAAGCGGAACGCGTCTCTGTCCTCTTTGTTTACGCTAATTTGCAAAAATGCTTTCTGAATATCCGCCAGTATCAGATGCGTGGACATGCGTACTCTAATCATGATGTCCCACAGAAGCGGCTGTAGTGGGGGGCCTGTGTGCATACAGTCATTCACGCTGCTGGCTAGCGGGTGCGCTTTCGCACTAGCATCAAATACCATTCTCACTTTCGTGGTCGTCGCATCTACTCGCACTACTGGTTTGTGCGGCATGTAGTACACGCGGTCTCCCGTTGGGGTCTCCGTTATTTTCTCTATGATACCTGCTTCCAGCTGGTCTTCAACTATACGCCTATACTCTTGTTCAAGTTTCGGGTTTTGCTTTAGCTTCCTCTCCACACTGATTAACCGCCGTCGGCTCGGCTGCTCATTCGTGTTGGTCAACACGCTTCCCGGGATCCACGGCACCTTCACCTGGTATCTGCCAGTTTCGTCTGTTGTCACGTTCTCTTTGAACTCCTTGTACACATCGAGCTGATCATTCTCGCCCCTGTCTTCTACTCCAAGAACGTCCAGGGAGTACAACTTCTCGTAATCGCTCGTCTCTTTCACGTACATACATTTGTTATGGCCATAATCTACTCCCCCGTGAATTACCCATCCAAATGTCGTGCCCTCGACTATTGGATCCTCAGGACGTCCCTTAATTGAACACTTCTTCCGTTCGTATCTTGCAATACGTGCTGTCCCCCAGTATAACATGAATAGTGTATTCTTCGTTAGCGGTCTTGTAAAACGTCTTATCCTCCGCGTGTCTAAATTTCGCCTTTAACTCGCTTAAGCTCGGTCTCTTAACCGTTGTAAAATCCGCCATTCTGCTCCCCGTTACTTCAACTTTCTCAGTTGTTCGGCCGTCTAGAGCTTCTAAAGTCACATTAAATATGGGCATGGACTGCTTCTTCATTCCATTAACTGTTACAATGTGGCGCGATTCATGACGCTCCGGTGCGAGATTCAACTTCTCTATTGCATCGCTCGATATAAAGTTCCTTCCTGAACCCGTGTCCAGATATGCCCATAGGGTTACCCCTTGAATCTTAAGCGGTATGATGGCGGGTAGCGTCCTCTCCTCCACTACTGGGGTATACCCTGTTAACACTGCGTTGTGATTTTGTTCGTTCGTTCGTAGTTTGTCGCACAGGCTTGTGTGGTGTTTCGCTTTGCATTTATAGCAACCACGGCTGCGGCACTTATTTTCTCTGTGACCCGCGCGACCGCAGTTGAAGCATAGCTTCTTTTCTACAAAGAACCTCTTTCGCTTTTCTAGCGAATCGATGGTCTTGCATTCATCGCCCCAGTGATCTTTCTCACAGAAAATGCAAAATGGACCCCTAGGCCTCTCCCTTGGGTTTGGTGAATCCGCTCCCCTTTTGCTGAAAAAGTGCCTTTCTCTTTTTCTCCCCCTTTCTTCTCCCTGATCTCTATGGGCGTCTTCGATTTTATTTCTCTTTAGCCACTTTTGGATGGCCACGAGCAAATCTTGCATACCCCAATCCTCCCAATTGTCGTCCGTTCTGGTTATGTCCGGTTTGACTTGGGGAAGTTTAGTTAGGGTGCACATCACAAACCCCTTCAGCATTTCTCCCTCCCCAAGAGTTTGCAGGGCATCAAAATTCTTGCTCAACTTCTCATAGAAATCTCTTATCTTGTCGTAATTCGAGCCCCTGACTAAAGGCAAGTTAATTATTTCTTCCATGTGAGCTGCAATGACAGTTTTACTTTGGCCGTATTCTGTCTTCAATCTATCCCAAGCGGTTTTATACCCCAGCGCGCTAGGTTTTAAGTTAGCCAAACGATCCCTAACCTTTGGCGTGACTAATTCCAGTAAAGGTCCTGTTACACGAGACAATTTTTCTTGCAACTTGCATCGCAATGTTAACGATCGAAAATCATTGCAAGTTGTTGTGGGGTGTTAGACGTACGCAACGTTCTTTGCAACTTGCAATGCGATTTAAGCCCGCCGCCAGATTTTTACAATTTTCAGCGGAAACTCCTCAATAAAATAAAAACAAATAAATTACAACATATGGCAACATGGTCGCGGATCGCCGTAGGAAATGTGTATTTTAATGTTTTAGAGTTGAAGCATGAAGAAGAAAACGATAAAAAGAGACGCAGAACACCGTGGTTAAAACATGGACGATTGTTCAACTCACTCAACAGCTCAACCTTCTCTGCATCCGTCAACTTCCTATTTACATTTTTCGGCGACGCCAAATAAGTTGTTTTCTTTGTCTACCTCTTCGCCGGGAAACGAAAACAAATCCATCTTGGATTGCGGTGCGAATTTCACCTTCCCTCCCCTCTCCCCTTGGGCTAGCTATGAGAATTGTGATTGGTTGTTTCGCCAAAATTGCAACACAAGTTGCAAAGAGGGATGTTACACGGTGCAACCGATCGCGCAGCGTTGCGAAAAGTAGAAGATCGTTCTACTTTCCCTGCAACTTGTCTCGCAATTTTTCGTTGCGAGACGAGTTGTAAATAGGGGTGTTACACGTGCAACTTTTTCTGCAACTTGTCTCGCAATGGCGTTGCGTTGCAAGTTGCAAGAAAAATTACTTCGTGTAACAGGACCTTAAGTAACCAAACTTTTCTTCGTCGCTAATCGGCTTTTTATGTATCTGAGATACAAACATATTCTCAAACCTAATCCAGTCAGCCGAAGTGCCTGAAAATGGGGTGATCTTAAGTTCAGGCAATTTGGTTCGTGCGCCCTTTGCGGCTCTTTCCAATTCTAACTTTTTCTCTGTGGTTCTCAGCTCGGCTCTCATCTTCTCTTCCCATAGCTCTCTCTCTTGTCGCTGCACTTCTTGTCTAAACTGTTCCTCGTTCTCGAATTTCATCGCCATCTTTTCTTTCTCAGCATTTCGGATTTTACTTCGCTCTCTTTCCTCCAGAGCTTTGCATAGCTTCGCCTTCTCTCCTAATAGGGGTGCATATGTGGATTTTAGCTCCTTTTTCCACTGTCTTACGGCCCGTTCTGTCGTTTTACCTAATTCTATTTTAAGCTCTTGTAAGCTCGAAACGAGATTATTTAGTCGGTCTTGAATTTCATCTGTGCGTTTGCACGTCAACTGGATTTCGTTGAAATCCTCACTGTCTAAGAGATCATCACATTCTCCTAAGTAAAACTGAAGCTTCTTTATTTCTTTCTTGATCTTCTTCTCAAGTTCTTGTTCTTCTTCTGTTATCTCTACGGGGTTAGAATCTTCGGTTTCTGAGTCTCCCATGTTGTTTGCGAAAGGTCACGCTGCTCACTGTCTCGCTAGAATGGAATTTCGCTGTTTTCACCCGGTAGAATCCTGGTCACGGCCCCACTAATGTCCCGAACTTGTTTTGGTACACTAATAACTCACTGTGTATATTTATTTAAACTTTATTGTACGAAAAATCGTGAGAAAAAGGATACTAAGTCGCTTGCTTCAGTTGTCGCTTGTCCTCTCGTCCCTCTCACATGCTCACTACTTATAACTCTCATGTTACAATTCATGCAAATTAGTATGCATCACAATATCAACGTCATTTCCGATCAACGCGGTATTCCTCGGAACGCTTTCTATACGCCCAGTCGGGCACCACCAATAACTCCCGCGCTTTTATTACAGCTTTCTAAGCATTTGGATTTCATATCGGATCCTATTTCTTGCACATTGTATTGTGCATATTCGTTTACATTCTTTCTCATGGCACATTTTGCTAATATCGTCCCTATTAGTCCGCTAGGAGTTTTGATCACGCACGGAATCTTACTCAGGGGGATGTTACGGTCAATGTCTATATATGGTTTCATCGTTACGTTTGTAAAGCGCACACAAACAATTCAGTTTGGGGAGCGCAAATTGCATATTCCGTTGCTACAAATTCCAGGTTCTCCGCTGTGTCACGTTGCCGCTTACAAGCTTATGGTTCAATTAGTACCCACTAGCTCTCGTCGCTCCTTGTTCCTGTTGCCTGGGTCGCACGGTCTCACAGTTCTGACTAAAAGCTGCTTTATCTCGGAATTTCGTCATGGTTTGACTTCTGCCGGTTTCAGTAATGCTTCATGCTTTCGCGGTCATTTGCCTCTTGGGCCTTCAATCACGGGGTACCAGGTGAACTCATACAGTTGTACGGCGACTGGTCTAGTGATGCATACATGTATAAGAGTTATTTGGAATTTAGTGTAGAGGCCAAGCTTGGCCTTGCCCATCAGCTCAGGGCAGCTATTCAGTCAGGCTTTCATTAGTTTCGCAAACACACTTTTCGTTTTTGGCCATTCCTTGGTGGCAGAGAGGTTTATTGTTTTAGATCAGTGTTGTATTCCTTTTCTAATTCTTAATAAACTTCTCTCCTGTGCTAAACAACGAAGTGTGTGTTTACGTGTGTATTCGATCAGTTGGGGAATTTGCTTCCTTTGGGCACGTACTCAAAGGGATTAATTGCATAACTGACGGATGCTGTCATGGGTATTATATTTCGGTAGATCTGATTTCAGTTAGTTCCTTTGCTGTATGTGATCGGAGTCGCACGTGGATTAACAGTAGTCTCATACGTTATTTTCGATTTTCCCACCCACCCACCCTGGGTTAGTTTCATAAAATGGGTGGCAGAGAGGTTTATTGTTTTAGATCAGTGTTGTATTCCTTTTCTAATTCTTAATAAACTTCTCTCCTGTGCCAAACAACAAAGTGTGTGTTTACGTGTGTATTCGATCAGTTGGGGAATTTATATTGAAGATTCATGTTCAGGTCTCATACTTCACTTTCAAATTCATATCATATTCCTAAAAGGCAAAATGAATAACCCCAATTTCAGACTAAACTGACAGCTCGAAAACATACCCTCTGGCCTGGGCAAAACAAAGAATTTTAAAGGTCTTGTTTATTTCTCCTGAGGTTGTTATAGAACTAGAACAAGGAAAAGAACTGTCACATTAGTTCATCTAATTTGTATTTCTTTATTTATTCATTATTAAAGAGCACATACAGGCCAACAAAGCACATAACTAGTACAACCTGTTCTTTACATTATTGCCAAAAAAATTACATGGAGGTCTTGATTAACAATGTTGTTTGGAGGTTGGGAAAAAAATGTTTTTACATACATTGTAGGAGTATAACAGGGATTGAAGTAATGAAGCATTTGTTTAGTTCTACTATGTTTCTCACCCTCTCTCCCTACCAAGAATATATTATAGTGGTTTGTACCGAGTTTAAATTACATTTATTAATCAATATTCAAGTTTTTACCAAAAATTTGGAAGTGACGTCACAGACATGGTTTTGGCATGGTTTTGGACATGGTTTTGAGTCACAGACCCTATACATGGGGGAAACGGAAACAATGAAATTGCTGTTTTCCCTCAAGTAGGGGATGCTGTTCACAGGCTAGATGGGCTCCTGACGGTAAGTAAAAAGAGTATTGTAGAAAACGTGTACATGTAGCTGGTGTGGTCAAGTAGAGGACACAGAGAAAATTGCTGGATGCCGGTTCTTGGGGAGAACTCTGCAATATACTCACCAGCAGGCTACATGTGTGTTTTGTTGTTGTTGACTCTGTAGTCATGAATAATCTGGTTTTAAAATATCAATAGTTTTTTTGCTAGGGAAAACAATGTAAATGTGAATTTGTGTCAAATTTCTCAGGTGCATGATATCGAATTTGCAAGTTCATTGGATGTTATTATCAACGAGACCTTACCAGCATTGCAGAAGGTACAAATATCAAGAAATATAAGAATTTCTTCACAATAATTATGCAATAGTTGTGTGACTACATTGTATGATAATTATTATCAAACATTTTGAGGGGGGGGGGGGCAATTTTGCGTCACAGCATAATAATCATTAATGATACTTGTACACTATATACACAATCTAAAGCTTAACTCCAACCAAACAGGTTAAGGAGAAAGGCAAAGTGAAGTTCATTGGCATCACAGGTTATCCTTTGGAGAACTTCAGGTAAACCTAATGATGACCAGAATTTGTTTCCATTTATTACCTATTATTCCTAATAAGACCTCATTTTGTCTTATTTCAAAGTACATGTAGCTAGCTAGCTTACATTTGTTAGTTTTTAGTTCTATATTCACATTATTATAAGTAGATTGTAAATGAAAATTTTTATTCATATTGTCACATGTGTGCCTTGTCACGCATGTGACATATTAGGACCCCCAACGGAGTTCGAAAAAAGGAGGAAGACTCGTGTGAGTTGATGCTTCGAGTTCAGCGTGTAGGTTGTACAGTTGTATTCTTGCAGTGGACTTGTGATTATAGTCGAAACCGAACCGTGACTCAGCTCGCGTAACAATATGTTTATATATTGTTGTAAATAACTGTTGCATATCAGATGTTTGTAAACGCGTTGACATTTTTTTATGTGCATTAAAAACCTACATGTATGTTATTATTATTATTGTAATTATAAAGTTCATGAAGTTAATTAACAGTTAGGTATATAACTATAATGTATAACCTTTGTATACATTAATGACATGATTGTTTAGGAGTGAAGTTAGTCATGCACTTTCACATGTTTTTAGGACAGTAATAAATAAGAGTCAAGTACCTATTGACACAGTTCTAACCTACTGCCGCTGTTCTATGAATGACACAGGATTGAAGGAGTATCTGCCATTTTTCAAGGTTTGATTTATTAAATGGAACCTCCACTGAAAAATAATATTTGCTCTCAAATATGTTTCATATTACTGCCTAAATAATTTATATTGCTTTGTTTGTCTTCAGCTATGAATTGTCCACTAAATATCCTGTGTGGCAAAGTACCTGAATTAGTGACATCTAGTGTACATCAATTTAGACGAGACAAACACAGCAATAGATTTAGGCAGATATAAGAACCATTTGAGAGCAAACATTGTCTTACAGTGGACTGGTTCCCATTAAGCCATATGGGTTACAAGGGCATTTCTTTGCTTCAACTGGCAGCATATGGCTCTTGTCCCCAGGTGAAAATTACATGTCTATATAACAGGAATTAAATGCAACTGCTGATGGGGAAAATGTGAGAAATTCAATGAATTAACTTTGTCGTGGCAAAAGTATGGATTTGTCACACGTGTAGCAGCCCTAAAACTGTCTTCCTCAGTTCCTTCCTTGTGACAGTAGTGTATCGATCTAGGCAATTAGGAGCAAGTATAAAATTGAGGCAATTTATGGTCGTACATGTACCGAGTCTGACATCCATGTGTTGCATGGCCTCTTATTTATTAGGCATGACAAAAATATTTAAAAAAGCTTTTTGGGCAAGCTGTTGCCTAGGTTTAGTAGCGAAAGTAAATTACCTCTTTACCAGTTTTTTAGTATTTTTGTTAATTTTTACCTGCAAAAAGCGAGTTAAACAACTCGCTCCATGACATGAAGTGCATACATTCTACAAGCTTAGTAACCAGGTATTCAATCTGAAGAGAGAACATTGTGAGTGCAACTTTGAAGTCCTGGAATCCAGTATTAACTAACAATTTATTACTCACAACTAGTGGTGAAAGTGCTGAAAACTTTGCCTAAAAACTGTCTGCTACACTTTATAAAAAGAAAAAGAAGCAAATGTTACTTGCCCCTTCGAGCAACCTGTGAACAGGATTCACTAGCCCAACTACTAGCCCTGGGCACTTACATTGCACCCTGGGCCTGCTTGCCAACATACATGTACATTGTATGTCACCAAAGTATAACCACCACACATCACCTGTGTAAAATATCACTTGTGTAGCTGTGGCTTTAAGTACAGTGTAAAATATCACTTGTGTAGCTGTGGCTTTAAGTACTGTGTAAAATATCACTTGTGTAGCACCAAAGTATAGCCACCACATCACCTGTGTAAAATATCACTCATGTAGCTGTGGCTTTAAGTACAGTGTAAAATATCACTTGTGTAGCTGTGGCTGTAAGTACATTGTAAAATATCACTTGTGTAGCTGTGACTGACTAAGTACAGTGTAAAATATCACTTGTCTAGCTGTAGCTGTAAGTACAGTGTAAAATATCACTTGTGTAGCTGTGGCTGTAAGTACATTGTAAAATATCACGTGTGTAGCTGTGGCTGTAAGTACAGTGTAAAATATCACTTGTGTAGCTGTGGCTGTAAGTACATTGTAAAATATCACTTGTGTAGCTGTGGCTGTAGGTACATTGTAAAATATCACTTGTGTAGCTGTGGCTGTAAGTACATTGTAAAATATCACTTGTGTAGCTGTGGCTGTAAGTACATTGTAAAATATCACTTGTGTAGCTGTGGCTGTAAGTACATTGTAAAATATCACTTGTGTAGCTGTGGCTGTAAGTACAGTGTAAAATTTCACTTGTGTAGCTGTGGCTGTAAATACATTGTAAAATATCATTTGTCTAGCTGTGGCTTTAAATACATTGTAAAATATCACTTGTCTAGCTGTGGCTTTAAATACGTTGTAAAATATCGCTTGAATGTGAAGCTGTTGCTTTAGTACATTGTAAAATGTCACTTGCGTAGCTGTGGATTTAAGTAGTAAAATATCACTTGTGTAGCTACAGGTGTATCATGTGTACTGTACGCAATGTCTGCCAACATATTGATCAGTCGAGGGTTGACGAACATATTGGCTGATAGTTGGTCGTGTGTTGGTCGACAGTCGGCTGGCCCCTTTTCCTTCCTGCTGTTTATCTGTTGGCTGATAGTGGGTCAGTGGAATAAATCATCAATGATATACAAAATAATGTACTTGACTGTAAATGTGTGTAATCTTTCAAGGAATCTGGTGTTGGAGTAATTAATGCATCACCTATATCTATGGGTTTGTTGTCCCACCGTGGCCCACCAGCCTGGCATCCAGCCACACAGAACACCAGGGACAAATGTCGAGAGGCTGCTGACTACTGTCAGGTTTGTGTGATTGCCAACAAGCTAAATGTATACTGCCAGTAATTTGGTATCATATTTTTTTTTAAATGGCTGCCAGTAATATAATTATTAAGCTTACACAATTTTGATATTCAGCATTTTCTGAAGAATAAACTATACCATGTGATAGGGAGTTAGTAACAGTTATCACAAACAAATTGGTGCAAGGCAAAACTGCAAAAAAAATATGCACGTGTAAACGCGGGAGTACAAGTTCAAACGATCAAATGACCACAGCCCAAATTGGGCTGCATATAGACATCAGCAGAACAAGGTTGTAAGTCTGTTGAAGTCTTCCCACAATGACTATCTGCACAACACCATTGGGGAAAGCCTCCAGGACAATCCGAAATGTTTCTGGGGCCACGTCAAACGGTGTAAATAAGAAAACATGGATATCCCTACTCTCAAGCACAATAACACTGTTTATGCCTCGGATAGGGACAAAGCTCAGCCCTTAAATGATCAGTTTAAGTCTGTGTTTATGACTGACCATGGCCCTATCCCCAACGAGGGTCCTTCACCTTTAATTATATCCAACCATCTCAGACCTTGAAATTGGCATCGAAGGTGTTAGAAAACAGCTATTGCAGTTAAATGTGAAGAAGTCCTGCGGCCCTGACGGAATCCCCGCTAGAATTTTACGCGACTTAGCTGACGAGCTGTCCCCAATGTTGGCACTTATATTCCAACAAAGCTTAAACTCTGGAACCATTCCAACCGACTGGTCTACGGCGCGTGTTACAGCAGTGTATAAAAAAAAAAAGACGCCAAATTCTCTCCTGCAAACTACAGGCCCATTTCACTCACCTGTCTGTGTTGTAAGGTTCTAGAGCGTATTGTTGTCAGCCACATAGATCAGCACCTCTCCACTAACAACAACATATTGGGAAATCAACATGACTTCAGGAAAAACCTTTCGTACACAACACAGCTTATTCTAGCAATTCACGACTGGGCTATTGGACTGAACAATCACGGCCAAGGCGATACAGTTTTACTCAACTTTAGTAAGGCCTTTGATAAGGTGTCTCATTGTGAGTTGGAGGCCAAAGCAGAGTATTACGGCATTCGCGGCATGACTCTGCTGGATCAAGGCTTTCCTCCATAATCGTACACAATCTGTATCAGTAAATGGATCCCATTCTGACATTGCTAATGTTACCTCTGGAGTCCCCCAAGGGCCTGTCCTTGGCCCAACGTTGTTCCTGTTGTATATAAACGACATCTCGGAAGGCATTAAGTCCACTCTTAGACTTTTTGCCAATGACACTATTGACAATTGTGTACAGGGAGATCCGCTCTAACTTAGATCACGAGATACTACAAGATGACTCAAACAGGTTGGGAGAGTGGTGTATAACCTGGTCTATGGACTTAAGGCCATGTACGAAACCAGTCAAGAAAATAGCTTACCAAACATTCATATGCTGCCTGTTATAGTAGCTACTTTTCTAGTTGTAGCAGTTTTTTGTCTCTCGCAACATTTTCAGTCCTTAGTACGTTCGTACGAGGCACTAGTGGTCTCTCAAAACATTTTCATACAGTCCTTAGTAGTTTAGTCTCTTAGAATAATCCTACTTTCCTTTGGTACAAAATAAATAAAACAATAATAGCTATAGTACGTTGTTCAGCCGTACTAAGGGAAAAAAAAGAACATCCTATTCTAGGCATGGTATACAAACCTTAGTTAGACCTAAGCTTGAGTATGCTTCAGAGGCATGTAACCCCTATACGGATCATAATGTAAATAAGCTAGAGCAGGTGCTGAAAAATGCAGTGCATTTTGTCTGTAATGTATATGCCCGTTACTCCAATACTTCGGAACTTGTAAGTGCCTTGGGTTGGGACTCCCTTGAGAGTCGAAGACTTGCCCACTAAGCCACTATGTTTTATAATTAAGATTCATGAAGGTTTGGTGGGTATAGACTTCGTTTCGTGAATACGAGCAATGCTTTGACTAGAATTGCTCATCCTCCCAAGTGTCTTGGCTCTAGAGCGGCATGTTCCCTGCTGCTTCCCTCGCCATAGTTCTCATCACCAACCACACACCACTTGACTCCACTCGCCTTGTGGTGCCGTGCGGTGTCAGGGACAGCTCCATATTCACCAGTCAGCTGGTTCTTGACTGAGTTCGCTGTGTCATTCTCAATGTTGATTGCCCCAATGAACATGTTATTGGAGATGTTAATCAGATGGCCTCTGTACTTGAGCCATGGGCCTGCAGCACTAATGTGATCAGTGGTACACTTGCCTTTTACCTTGATAAGAATGGTCATGTCCTCCAAGTCACCACCATCCCAAGTATCAAATGGTGACAGAAGCTGAAGGCGCTTGATGCTAGGGTCAACATCCACTCTAATAGATGTGCCATCTGGCGAGGATACTTACCAGGCTCCCCCATCAGGGTCAAAACCCTTTTCTGGCTGCTCATCTCCAAAGGGAGGCTCCAATTTGAATTTCTCCCCATCTTTGCTCTGGGTTGAATTCAAGATTACCAGCAATGGACAGTGCTGTTACAATCTCCGGCGAGGCAACAAAGGCAGATGTTGCTGGGTTGGCATCATTTCTCCCAGTGAAGTTCCTGTTGTAGGATGAAACAATGGTGTTTTATCTCCTTTTTGATGTCCTGCCTGTTCCATTGCCCAATGCAGGGACCACAAGCATTGGCCAGTACGGTACCACCAAATTCTCTTAAGGTTCTCTGCATTTTCTTCCTCACCGGTTACCATACCACCTAAGGCTGTCGTAGCAACTGCAGAGAGCGCAACTGAGACTCTACCCCTTACTGGTATTGACGATCCTGCGCGTTGCAAAACTAACAAAATCAATGGAACTATGTTTAATTTGGGTAAAACCCCACTCACTGCAGAACAGATGAACAAAGTAGAGGAACTGTTAGTACGAAGGTCTAACGCATTCATGCAAAATGATAAGGATTTAGGTTGTACCGACGAAACGAAGCATAACGTTAAGATAACAGATGACCGACCAGTGTGAGAGCCGTACAGAAGATTGCTGCCAGGACAGCTGGAGGAGTTCAGGCAGTCGGTGTCAGATCTATTGGCAGCAGGGATCATACGCGAGTCGGAAAGCCTGTATGCGTCACCCGTGGTACTAGTACGGAAGAAGGATGCATGGTAGCCTTAGAGATTTTCGTAAAATCAATGCAAAGACAATCCGAGATTCCTACCCAAATTACTAATTCACGGCATCCACATAAAACAAGATTTATTTTATTATTTATGTAAATATTATATCACGTAGTATAATTGTAAGTTATAGGTTTTTTATTTATGTATAATTTTAGATTCATTTGTAAATTACCTGATGGAACAACCGTGACAAAATATAGTTATCCAATCCAATTCAACCCACTGCCGCGCATCACGTAAACCCTCGAGTCGATTCAAGGTGCACAGTGGTTTTGTTCACTCAATCTCAAGAATGGATACTTACAAGTTAAAGTAGAAGAGGGAGAAGAGTAAGACAGCTTTGAGTTTAATCAAATGCCATCTGGCTTAAAGAACAGTCCAGCGACATTTCACAGGTTAATGTGACGTTGTCTTACAGGACTGACCCACAAGATTGTATGCCTGGCGTATCTTGATGACGTCATTTTGTTTGCAAGAAATTTCGAAGATATGCTGGAACGTCTTGACCAAGTGTTCGTTCAGCTAAGTGACTACGGATTAAAGCTGAAACCATCGAAATGCAGTCTATTTCAAACAGAGCTGATGTACCTTGGACATGTTGTATCATCAAGAGGTGTAATTAAGTACAGATCCAGACATGAGTAGTAGCCATCAGGGAATGGCTAAATCACCCACCGCAGAATGTAAAACAGCTTCATACTTGATTCCTCGGTTTTGCTGGTTACCACAGATCTTTTGTAAGCAACTTTGCAGCAGTCGCGGAACCGTTATACCAGTTGATAAGAAAGCCTGCAAAGCCTTTGTGTGGTCACCTGCTTGTCAGACTGCATTTGAAGAACTCATTAACAAATTAACGTCGCCACCAGTTCTCGCTTTCCCAGACTTTAGTAAGCCGTTCGTCCTTCACACTGATGCGTCTGGCTTTGGAATCGGAGCTGTCTTATACCAGGTACAGGACGACAAACCACAAGTAATAGCTTATTCTAGTCGGAGCTTAACCACAAGCGGGAGGAAGTATCCAGCATATCGTCGTGAGTTCTTGGCCATAAAATGGGCAATAACCGAGAAATACCGGTCGTACTTGTATGGAAGAAAATTCCACGTGATTGCAGATAGCAACCCTTTGACATATCTGCTGACCTCAGCGAAGCTCAGTGCAACAGACCATAGGTGGCTGGCTAGTTTGGCTATGTTTGACTTTACTATAAGGTACCGTCCAGGAGAGTGTGCAGGCGATGCTGATGCTTTGTCGTGGTTACCTTTCATGGAATCTAACACAGAGTCAACAGAAGCCCCTGATGAGGAATATATCAGGCCTTTTCTATCTAGGCTAAAGCCACTGTCAAATTTCTGCTCAAAGAAGGCCTTTCATGCGATCTGCAAAGGTCACATAGTGGAGGTACCCTACTCATCTGAGGAATTGAAAACCCAGCCATATAAGTTATCAGTATGAGAACACAGGTGGTTGATTCGTCAGCGACCCTGGCCCAAGGAAAAACACAACTAGCCTCTTGTCTAAAGTACTTCACGTTACAAAGAGAAGACCCAGTAATTGGTAAAGTAATAGCCTGCGTTGCGGTTCTGGAGTATCGGAGCGCAGCGAGCGTATCGCCCCAATCCCCCTAATCTCCGCTCCGGTACTCCAGAGCCACAACGCAGGCTAGTAAAGTAATGGAACTGATCCAGAGTGGTCGACAGCCACTACCGAACAAATGTGAGAGTGAAGTATTGAAACTGCTCAGGGAGAGAAGACGCCTTGTGATACGAGATGGAATGTTATTCCGACTTTGTACAGTTAACGGGGAAGAGTTTCGGCAACTTGTCCTGCCACTAGAGCTTCGAAGAGAGATTCTGCACAGCCTGCGTGACAAGTTTGGACATTTTGGGACTGCAAAGATACTTGAACTAACACAATAACGTTTTTTCTGGCCCGGAATGACTAGTGATGTGATGACCTATGTCAGTACATGTGAATGCTGCATTAAGCGAAAGGCACCAGACCCAGCTAGAACACCTATGGTAGGGGGAGGCGTGGCTACAAGAACATCTTGGTTGTGTGTGATGCATTTTCGAAGTTTTCATGGGCATTCCCAACCAGAAACCAAAGAGCCACGACAGTTGCTAAGCTTCTGTGGGAAAAGGTATTCAAGTATTATGGTTTCCCTCTACGTTTACACTTGGACCAAGGAAGAGACTTTGAGTCCAACGTCATCAAAGCCTTATGTAAGCTGGCTAACATCGAGAAAACCAGAATGACCCCTTACCACCCCTCAGGGAATGGGCAAACTGAGAGATTCAACCCCAGACCCTGAACATGCTCGAAACTCGATGCTGAAAAGAAACAGAACTGGCCTGATCATGTTGAGACATGTGTATGCTTACAACTGTGCTAAACACTCGACTACAGCTTACTTACCATTCTTCCTAATATGTTTGGCCACCAGCCCCGTCTTCCAGTCGATGTGACCCTCAGGCTTGACACCCATGGCGAAGCAAGGCCTTGCCCACAGTTTGTAGAGTAACTTAGATCAATATATGTAGTTATGATATAAAATCATGTTTGCCGCATGGCACTAGTAAGTGTAAAGAATGTGATGTAAAGCGGTAAGCGCCTACACTGACAGCGAATAACTGTTTTTGTTGTTGTTTCTTTCATTGTAGAGCAATGGAGTTGACATTTCAAAGTTGGCAATGCATTTTACTTTGGATGTAGAGGAAATTCCTACCACGCTAGTGAGCACTGCTAGTCTGGGCAACTTGAAAAGGAATATTGAAGCAGTTAGCGAAAAACTATGTGAAAAAGAAAATGAGACTATCGACTACATCATGCACAAGTAAGTGCATGAGTCAAAATCAAAACTATTGTCTCATAGTCTTGGAGTAAAAGTTCTGTGTAAGTTAAAATAATAATTTTGATAAATTTCAGCAATTTGAAATCTTCCCCCACACAAATAACAGCAAGAGAAAATGTATCAATTAATAGACTGATAAATCACATGAATAATGAATGAATTGAGCTTGTGATCCCATGGTTTTAAAGGCTTTACAGGAAACAGTCACATGCTGATATATACATGTATATCACTTATGAATGAATTGAGTTTGTGATTCCATGTTTGAAAGGCTTTACAGGAAACAGTCATGTGCTGATGTATCAGTCATGTGCATGTATATCAGTCTTATGAATGATTTGAGCTTGTGATTCCATGGAAAAGGCTTTGCAGGATGGCAAATTTAAAAACATTGACAATCGATTGGAGGTGGAGAATAACATTTACAAACAGCTTTTGCTAATAATCTTGTACATGTGCTTTTAAATATAAAAGTCAGATATATTTTACTACACAGTGAAGCAATGATGTGATAATATAATAATAATATCCTGCAAAAGGTACATCATGCATCCCCCTTGAACATAAAATTTGAAATACATATCACTGCCTGCCACAGCAGCTTAATTGAGGAAATGTTATAATGGTATTTTAATTTACTATCTAAAGATGTCTATGATTATTTGTTGGTATATAAAAGTGTTGTTCTTAATGAGATACCTGAGTACAAACACTTACATGATCTCAAAATGATTTCTACAATCATGTAGAACTGTATTGAGCAATATACATGTAGTTCTGATGATGTCAGTTGCTGGAAAATCTGGGGGAAATACTCTATCAAAGCAATTTTAAGAATAAAAGCGTAAGAAACGAGTATTATACAATCATGAGGATGGTGGTGAGGATTTAATCTCGACAACTAAAAACTATTGTGCAATACACTTTCAAAATTCCTACATGCACAAATCCTAAAATTGCTATCCTGCGAGCAGACTCCTTTTATTTGATTTTCTCAATCTCCTTCCACTGAGAGCAAAGAGAAGAATACACTGCTATATTCATGTTTGGCATCATCCAGTTTCTGGGACAAATAAACCGATTTTAATTTATATATTAACTGGTTTTTCATGTCCGCAGCTTCATTCTGACAAAGATGTAAGCCTACCATAAAACCAAAATGACAACAGCCATGTCAGTGAGCTGCAGGCATATGTTTATTAGATGTTTTACTATGTATATGTCCTGGAAAGCTGACAAAAAGTATATATTTTAAGTGTTCAACATTTGAAGGCATCAGGTCATTTATGTTCTAGCATCTAGGAATGGATACTTTTGTTTCACTACCTATGAGTCATGGAAAGTCATCACAAATATTATTTACAACAGATTAAAACTCGGAAGGAGATTGTTTCCAAGCAACCGACAATGCATGTGTCTTCTTTTATTCGCTCTCAATGGAAGGAGAGAAAAGACTGCTCACAGGGTACTAAATTGCACACTGTATTGGTCGCAATTTTGAGACAGATAGGAAGACAGATGAATCTGAGTTTCATTCGTTTTCTTGTTTACAGTATCTTCAAACCTGCTGGAAACCTGTCTTGGGAAGGCATTGAAGTGGCACAATACTGGGAAAAGCTAAAAAGTTTACAGTGAATGGAAATTTCAGGGAAGGAATAAGTCTAGAAATTCAAAGTAAACATAGTTTACACAATTCATGTTACATACTACGAAAATCAGTAGTATCTTTTTCTCAAAATAAAAGACAGATGTTTAAGACATACATCACAACAAATCTGATGATGTCTGTGCTGATGATTTTGGCTATGATTTAAACTGTAAACTCCAGTGTTGTGTTTGTGTGTTAGACCAAAATTCCTTTGTGTCCCACAGAACATTCCTCAGCACAGACCTCTGCACCATACTTGTTGCAATGTATGACTTAGATATCTGGCTTTTATTTTGAGAAAGACACTACTGATTTCCGTAGTAATAATCATTTCTGTATACAAGAGATACATTGATATCTTAAATAACTGAAATTATACTGTAATTAGAACAAAAGGTGACATAATACATTCTTTTCAATTCACAGACGTCGAAACTAATGTTTATTTTATTATCCATTTCACATTAGCATTATTTCTTAAATATAAAAATAAAGTCTGCATTGGACATTATTGATCATACATTGTTCAATAAGTCGAACCCAAGGTTACCATTATGGCAGGTTTTTTTGTAAAAATAAAGTTTTTTGATTCCAAAGTTTAGACATAAATCTTTGATTTTCCGAAAAGAATGAATAAAAGTTTAACGGTTCACAAGATATTAGGAAAAATCATGTTCTGTAGGAAAGTACATGTAGCTAAATCTTCCAGGTATTATAATCCTTTAATCCTATTTACTGCCACAGGCATCCCACTGAATAGACTTTCGTCTACATTATACGCCTTCTCCCCTCCTAATACTGGCTTTGGATTTATTGTTTATCCATTTATCTCGAGGCTTTGCTTCCTTTTAGACATAGCCATAATTCATTGAATGTGCTTTCTTGTTGTCAAACACGTGAGTGGCATGTTTTCATGAAATCTGACCTTTCCCGCAAATTTCAAGCCTGTATTCAAACTCTGGGAGTCCTGGCGTATCATTGGCTAGTCCCTTGAGAGTGTTGACATTTGCGATGACAAGGTACGTGTTAGAGTTTATACAATTTCAGATGCCCAAAAGTCAGTCGACTAGAATTCTATTAATATCAACTATGTTTAGGTGAATTAGTAACATATAAATATTTAACAGATTAGGATAAAACTCTACCAAAAGGCAGATGGAATACTAATGAGCAAAAGGGTGTGAGCGAATTGATATCTAGTTCTTTTCTCCTTTTACAATCTACAACACAACAAAGTTTGCAGAATTTTGATAATTTAAACTATGGAAATTGTGTCGAAAGAAGTATTATATAAAAAATCACACACTTTGACAGATTAGCATGTGTTGATCGAGATTGCGCAGTTGAATGGCTCACACACATACACCAACACCGATGCACATAATTCACCTCTTTAAACCTCATGATTTTTTCGCTTTGCATTGCTTTGCAGTGAACTCCTGATCTTGAAGAATGACTATGAAATGTAGTTGTTCAAATTGTTGTCTTAAAGATGTGCAGTAATACTTAGGGATGTCTTGTTGAAGAAAGGTTACATTAGGGACTAAGGATATAATCAACAGCAGCATGCATAATTATACAAAAATGGTGGAAATTTTAAAATTTTGCAAGTACCTTGATGTTTTCTGAAAAGAATAAGAGCTTCATGGCAAGGATAAGCTTCAAATACTCAGACATTTCCTTCAGAAACTAAAAAAAGAACATGTTTTGAACAGTGTAGTTTAAATTTTGAACACTGGGATCAAATTTACTGCAAATGAGACAAAATGTTTATGGCAAATTCCTGTTAATTTACATGTCATCTTGCACATATCCCCTAGTTATTCAGGCCTGTCATATCCTAGTACTTTCATCTGCACTGTGGCCTGTCACAACAATCCAGTCACCTGTTTTGTGATCATGGATGTCAGGTCTTGTGATCGGTTCAATCTTTTCTCTGCGTGGGCACCAGGGCAACTGCTTCTCTATCCGGTGCATTAGTACACTTTGTACTGACCGGCCTTTCTTGTATGCCTGAAAATATTTTATGAACAACATATCTTATTAATTAGTTTAACTCGAAATATCAATTAAAAGGTTCAAACTAAAATTGGGGTTTTCACCATAATTATTCATGAAATAATATGATGTACTTATTGACTGAGTGGGAGGCCAGATGGGAAAATATTTGGTTTGAGGTAATGATGTACCCTCGGTCTGTACAAATCGAGGAGAGCCAAACATTTTCCTGTTCTGGCTGGTTCATGTACGTCTCGGTCAATGCTGTTTTTTTTATCATACATGACCACTTTCATATGGCAAAACAAGCAAACGAGTCAAGCATCAAGCAGGGCTGGACAGCTTTTTCTAGCTTGCTCAAACATGCACAACGCCATCACATGATTCTTGTTAATGGTTTTGAAAGGAACGCATGCCCAGGGCCATCATATGATAAATATACAATTAAATAAAGCATACATGTACATCTAAGTTACATACTGCATACTCCTGATCAAGGTGTATAAGACTAGTGATATGGTATATTAACCAAGGCATAGCTGAGAGATTATATAAAAACACCTGATTATCATTGCCTAAAATCAAGGTTCACTTGATAACCTTTCTATCAACCAGTTAATTTCATAGTTGGGGTCTTGTGGATGTTAACCGAGATAAAGACCATCAGAAAATGGCAGAACTGGGCCCAGTCCCTCAAAGCCCAGTATTAAAGGAGCTGTATCATAGTGAGGGACACACCTTTATGGTCTGGGTGGAAACAAAATTATTTTCATCAGTTTTCATATAAACTGACTATCCTCAGCACACATGTGGGATGGATGAATCAAAGTAAATGCAGAAATGATTAACAAACTGCGCATACATCTAGTCTTCAAGGAACATACTGCATACCTTTCAATCAAGCATTAAAGTGCCAACGACATGAAAAAATCGATCTCATTTTTATTTCATTTTATTAAATTATAGGCTTCCCTTAGCCATTTTGTGCAATGATAAATCAATTTGGAGAGCGCAAACATAATTTTATTTCTTATCGAAGTCAGGCATAATTGCCAAAATTAGGCGACAATTTTTATGCCGTTAAAGATATGCTAATCACATGCGTGATGTCACTAGGTCCTACATTTATATTCACAAAAGTAAATATGGCTGACTGCAAGGATTCTATTAGAAAAATTATGGCCATCGTCAAAGGTTTCTCAAAGTATTACATATTTAAATTGAAAACTGGCCAAAAATGCACTTATTTTGTAGTATTTATGGCAACGAATATAAATACACAGACCTAGTGACGTCACGCATGTGATTACCATATCATTAACGGCAGAAAATGTGTCGCCTGATTTTGGCAATTTTGCCTGACTTCGATACGAAAAATAAATATGTTCGCGCTCTCCAAATTGATTTTTAATTGCACAAAATGACTAAGAGAAGCCTAGAATTTAATAAAATAAAATAAAAACGGGATCAAATTTTTCATTTCATTGGCACTTTAAGGGAGGGGACTTTTAAATTAACTGTTTGAAGCCAATTAACAGCCACCAATCAAACATTGATTTCCAGACATGCGCAAAACCATGACACAGTGCCTTTAAGGGCAATCAGGTTTTGGGAAACCTGTGCCAGGAGACTGAGCCAAAGATGATCAATTATAAAGTCTGACACTAATCAGTAGTTTTCCCTTACCCCTTTAGACAGTAATAAAGTGACATCCCAATTGAGTTCTGGTGGCCTGTAAGTTATCATCTGCTTATGATAGCCATCAGGTGATTGAGCCTGAAGATCCCTGTAGCCTGAGCAAATAAATACCAAGTTATAATAAAATAACATCATTGTGATGATAATTATGAAACGTGAGGTTGTTAGAGCTTCCACTAGGCCCATGAAATAGTTTTAGTAAATAGACATGGATAGCTCATTAAATTTATGTACTCTATTTTTTCGTTTCTGTTGGGTTGCATATACACGACTAAGTATATTTCTTTCACAACTAAAGTGCAAAGCAATAATGACTATTCTCGTTCTCTAAATTGTTCTTAATTTATGCAAGAGGATCCATTATCAATGTAACTGACTTCCACTAAATAATTTAAGATTACCAGTACATTATTTTGAGACTTCCTTAGGGCTACCAAATAGTAAATTAATTCAAGCATTGGTGAGCATCTTGTTTTTAGGGTAAGCACAAGCAATTTTATTTTATCACAGCTGCAAACAATGTTCTATACAAAAAACGAGCACCTTGGGGAAAAAGCAAGTATGAGCAATTCAAACATAGGCCTTATAAAATGACAAGCACTTCCAAATTTTGACTGACCATTTGGTAGCCCTTTCCTTGTTTACCAGGAGCTAGGACCTTCTTTTAAGAAACAAATTGCAACAAGCACTTGACTCCTTAATGACCAATATAATTACTGATTCGGTAGTGCTTTTAATGACCAAATCATATAGGTTAGTTTTGTGATCTTATGATCTTCCAGTTTATAAATTTGCATTTCGTATGGCAGCTTAGTAGATACTTTTTTAGGCAGTTTGAACATTTTTATATTTTCTAAGTTATCCTATTTTAAGATTGTAGTTTTTATACCATTGTAAAGTGCTATTGGACATTATTGCTATGGAAATGGCGCTATATAAATAAATATTATTATAAATATTATTCAGCAAGTAGTTTGTTAGTTTAACGTCATTATATTAGCCATGTGACATAATTTTTAATATAGCAGTGTTATTTTATTAGTACATTTAGCTGTATAATACTTATATTTTTATGATTCTATAATAATAATTTACAATATTGTAAATTAGAATAATTAATATATTAGCTTAGCATAATTAATATACAGCTTAGTAGCCTAGCCATATCGCGATTTAGTAATCCAGGAATTACATTTTACTCCTTAAATGACTTCTATGGAAATGATGTAATCTGTTGGAATTTCATTGTGTTTAAATAAAGTTGATTTATTTATTGGTACTTACTTTCACAAAGAACTCTCAAACCATTGGATTTTGCCTTCAGTCCTTGAGGGTCATGCTCGTATGATGTATCAAACTCAGGTTCGCCATACGTGCTGGGATTAACGAGCTGGGAGGAAAGTTTATGTTCAGTATTTGTGTTCAGAGATTTCACATGTAACCCAATTTAAGATTCGTGGAGGAGTATACATACCCTGCTAGCAGAGATTTCTCACCTTTTAATTCTTAGCGAAATGCCCCGTCGAAAAGGCAGAGAAAAGGTGAGAAACCCAATGTCTGCTAGCTTCGTAACAAGGCAACATTACTGAGTTGTGAACATGATATCTGTCAGCTTTGAGTGTAGAAACGGAACTCACTCTTTTGAATGAGATATGGCCTTTATATGTACAGGCTAGGAGAGATCATAAGGATATTATAATCGAAACAGTAGAGGCCAACTTAAGCTACAAAGTACTTTATTAAGAGTGGATTAACCTAACAATATTTCCCATGTAGAAATGAAATGAATTTAAGAATTGTTTTTACTTTGCATTTTATGCATGTCATTCGGGCCCTGTCATTCGGCAGAACATATAAAAGAAAAGAAAATATGTCGAGACTGTAGTTTATACAATTACTTCCGATCAGCGATCTGTGCTATGGCTTTTAAAGCCGGGAAAGTAAATTGAATACTTACCGGCCTAAAATCATCCCCTCTAAACATATGAGGTCCTGGCGTCTCATAGGACGCAGGATGAAACTTGCCGTCTCTCACAAACATGAGTTTCGCTGTATGAGAATCTGGGATTTTAAAAGAAGTTACGAAGTCCTTCTTTCCCAGTGCATCGACGCGTTGCAATATCTTGGGTAGAGGCACCCGTTCGAATTTAACCTTTTCTCTTCGTAATTCGCGCTGCTTTCTTCTCCAATCGTCTTCATCATAGTTAGGGAGCATAGATTCTCTGGCATTTCTCTTAGCAGGCTTGGGTTGGTAGAGTTGTAATCTGAAATCTGGCGGTCGAATATCCCATACCGTACTTTCTTTCCTTGTCTTGGCTTCCCGTTCCCTATCTCGAGCTCTCTTTGATTCCATAAAACAGTCGCTCCGCGATCTTAGAAGACTTTTCGTGGCATCGAAATCAATTTGGGATCTCAAACTGAAAGGAGAGAGTAGTGAAGTAGAAGTTGCACTCAGAATCCTTGGTCTGGTTTTTCCAGGCATTTGCAACTTCAAAGAGTCGACTACAAACTACTGATCTCATGTGGTGAAGTTGAAAGTCGGGACTTCATCACCGGCCATACGGCGTTCTGTTCAGTTCCAATGAGAAAATCACGCGAGCGTTTTGGGTGCTAGTTTCTGAGAACTTTCGAGCTTTGGTTGAAAATTAAATGTGAAATTCCGACAGAAACAGCCAACAGCAACAAAGAACTTGCTCTACTCACGAAGTAGATAGTACCCGTTTGGCGTGCCTGATAGTCATGACAACAGGGCAATGATGCGTGAAATTTATACGTATCGTGGTATTTAGCAAAGTTTAAACAAGACCCGTGGTGCTTTAATTGACATTTTACTTTGATTTAGTGCGAATTAGTTGCATATAATTCTTTTTTTTTTTCCATAACAAAAAGCTTGTACCAAAGCAAAGCGTCTTAAAATATTGCTGGAAAATGCGAATGTCAGGCAGGACAATCTTTTTTTAAAGGAGAAAAAAGTCATGAAAAATAGCATTCTCGTTTACTTGCGGGTATAAAATTACGAATTCGCGCGAATTCGTAATTTTATACCTCGATAACAGTTTGACGGAAGTGTCGGAGCTCGATATTCGAGATCGCCTTAAATAAATGACAACAACTCGGCAAATAGTCATTGTCATCAGTTTTATTAGTTAAAATACATCGTCCATTAGCTTTCAGTTTCACATTGCCCATACAATAAATATCACTTCATAAATCACTATTCGTTAATTCCTGGTTATAAATAATCATAGCATGACGATGTTATATACATGTATATTTGGTGAAATTAGTATTTAAGTTCAAACTGAGCCCTAAAATTGATTCGATAACGTGTGTATATAAAGTATGTGTATGAGCGAAAGAGGATGTACATTTTTTTAATAGTACGTTTTTCTACGCTTTTCGCTTCTAATAGATCAGGGTTTGAAATAGCCCCGTTTCGTATTCGAAAATTACGGCACTGAATGCGATGACTACAGACGCGTTTGTTCAGTCTTTTATACATACTATCGAACAATGTTGCATTGCACGATCTAACTTTGATTAGCCTGCGTCGCATCCGAACTGAACTTTGATCGATCCCAACATTGTTCTATAGTTATCATCCCGTGTTGCATTGCACGATCTAACTTTACTCGATTCAACATTGTTCGATAGTTGGTCATCCCATGTTGGACCAACACTTTTTTGCTTGATCAAACGTTGGATAAGTTTGCTTTTGTTCGATCAAATGTTTGATACCGTTTTGCCGCCAAAATTCGAAGCAACATTTCTATCCAGCAAACTTGTATCGTGCAATCGCACAATGTTCGATAGTTTAGCAGTAAGGGTAGCCCGTTTCAGACAGCGAACTTTTCAACTGTGTTCGACAAGTTTGAATATAAAGTTGCGGCAGATGAATTACAATGTAAGTTCGCTAGATGCTGTCACATTGTACGACACTGGAGCGGTGTTGATTCAAACGCCGCTCTCCTCATATGTGCCGAACTAAATGCGTGAATTATGCTATCTTGAAATTTAATTTTCGCGCTAGAGTTAAAATCTAGTGCAATGACTTGAGCTTGGCTCACAGTTATTCATACGCAACCGGCCTAACATTACGGGACCCAAATTTTCGCTCCGTTATTCCAACTGGTTACTTCATTAGACACCAGTTCCTGCTCTCAATGAAGTATTTTAGTGCAGTGCATATTGAGATTGCGTCCTTCTGGCGGATGGAATCTAGCCCTTACCTAACCATAAAAAAGAGTAATTCTTCGCCGTTTATATTTTAGAATTAACGTTTTAGAAGCCGTTCAATAAATCCGCAGCACGTGTTTTATCAGATCTAAAAGCACTCGGCCTACGTCCTCATGTTAAATCTGATAAAACACTGCTGCGAGTTTCAGCCGATTTAACTTTTTTTTCTTTTTCTTCCCTCCTCAATTTTCATCTAGACTTTTGAAAAATATATATAACTAACATGGGGTTAGGTTCCCTGCTAGCAGAGGTCTCTCTGTCTTGGTAAATGGAAGGCGAGGGAGAGACCTCTGCCGACATCCGACGCTTTCTCTGTCGCGCACGCGTGAAGTTTCCTTGGCAACAAGTGACGCGATCTCACGTGTACTTATGAGCGCACGAAACAACTGTAACAAACAACTGACGCGTACAGCTATTTCCGGTAAAACGTGTTTTCGAAACTGGTTTGACTCGTCCATGAATGTTGAATGTGGACGGCAAGTGTCGGATGTCGGCAGAGGTCTCTCCCTCGCCTTCCATTTTACCAAGACGGAGAGAGACCTCTGCTAGCAGGGAAGGGGTTAGGGTAAGGAGCACATGAAAAGTCTGAAACGAGCCTGAGCCGCATCGATACTAGTCATCGTGTTCAGTGGTAATTTAGAATACGAAACTGTCTATAAGAGGACTTCAAAAGTTACTAGTTGTCAGTAATGTTGCGACAACAAATAGTTCAGCAATATTTTACTAGCAACAATATTGCATGCGAGTTGTCATGAGATTTTACTTGCATTTCTAAAAATCTACTCGCAGTCGCGTATGTGCGAGCCAAATTTAAAACCATGTACATTAATAATTCCGTTTTCATCCAGAGGAATATGTAAAATACATATAACACTTTTTAAAAGTGCTCATGTATTTCACGGTGTTGAAATTAATATTATTAAGATAGCCTGCTGTGGACTGTAGAGCTCTTAGCTGCATTCATTATTCGATTAATTATTCACGTACATGTTGCTAACAGAAGAATACAATTAAAACTGAGTTCCTCACTCTGCGCTCGGGGACTCAGATCGTTTCTGACCTGATTTCGTTCAGAATTTCTCAGAGAAATTCAGTGACATTATGACGAAGGTGACAACGGTTTTTCTCCGGGTCCTCCGGTTTTCCCCTACCTATTTCTAACGTCATATAAACTACAGTGTCATTGACCCGGAATAAAATAGAACATTAAAATATTGCCAAAGCTAGGCCTTTTGGTTACTCCGTGATAAATCATTTCCCTGAAGATTCCTCGCTTTGGTTACAATCGGGTCAACCTGTGTTTCATTTCTGTAAAACGTATACATAAGGAATTTTTTTGAAACTATATACAGGTACATGATTGGGCGACGGTAACGCCAACCACAAAATGATTCGATTTAAAGTGAATTGCATCCAGTCTATTACCAGATAAATCTATGTGCGTGTTTTGTTGTATAGCCATAAGTTTTCCGGCCAGATATAACGTGCGCCCTCATTGGTTGATTTATGGTCACCTGACAAGTAACAAACCAAAATGTTGCCCACGCGAACAACAATTCCCAGTTGTTGCCCGCCACGTGATCACATCGTGGGAAATATTTGTTTACCAAAACATCTACATCTTCACCAAATGCTTACCTTTTTCGTCAAAAGAAAGCGTTTAAAAAGGAACAAGCTACAAAGAAAGAATTTACATCTTTATCAAGCGTGAGAGAAAGAAATTGGTAGCCAAAATAAGATGCAAGAAACAAATAAAACGCTACTAAAAATGCCGTAGAGACGCTGGCAGCAGCCTCCCGAAGAGAAGATGACACACCTCGCATGTATCAGGTAGTAAAACCAATGTCTATATAACAAAACACTTCATGGCTGGTCGCTCGGGAAACCAGCGAGTTTTGTTTCCCTCGACTCTCGATGTGGCGTCTCGGGAAACATCGAGTCTCGGGAAACAAAACTCACTGTTTTCCTCGGGGCCAGTCATTAAGTGTATATTATTATATAGCTAAGATGAGTCAATTTGCAGTCCATAACTTCCCGGACGGACCTTTCGCCGACGTTTCGTCTCAAAGAAAATTAAAAAGCTATATAATAAACATCTTATTAACCTCGTTTGTGAGGTCCGTACCGTAAGTTATGGCCCGTGGGCTTTGCCATACAAAACGGGGAAAAGCTCGGTCCATAACGTACGGTACGGACCTCGCACTCTTTTAATAAGAGGTATATATTATTAGTCCCATTCACTCTTTTCACCTGGTGGCCATCTTGGATTCAAAGCGAGGCAATCCAGTGTTTTGCCAGGTTAGCCTCGTTTTGACTATCCCTCACTACGAGGGTAACCTGGCAAAAACAAAGGATTGCCTCGCTTTGAATCCAAGATGGCCACCAGGTGAAAAGAGTGAATGCTATCCTAGACGAACGGTCGAGTGATTCTTGTGTCCCGTCTGGGGGCCTCGGCCAACCCGTGCTTGAACCTGAGCTGCGTGCGCCATCGAGTCGAAAGAGCTGAAAAGTGGAAAACAGAATAGTCAGATTCCTGTGGTACCGAAGATGTTACATGCGGGATCTTATTCCAATTACAGCTCCAGTTTGAAATTCGTAAAGAGAAGAAAGTAACTTTTAAAGGGAACCTCGGCTGAAAAACAATGTTTGTTCTCAAGTGTTTGCTATGCATGCCTAAGTCTGTTTCTCTGTTTGTCTCCAGTATATTGTACACTAGATGTCATTTATGCACTGGAGACAAACACAGAAACAGACTTAGGCATGCATAGCAAACACTTGAGAACAAACATTGTTTTTCGGCCGAGGTTCCCTTTAAAGAAAGGTACGCTCTTATTACATCATTATGTGAAGTATAAAAAAAATGATTTCTCAAAAAAAAAAGTTTTTAAAAATATCTTAACTGATATAATATCTTTATTGCCATAGACGGATAGGACGACAACGGCTGTGACGACGGAACGAAGAAAAGTGTTTTCTCCCGAGATTTGGTGTTTATCATTTCCTTTATTTGCTTCTAGGTGCCTTTTATAACCAGATTTTCGAAAAATGTGATCAGGACAGAGTTCCGTTCAGGCCGGACGAAAAACAGTTTGATTTACTTTCTTACGTTCGCGTTCTCCTTTGAACAAAAAAAATTGGAGTTTTCACGTTCTTTTTTTTTAAGAGAACGGTCAAAATGTATGTGACTGCGTGCATTTTCACGTGCATTTATTGTATTTTGTAATTAAGACTATTGTTTTATGCCGCCGTCCTAGTCGTCGTGGTTGCTTAAGGTCCCTAATAACCTAGCTCGAGTACCTTGGAATTTCGATATAAAGGACCATGCAGAAACAGTTATAATTGACCTATATCATTATGACGTCAAATCAAAACAATCTATTGTTTAAACGCTAAGGATCACGGTCGTGGGAGGGGGACAAAACAGCAACACAAAGGAAATCGCTATCAAATGCATTTTGTAGAACGTAGAATAGCGGTAACAGCCACCAAATACGGTAAATATTGTGGGATAAACATTGATATCTGGAAACCAGACAATTCGAAGTTAAATTTTCCTCAGCAGAGCAGATATAGTTCAAAATTCTATTGTTCAAGTCAATTCTGTCCCCCTCATAAACAAGCCGTGACGTCATAATGATATAGGGTAATTGATTTCAAGGATATTACTTTCTATCTTATAATCATCGTCGTTAATCATTTATCACCATCATGTTATAAGGGCAGTAAGCACATGGTATAAGGCTATCTCTATTTTACAAATATTAGACGAACTCAAGATTGATTAACGCTTTGAACGCTAATCACAACAAAACGTTTCTTTAGAGATACCTGGATGTTTGGAAGATAATTATTTCAATTTAAGTCGATACTGATGACAAATAATGGTATTTTTTAATGTTTTAATTTTATTGACAACTTTTCCAGTACACGTGAGTCAAGGGATGAAACATACCAAGTATATTGATGATGTCCACAAATAGAAGAGATTTTGATGTTACTGATCAGGTGGAGGAGTCAGCGAGGGATTCTCCACCTCTTTTGTTCCACTAGTACCAACACACCTACACGATGGTTGGGTGGAGGTAACGGGAAAATATTTCTAAAGTTTTTACTTAAATGAAGTGATTCAGGCAGAATGATGAATGACTAAATTTTAATTATGAGTGTTTAAATGCATGATGTCGGGTTTTTAATGAATGTATCAACAGTTTCTATTTTTACAGAAATCAAACTGGTTAATCAGGTTAGTACCATATTTTACGACAGAAGAAAGGAAGCTAACTGAGTAAATGTCACTGAAGCTAAAGTGTTGTAAAAGACGGCCTCGCTGGCTTTCCGACAAAATGCAGAGTTTAACTGAGGCTCTTCTCTATTTCAGAGACTTTTAGTTTACCAATATGCATGCGAAAGGTTGCTTTATTGTTTAAGAGTAGGTACAGTCACAGAGCTCTATACTTGTTTATTGTAGTTTATAAAAGCCACAAGATCTAACAGATGGAAATTAGCTAAAGAAACGATTCTTGAAACAAATTAACCAGCCTCTTATTTCCCTAACTCCTTCATCACTAAAGACACTCGACAAGTCGAACTCGCTGAGTCACTGGGACAGCGAGCGAAGCGCGAGCCGAGTCTCGAAGAGGTTCGTGCGCGCGGGGGTTATGGTTGCGAGGGGCTATGGTTGCGAGGGGCTAAGAAAAGGTTTAGGTAATCTACGAGCAAGTACGTGGACCATGAAGGTAGGTAAGAGTGACAAGTGCAAAAGACGTAATGTATAACAACTGTATGGATTCAGAAGGTTTCACATTTGGCAAAGGCAGTCTGAAGTATATGGGATGGTGCGTGGCACAGTACAGTCAAACCTGTATTAAGCGAACAGTAGCCAAGATTCCCCCAAAAAACACGCTTATTTACCTCTATCAAGCAGCGCGGACAGTTTCAAAGCGTTTGGAAAGTGATCATTTTCATTGTTAATTACCGTTATTAAACGGACACCGTTGTAAACTTACTTCAACAGCTGAAGTTGAAAAACCAAAAGAACAGCTCGCGGTTAATTCCGACATCTGAAAGGGGGGCAAACATGGCGTTTTTCATACATTTGCCTGTAACGAGTCAAAGTCAGCGGGAAAAAATTACCGACAATGTATGGAAAACTGAAAACATGATTGCATGCTTCCCAGCACAGCTACATCCCTCAAATTTTGATCAGTTTATCTTGTACCTGGTATCTTAAGTTTGCAGCCAGTGAATATTTTAGAAATTATTTGACATCGGATTCCCATACAAACACTGTATTTCGCGCCACAAAGGACAGGATATCCGCAACAATACTGATAGCTCAGAATAGATGGTGAATTCCTTGGTACTATTTCTATTGTTTCCAATTGATCTACGGGGTCTTCTAGAAAGGCTACCCTGACTGTTTCAACGTAACAGCACCTCGTGCTTTACAGTTTATTTTTCGCTTTCCAATTGCTCTTGTTTTATTGTGTAATGTGGTGGTATCAAGCCTTGCCTTCCTTACCCTTTAAGAGTTTGTTCTTTGACGATGTTACGCACGGCTTGTGATGTCACGGCAGCTTCGCGGCTCTGAAAAGCAATCCCAGTTATTCCCGTTATTAATCGTAGACCAGACGTCAGACAATCAAACGATAATTCTGGTTTGTGGAGTTCCACGGACCATAACTACTGCCGTTACTAAGCCTAGTGACACTGATTGCAAATAACCTTACTTTCTAAGTGTCTATAAAACTGAGGACAAGCACTGATTATTAAAAGCGTTTCAGTTCCCGTTTTCCGATGAATCGAATTCAGCTATTTAAAAAAAAAGCTGTCTCGTGCATGTTGAATTTTGTGTTGCAAGACAACAAATCATTACTTTTACCTTAAAGGAGCAGTGTCACGATTCTGATTGGTTGTTATAGACAATGGCAAAATCACGCTCTGTCACGCGCCGCTGCAAATTTCCCTTTCGATTGAAATATATAAAATGCTGCTTTATAAAAATATAACATCAAACCTAACCATATAATACTGAAGTATAGTTTTAAAGCAATTTCGGCTCGAGATATCGTGAAAATACGCCGATGCAAACGGATTATTCACGGACTTCTACTTCTGTCACATCTTTTGATTTCTTGTCCGCCTGACACATTTTCAAAACTTTGGGCATGAATACATATTGTGACACTGCTCCTTTAAGGCTACTATTTATTGCGGCAACTAATTTTTGCGATTTTTCGCAAATCGCAAAGATTAGTTGCCGCAGTAATTTCTACTCGCAAAATTTACCCTGTTTTGCAGTTTAAGCAATAAAGAAACGGTTATTGTTTTGTTGTAAATGTGGCACGTTTTGTTGTTTAATACTACCATTTGCAAGCTACCGTAAAGCGTGAACCTTTTTCCGCGTTCGTTTATATGATTTAGCGCGTAGCGCGAAGGAAAATCTAGCTGAAAAGTAGTACTCCTTAGGCTTAAAGTGCCCCTACGATCAAATTTTGACATATCAATGTTTTTGCATATTCATAAAGTAGAGTTCATATATTATTACCAGTTCAAATTGTTTTTCGATACAACGACAGGAAGTCTTATTTTTTTAGCTCCGAATATTGAATCTACACGTCCGCCATTACTGGAAGCCGTGCCCTTTGTTCAGCTTTAAACAAAGGTTTATTCACCGGAAATGATGTCATACACTTAACGCTCGCCTGCAGAACACAACGCCTGGAGGCATATTTCTACTAAAAACGTCTTCACGTACATAAGAAGAAAGTTATATTTATCTTTGCGAGGTTGGCTACTTTTTTATGCACGCTATTTCGCGCCATGAGGTTGTCGTGTTAAGTGTATGACATCACTTCCGGTGAACAAACCTTTGTTTAAAGCTGAACAAAGGGCACGGCTTCCAGCAATGGCGGACAGGATTTTACCGGTAAACTCTCCTAAAATGTGTGGTTTAAGATGCCCATTTGGGAATATTTTTTACTATTTCGGATATTTCTAATACTGATTGACCTATAGACACTGAAAAAGTGGCAAATCGAAATGGTAAATTTTCGTCGTAGTGGCACTTTAACTTGTCTTTACTCAGGACGCAAAATTAAAACACTCGCGAAATACGCAGTTTCCTAAATCGCAAAATTTAAGTGTCGCAATAAATAGTAGCCTTAAAATATGCTGTGTGTCTTTACTGAAGTCCGCCTGTGTGTTATAACTGAGTATTCAATTTAATATTCACTAGTTCTCAACACTTTTTGCATTTGCTGTACCCGGTCTTTCAATGCAATATGCGCAATGCAACATGTACAAGACCTTTTTTGAAATCGGGAAAACCAGTCGAGAAACAGATCTACGAGCGCGGCCAGAAGAATAACAGCGGCAGGCCACGCGGCCAAATAAGAGATTGGGGAGAGACGCGAAAGTCTCTCCCCAACCCCCTTTCCTATGGCCGCGTGGCTTCTCGTCGCTCGTATGAAAGTGAGTGTTTTACAGTCTAGGATAGGTGTGGAAACTAGCGTCACTAAAACTCTGTGTGGTTTCAAATGGAGCGCCAACTGCAGCCATACATGAATATTCAAAAGCATTTTCTAATGAAACTGTTCCCAAGTGTGACACACGCCGTTTTTTAAGCTGCTGTTTGAACATCCACGAGTAGACAAAATTTTAAAGCAACGACAACATACCAATTTTCTAACTTCCTCCTTCTCCATATTCACCATTTGGCTTCTTTCGTCTTTCATGCCGATTACCTGCTGCACTTCCTGCCGGCGCCTTTCGTTATCTTGTATTACTCTTTAGTTATAAAATTAGAAAACAAATTTGAATATTCGATACAAGTAGTAAAATTTTGAGGGGGGTTCCTGTGGTGCTCGCTCCAGGTAACCCAGAATCACACTTGCCAAATAACAAAACACCTGTGGATACGAGTTGGGGCTAGGCGCTTCTACCACGGCAAAACGTCATGCACATTTGAGGAGTCCAACTAAAAGAAAACAGGGGCAATCATCCCTGTTTCTAATTTGAGGTACGAATGTGCAGTGTTTCGCGAAAAAAAAACTACTTAAAAGCTCAACCCAATTCCCAGTATCATCCGTGCATCCAACATGTAGACCCTGGAAATTATACCTTATCGCAAGCAGGCGAGGCACGGGCAGTGAAGTATAGGCTGAACTATCACGTATTCCGATTGGCCCTGCGGTTATGACGCAAATGTTTTTTATTGGCCCAAACGGACTAAGACTACAAAGATGAAACAGAGATGAACTTGTAGTTTAATTTTCTTAAATGTTATCAATAAAACGATTTTTAATAACCTTAACCACGTTGGCCAGCGAAGCGTAACGTTTTACCACGGTGTGGTTAGGCACGGTGTGATTGGGCGCGGTGTGATTGGGCACGGTGTGATTGGGCACGGTGTGATTGGGTACGGTGTGGTTGGGCACGGTGTGGTTGGGCACGGTGTGATTGGGCACGGTGTGGTTAGGCACGGTGTGATTGGGCACGGTGTGATTGGGCCACACCGCGGCAAAACGTTATGCACCGCTGGCCGAAAGAATGAAGGCTCTGGGGTTCAAATATCTTGAACGTTTTCTCTCTTAAACTCATCAAAAGTGCATACGCCTAAAGTTTTGCTGCGGTGTGTAATAGCACGTGCATGTAGTGAAAATTGTTGCGAGTTCAAAACTTGCGTTGCCTTGCGTTCTTGTTTTTGGCTGGGGTATGCGTGGCCAAACTAAGGCACACGGCCATGGTTACCTGTCATAATTATCCGCGTGTTCGATTGTCTTGGCTGCCAGATGAGTACGTGATTTTAATTGCTTCTTCGCAACATTCATGGAAGCGACAGTCTCTGCTCTTTTCAGACTCTGTGGAAATAAACACATTTTTCGTTTCCATCAACCTACAACATCTCCATCATAAATGAGTATAATAGGTTAGGGATCAGCATTTATATGCCATTCAGTACATGACATGTTAACAAAGATATGGGAGTAAATAAATGAATAAGTATAAACAGACAAACAATTATAAGACGTCCTCAAAGTGCAGCAAAAATGTCTGAACAATAAACTAACGTAGCGTAGAAAGTGTTTACAGGGATTCTCAGTCTCGGTGAAGTTGCCGTATTTTGGTGAACGTCAATCACGCAAAAAGCGTTGTAACTTGAAAAAAAAATGAGTTATTCAAAGGCTTTGAGTTATATTTCTAATTCGTCCGAGACTTTTTAAGAAATTCTGGATTCAAAATCGGTTTCTGTTCCTCAGTTTTCTAAAAGCAAGGCAAACATGTGTCTGCAGTCAATAAACACTTTTGCCACGGTTGGACGGGTTGACAAATGAGAAGAAAATGAATAAATGATTGACGTTCACCACAACGTGATTTCTTCGTCGACACAAAATTTTAAAACGGCACGCTGTAAAATGTAGGCTGTACTACCTCTTCCCTATAGGCCTTGAGGTTCTTCTGCCACTCGCTTAGCTCTGATTCCATACGATGAAGCTCTTCACGCTGACGGGCGACCTTTTCCATCTTTTTTCTCCTGAAATGATTGTAGAAAGTTGTGACACTTCTGTTAGACTGCAGAACAGGCGCTTTGAGTAGAGACCCCAAAAAATTAGCCTGAAATACAGCCACCTCCTCAGCTCGTTCCAGGGGAGTCCGAGCTGTCTGATTTGTACTAGTGTGTTTGCAAGCTGATGAGACGGCTGTATTTCAGGCTACCAAAAACGACGTCTTGCGAGTGAAGGGAGTTCGTTCCGATGCGAGCGGAGCGAGTATTTTCCGATGCGAGCTCCTTTTTCCATTTTCGCGCGGCCAAAGTCAAGTCAAGTAAAGCAATTTTATTTAACGACGGTAACTCGTGACAGTCTCGTGAGACTGATAAACTTGAGGCCGACGTGGGACCTACGATTTTACGTCCTTTTCCGAGAAGACGTGAAGGTCTAACCATTTGCAGTTCGAAAACGAGATTGTTTCACAAAGGTAGCAACTTCTACTCCTCTGAGTGTTGGTCCGGCCGGGGTTTGAACCCGCGACCTCACGCACGACAGACCGGAAGGCGGTTAAAGGCGGTTTATTGCTTTCTTTGCGTTGAAATAAAGGGCCTATTTTGCAGGCTAAACTTCTATTTAATGTACTTGTTACTTGAAACTCAAAGCATTTTGACGGATGCAACAAAATTAGGGGACAGTATAGCGAGTTGAGTGAGAATACAAGGAGGTAAAGTGCTTCTTCTTCTTTTCGTTGCTTGTTTTGGTTGATTGGTTGTTTGTTTGAAGAAAAAAGTCGAGGTTGTCGAGGAAAAAACGGAGAATGAATGGTAATGTGGAAAGTACGCATCAACAACAATAGGAGAGTGAAAGACAAAAATCAGTGCACTCTGGGGAAAGCGGTTATTGCGTCTATGCCAAATCTGGGCAAACTTTTTCACAACCCAATTAAGTTATTTTTGACGGATCTAGCAGTTCCTCCATCGGCAAGAAACTTTGAACAGTTTGAAAGGACGATATGTGTTTAGTGTTTGTGTTGTTATTACAGCTGCTGTTGGTGTTGTTGTCTCAGTTGTAATCGTCGTTGCTGTTGTCAAGTAATGTTGACGGCCAGGAGTCGGCAGAGTATAAACCCTGCACAAGTTTTTCCAATTGATAAAAGCAATCGTGTCGCTTCTACGAATAAAAATCAAACAAACAAACACAACGAGTTCATTTATTTCTCGTACTTGCTGCTCCGGAGTTCGCTGTCTCTCTTCGCTAGTTGACTTTCGTAGTTCTCCACGGCTCTCACGTGTTTCTCACTAATCTGCTGCCTCATACTAAGCTCTTCCTCCCTGCAGATAAAAACATCATTTTTATCTATGTGGAATAATTATTAAACCTCAAGAAGCTTATTCCTTAGCTACTTTTGTCACACGAACTGAAACAAGTTTGCTTCTATATACACTTTCGTGATTTCGCTTCTTCAATATTAAATGACTATTTAACAATTAGACCACGAGCTCGAAATTTTCGCCAAGAGCGGCTCGTGTTCCCAAAACTTTTTCGTGTTTAGAGATCGCTATGTGAACACAATCATACACTGCATGTTTTCTGTTTCGTATCTTCAACCTAAGAATACTTTGTAGGAAAACGGTCTTATAGGGCACATTTCGTACGATTGGGACAAATGACCGTAGCCTTACCGTAGCCTTACCGTAACCGTTCTGTAACTTACTGTACCGTAACTCTGTAAATTGATTGGATCAGAAAGACAAAAACAATACACGACTTTCATAATGGCCGCCTCCTAATTTGCATATGTGATTTCCCGTTTCGGTAGTTTATCTACATGCATAGAAAATATGAACATTGCCATGTGAAAGAGCATGTCGACATAAGCGAACTTATGAAAGTTGAGTGCTGTAGCTTATAAAGCAATGAAGTTACAGCCAGTTGAAATTAGAGAGATTTGTATGAGAAAAACGACGGATGCCTTTATAGCCTCGCTTTCATATTTTTCTGCATTACAAATGCTCATAGCTCAACAGCAATTTTCCACATTCCTCTAAAACTCAAAACAATTACTAGTTTTAATGTGATCTTTCATGTAGTAGCATTGGTTTTTCCCTACATATTTATCTTCCAAATTATGCAAATTAGGAGGCGGCTGGAGGCGGCCATTATGAAAGTCGTGTATGGTAAACCACGGCACGGTTACCGTACGGCATGCCGTGCATAGTCATTACCGTAGTTTGTCCAACTCATACGAAATCTGCTGAAGTACAGGTCAGCAATTTACACACGACAAATACTGAATATGACTCGTTCAGTCTTACCTGGACCGACGAACGACGTGTTCTTTCTTTTCTGAGATTTTGATTTTTTCTGCTTCATTTCTAATTTTTAATTTCTAAAGAAAAGAAGAGAAAAGGGAAACTATTATTATATCATACACACGACGAAAGCGTGAAAAAATCACATATGGTAATTAGTGTGTAACACAAGTAAATAGTGCTTTTCGCGAGCTCTGATTGGCTAATCCTGCACTATTCACTGTTCAAAGTTCGGTCTCGCGCGCGAATAATTCGGACTTGTTCATGGCTTTTTTAACTCATTTCAATTGCGTAGTATATACTAAAACAATTATTCCCTTAGTGTCCGGTGGTCAACTCCACTTTGGGAAATAATTGTTAACTATGTGCGATATTCTAAAAACTATATATTTTTCTAACGATTTTATCCTTTCTCGTTTTTCTTTTATTTCTTTGCCTCTCCAACTCCCTTTCTTTCACTATCATCGACAGCGTGGTAATAAGAGAAGTGAGTCTTCTAAATCACTCAATATTTTTAACAACGCTAATTGTGTGGGCTCAAAGTGTAGAAGCCAGTTTGGATAAGGCGAAGCGGCAGTGTAAATCGTCTAATTTACCAACATAGCACTCACGAGCTTCAACTAGCACGTTTTTTAAACGTGCACGTGACTTGCGAGATCGAATTGGAATTTAGGTTGGTTTTTGGAGGGAGGAAAACCGGTGAACCCGGAGAAAAACACTCAGAGCAAGGGACAGATACCAACAAACTCACGACTCCGGGACTCGAATCCAGACTCCTATGGCGTGCGCTCTCACCGCTCGGCCACCCTTGCACCCATCTATAGGTACGGACACACGCTGCAACACTGCGCGCAACAAATTGCACCGTGTGAACAACAATTGCTGGCAGTATTGCGCGCAACAAATTGCACCGTGTGAACAACAATTGCTGGCAGTATTGCGCGCAACAAATTGCACCGTGTGAACAACAATTGCTGGCAATATTGCGCGCAACAAATTACACCGTGTGAACAACAATTGCTGGCAATATTGCGCGCAACAAATTGCACCGTGTGAACAACAATTGCTGGCAATATTGCGCGCAACAAATTGTACCGTGTGAACAACAATTGCTGGCAATATTGCGCGCAACAAATTGTACCATGTGAACAACAATTGCTGGCAATATTGCGCGCAACAAATTGCACCGTGTGAACAACAATTGCTGGCAATATTGCGCGCAACAAATTGTACCATGTGAACAACAATTGCTGGCAATATTGCGCGCAACAAATTGCACCGTGTGAACAACAATTGCTGGCAATATTGCGTGCAAGAAATTGTACCATGTGAACAACAATTGCTGGCAATATTGCGCGCAACAAATTGCACCATGTGAACAACAATTGCTGGCAATATTGCGCGCAACAAATTGCACCGTGTGAACAACAATTGCTGGCAATATTGCGCGCAACAAATTGTACCATGTGAACAACAATTGCTGGCAATATTACACGCAACAAAGTGCACCGTGTGAACAACAATTGCTGGCAATATTGCGCGCAACAAATTGCACCGTGTGAACAACAATCGCTGCCAATATTGCGCGCAACAAATTGCACCGTGTGAACAACAATCGCTGCCAATATTGCGCGCAATGTTGCAACATATGTCCGTTCCTTAACAACTATTTCCCTGTGTTCAAGATTTAGAACTGACACTATAAAATGCAAACTGTAACATACCAGCTGTTCTCGTGTGGTCTGCCTGTTCCGAGTCTTCATGGCCAGTTCATGTTTATCTAGTAAGGTGAGGTACGCCATGTTGCGAGTCATCTCATCTTCGCGCTCCTTTCGTCGGCGATTTTCCTCCTAATTAAATTAACACGTGATATCACATGACGTCACGCTCAGATCATCAAGTTAAGATAACTTTAATAGCACCATTTTATTTTATCACCCGGCCCTAAAATTCAGAGTATTGCTAATCTTGGCATACTCTTTAACGTGGTATCACTCAACTGCTCTCTGTACTCTTCGTACAATTGTCAGCATTTTGAAATAGGCTCTAATTTATACCGAATACTACCAATAGCACAACGACTGAGCCTGTTCGATAAATGTGAATCAGGATGTGTCTAGCACTGGTGTGACCACAGCACTTGTGCTGTACGTAGCTCTGCTCTAACTTGCATAATCAAATGAATAACACCTCGTATTGGAAAATACTAAACAGCAAGGAAACATTGAGGAGTTTGACAGTTTGGTTTTTAATTAACTGACAATACATTGGCATTAAAATACTAAATCATTGATACGAGGATAGTAAGGCTCTTGTTATATACTAAATTGAAAGCTCAGGCAATAAATTAGTACAATTTTATGCTATCACACATACATTTCACAACGTCACTGACTAATCTTGAAATAGTCATTGATGTCGTAGCATTGCACAACGTTCTGCACTAGCTATATCCCATTCAAATAAGATTTACCATTATTAAATAAGATATATCTAGTAATGCTGGCCTCACTACAGGGTACAGGAAACGGTGTCCTAACCAGAACTCACCTGTTGTCGCTTCTTCTCAGCTTCAGCCATCCGTTTTAACTTAATCTTGTTGGCCTGGAAAAAAAAACGATGATGATCACAAGGTGTGCAGGTTGTTTTTATAGTCAGAGCTTGAAATTAGGCTTGTGCACTCGAAAAATGCGTAGTAGTATTTTCCTCTAATTTCAAGTCCTGATATTCGTGGCCTGTAATTATATATTCAAGATCAGTTCCAAACACTCAAAATCTAAAAAAAAAAATTGTGTCCTCTCCCCCTCATAGAGTGAATTTGACTCTTGCTCAATTTTCCATGAAAGGTGTCACAATCAAAACACGGCTAGTGACCAAGAAAATAAAGGAACTTATTTGAAGTCTAAGTAAAATATTGTCAGAACCCTAAATGGTTTGCGAGGGTGTGAAGTGCTTGACTTCCAACGCTTCGCCCATCATGTCTTCATCCCTAAAACCCTGCGCTCAAAAGGTGGGAATTGTTAGAGAAAGTTGCGTATTCGCCTTTATCACGCAGACGCCGGCTTTGATTCAAAGAAGAGTACAAGCCTCGTTTCAAATCCATCCAAAGAGAGGCTAGACATGCGCCTTCATCGTGTCTTTGTGTTTCCCAAAATGTTTCCGTTTGAAATCTGCACTGAAATCTAGTCAACATTGTTGCTTCGCCGAGTAAACGGGAAACATTTGTTCAGTGCGGAAGTAGACGCAAAAAGAAAAAAGAAACGTAAACAAATGCTGCGCGTAAAGGAAGGAAGTATTTTGGGAAACACTGAAATTCTCCGGCAAATGTTTCTGCAACAATGTGTCCTTGTTTCCCAGGCCTTTAAGGTGCGACAATTGTAAGCGGGGCCACTTAGAGAACTAAACACATTGCGAAACAAAGCATCCCAACTTACAAATCTTAGCATATTCACACGGTTTCCTTCATTCAAAATACGTCAACTTCAAAACTAGTCCGTCAAATTTGAGCCATACAGTACTGCTCGAAATAGCCACATTATTGGCTTAGCAAACAATACAAACACCCTAACCTTTAGAGCCAGCAGTACTGCTCGAAAGAGCCACAGTATTGGCTTACCAAACAGTACAAAACACCCTAACCTTTAGAACGAGCCACAGTATTGGCTTACCAAACAGTACAAAACACCCTAACCTTTAGAACGAGCCACAGTATTGGCTTACCAAACAATAGAAAACACCCTAACCTTTAGAACGAGCCACAGTATTGGCTTACCAAACAGTACAAAACACCCTAACCTTTAGAACCAGCCACAGTATTGGCTTACCAAACAATACAAAACACCCTAACCTTTAGAACGAGCCACAGTATTGGCTTACCAAATAGTACAAAACACCCTAACCTTTAGAACGAGCCACAGTATTGGCTTACCAAACAGTACAAAACACCCTAACCTTTAGAACGAGCCACAGTATTGGCTTACCAAACAATACAAAATACCCTAACCTTTAGAACGAGCCACAGTATTGGCTTACCAAACAGTACAAAACACCCTAACCTTTAGAACGAGCCACAGTATTGGCTTACCAAACAGTACAAAACACCCTAACCTTTAGAACGAGCCACAGTATTGGCTTACCAAACAGTACAAAACACCCTAACCTTTAGAACGAGAAGTACAAAAACAATAGAGCTAGACAGTATCCACAGGTCTCGAGTGGTATCATATTACTCCCAAATTTGCGTCAATTTACCGGATCGAAGCTCGAGCAAGTTGAAATGCTATTGTCTTGTACTCGACACTGATTGGCTCAAATAACCGTAAGTTGAAATGCTTTATTTTCGTTTTGTAATGTGTTTAGTTCTCGTTGTCTAAGTGGCCCCGATTACAGTAGTCGCGCTGTAACAGAAGATGCAGTGTAGTCTAGGGCGAGAAGAGGCTCTCATCGAATTATCCCCGTACCTTTACTTGTTCTTGTTTCTGTCGTTCTTGCTGCCACACGGCTTCTTTGGAACGAATGGCATCCTGTTTGCCTTGTGTTTGTTTCTGTTCATTTCTCTGACGTCGCGCCTGTGCTTGATACTAAAGATAGAATGCAGGATTATCACGTGATCAGCTGGATGATGCTTGTGGAACGAGCCAAGACCGAAAATGATGCGAAAGGCACGCTCTGATTGGTTGATTAGCAAAACGCTATGCTCCGCTGGCCGAAAGAACGAGGGGTCTGGAGTTCAAATTCAAGTTTCCGAGGGCTTAAACATTTTTAGTAAATAATTTTACAACTTAGTAAACTAACATGTTAAAGTCTTGGGGTTAGCTTTAAAGTAGGTTTGTTGTTTTTGGCGAAACATTTCACATACGTAGCTAAAATTAGAAACATGGGTGATAGCCTTTGTTTACTTTCAGGTTGGTGGGATACGTGCACGCTTAGCTCAGCAAAAGTATTATTCAAATACTGACATACGTTTGATGAAGTAACGGGAACCCGGGTGGCGCAGTGGTTAAGCGCTTCGCCTCTCACCTCTGTGGCCCAGGTTCTATTCCCGGACGCGGCGCCATATGCGAATTGAGTTTGTTGGTATCTCACCCTTGCTCCGAGGGTTTCCTCCGGGTTCTCCGGTTTTCCTCCCTCCACAAAAACCAACACGCTATATTCCAATTGCCCTATATCATTATGACGTCAAATCAAAACAATCTATTGTTTAAACGCTAAGGATCACGGTCGTGGGAGGGGGACAAAACAGCAACAACACAAAGGAAATCGCTATCAAATGCATTTTATAGAACGTAGAATAGCGGTAACAGCCACCAAATACGGTAAATATTGTGGGATAAACATTGATACAGCTGATATCTGGAAACCAGACAATTCGAAGTTAAATTTTCCTCAGCAGAGCAGATTTAGTTCAAAATTCTATTGTTCATGTCGATTCTGCCCCCCTCATAAACAAGCCGTGACGTCATAATGATATAGGTCAATTCGATCTGTGGATTAGCCGGGACCTGGCCTTGATCAGCCCCCTGAAACAGGTCTCGTTAGAAATTCAAAGGTTCTATTTCAAATGTTCTTCGCTACTCATGCTCATAAAACGTATCCTTTTTATCTAGTTATTCTTGTTCTCCTCATTCCTCCTCTTAGTATACATTTATATATATTAGTTCATTTTATAATTATTATAGTTTCACTTTTCCATATTGCTCATAAACCCAGATCTTCTTATTTTCTATTAATCCACATGTAAACAGTAGCCAACTCGAAAGTTTATACTACTTTGGCTGCAGTGCACAGATACAAAAATGTAGTAACTGTCCTCTGATATTATTATAAATTATGTCCCTCAATTTCTTTTACATATAATTTAATCTAATAATGTAAATAGTGCAAAAATAAACTTAAACTTGCGCTTGGCGTATGTAGATGACGTCACGTTTTGCACAAAATTTTCCTAAATTATTGTTTTTTTCTTCTTACGGAAATAGCTTACAATATTAAGGACCTGCGGCGTACCTGTCTGGCGTCTTTGGCAGTGTACTGTTCATACATGTCAGCTTGTCGTCGTCGTTGCCTGGCTTGCCGTAGATCGTTCTGAAGTTTTTTTTGTTCGTCCCACTCCAGGTCCAGCATCATGCGCTCATTCCTGAGTCGTTCAGCCTCTTCGTGACGTGACAGCATCAGGTCAATAATACGGTGATCCTGAAAAATAAGGCACAGTTTAAAGGGGCTATGTCACGCAAAACTACACAAATAACACCCTGAGATAGAAGAAATACCATGTGAAGGTTCTGATATACTTTTCAAACTTTTTTGATCGAAGATGGCAAAGATTAAAGTGATTACAAAAGCTTATTCCAGAAACTTGATTTCGGTTACAGTGAACCAATTCTTCAAGTTGCTCTAAATTTATATCTTGGAAGCAGTAAATTTTACCAACTCGAATCTTTGCCATCCTTTGTCTCAACTTCTCTCCAGTATCCCTGGAAAGCATACTCTGCTAATCTGAGTAGTTGTTTTCTCCAGTATACCTGGATAGCATACTCTGCTAATCTGAGTAGTTATTTTCTTCAGTATCCCTGGAAAGCATACTCTGCTAATCTGAGTAGTTATTTTCTCCAGTATACCTGGAAAGCATACTCTGCTAATCTGAGTAGTTATTTTCTCCAGTATACCTGGAAAGCATACTCTGCTAATCTGAGTAGTTATTTTCTCCAGTATCCGTGGAAAGCATACTCTGCTAATCTGAGTAGTTGTTTTCTCCAGTATACCTGGATAGCATACTCTGCTAATCTGAGTAGTTATTTTCTTCAGTATCCCTGGAAAGCATACTCTGCTAATCTGAGTAGTTATTTTTGTCTTTCGTCATGAGAAAGTTTATCATTTGGGGATAAGACAATGAAAAGAGCACTACCAACCCTAGAAAGATTCAAATGAGCAAACAAGCTAGCAGCTACATGACACAATTCAGAAAGTACCAAACACTCTTGAAACTTTAAAGGGGCTGTGTTATAGTGTTGCGCATGCGTGGATTCAATGTAAATGGCTTTCAGTTGGAGATACCAATAGTCCAGTTTCGCATTCAAGAATTACCGCTGGATGCGATGACTATAGACGCATTTACTCAACGTCTCATTCTGATGTTAAATATTCACACACACCAGCGAGAAGGTGCAGAAGTTTAAACTACAACAACACATAGTGTTGTGAATAACCCATCTTGCTGCTGGTATTCATGAATATTTAACGTCAGAATGAGACGTTGAGTAAATGCGTCTGTAGTCATCGCATCCAGCGGTAATTCTTGAATGCGAAACTGGACTGTTGACATTTGAAATCTATAATGTGCCGGGGAAATTCGAATGCAACTATTCGCGTCAAAACAAGATTGATGACGTGCCTTTTTTCCTCTCAATTTGCTAATTTAGCGCTATAGATGGCAACGCTTTCAGGCCTGACATAGATCAAAATTCGAGATCTAAAAACGAAACTCCGCGTTGTGGTAATTACTGGCCGCGCGTTACATCACTTAGCTGTAATGGCGCTGTTCTTTAGTACTCTCTAACAAGGGAAATTCCCGCGTATTGTCCGTCGAGAAACTGTACTAAACCTTGAATTTCAGCGCATTTAGATTAAACTCAATTAACTTTTAGCACTAACAGGCAATGTTGTTGTAGTTCTTGTTCTACCTCTTACTTTGTGTACACTGACTGGTTTCCGGAGGCCAGAAGAAAGAAAATGAAAAATAAAACAAGAGCGGGGGCACAAAGGAGAGAAAAAAGTGGAGAAAAAGGAGTAAATATTGCTAAATCTATCTCAGTACCTTTTGTGATATTCGTTTGCCTCCCACAGCAGATAGCACACACTCTGTAGACATGGTCCGGTTGGGTGTCTGTCCACCAATACTCGACAGCGAGTTACTGTCCTGTCGTGTTATCCTAGGTGAGCTTGGTGCAGACGAGTTCTTTGGTATAGACCACTGACTACGTGCCCGACGGACCTGCGGACTCGTGTACGCCGTTTCCTCGGCATCCATGTCAGACGATTCTCCCCGTGTTCTTACGTCTCGAAAAGTGAAACTTTGACTCTTCCTGGAAGTTTTTAAGTAAAAAGGAACTAATTAATTCCATGTTGCATAAAACTGTACAGCCACCGCCTAAGCCTTGCTCTTCTCACTTACATGTAGTCCTTATTAGTCTTCAATTACAAATGTATTCTCAAAAGTATCCAACCACACTTCGTATATTTTGCGGAAGTCCAAAACAGATCTCTTCATTCCCAGACCAAAGTCTGAGGAGCTTAAGAAAAATCTACTGTTATCAAGGACTTCCTGCAGAAACACTGAAAGAGGCATAGAGTATAATTGATAAAAAAAAAAGAGCTCAATCATGTTGATCTCTGTGGCCTTATTAAAATGAGATTATTTTAACTCATACTTAATATTTATGAACTTGTAACTAAACCTTTAAAATATTTATAGTTTTTAATCCAATGTATACGGCTCTCTTGGAAACCAGGATTTTTAATTATACCTGATGAGAATCCGTATTGAAATAAAGATTCACTCAGTTCCATTTCAGACGTCTCTCCACTCGTGAGAGACTGTGGCGAACTTAATTCGTTGAACCGACTGGAACGATCAGTGATTTTAATATTCGCGCAGAAATTAAATTTAAAGATTGCATAATTTATGCATTTAATACGTAAATTTATGCATTTAGTACGTAATTTTATGCATTTAGTTCGATACATGAGAAAAGCGGAGTTTGCCGGAATCAACGCCGCTCCACTGTCGCATAATGCGCAGCATTAGCCGCACCAAATTCGTACGCAATTGTTTCATACGTCGCTCTTCTGCCGTCCCCAATTCGGCGCTTGAGTAGACTGAGTGGTCTCTGAAAAGTCGGAGGGCTAAAGAACGATAGTTTTTCAAAGCACTGTAAACAGTAAAACACAACAATAGAATAGGATGTGAGCACACAATTGACCTAGAAAGGTTTACGAATTGACCGGAGATGAATTTTTAGATATTTTCAAGAAAGTTCACTTCGCGAGCCACACAGTTTGTTGAATTAAATTAGAGACAAAACTAGCTCAAGGTAAGGGTTGGGGTTAGGTTAGGTAAGGGTTGGGACCGAAAATTAATCTGTATTTCAGAAATGAACCCCATCACAAGAAAGATCCCTCTAAAATTATTAAGTTTATCGAGTTTGAGAATGTTTGGATAAATACGAACTGAATAGAAAATATTCCAAAAGCATAAAAAATGAGAGAGAGAATGTATGGTTTTGGGGGACTTAGCCATACATTCTCTCTTATTTTCCCGGTTACGGAAATCTCGCCACATTTGTATATAATAATAATAATAATAATAATAATAATAATAGTAATAATAATAATAATAGACTTTATTATCCACATAAATCTTTCAGTTTACACTGATTTCCAAAGATGCTGTGCAACTAATAATAGCAATAATAATAAAATAATTTACTAGATACTAATTATAATATGAATGCAATAAATAATACTAATAATAACCTTAAATATATATATATATATATCTCTGTATCAACGTACATAGAACAATCATGAGTAATGTCTCCAGTAGATTGACTTAAACTCCTTCACACTGCGAGCAGATTTAACCTCAGGATGAAGACTGCTGAACAGCATAGCCGCGGAATGGGCAAACGACCTTTGGCCAGATTTAGATGTAATTTTACTAATATAGATATTGTCTCTCCCCCTAGTATTATAATTATGTACTGATGAGTTTCTCTTTACAATACTTGAGAGATATGATGGGAAAAGGCCATGCAGGCACTTATAAGCAGTGCCAATCTTGCTCAAACTCGGTAAAACTACTAATTTCCCTTGTGCTCTTTCTTATAATCAGATTTAATGCTTTTACACACTAGCTGTCCCAATCGCTTCCTCGACTCCGAAATGGCTAATACTAGTGGCTCACTTAGTGGCTCATGCTCACGCAAAATATCTTGACTAACCCAGAATATCGAAGTTCGGAATGCTTTATTATATACTCAACAAAATATCTGGATTCTGATTGGTCATCACACATTACCCAAGGCTAGTTTTTCCAGATGGCGGACGGTGGGCCACTTTTTTTTCGTCTGTCCTATGACCATTGGTGTCTTTTGATGGCTTGTTGTCTTCAAAGAACTGTATGGTTCTGGACAGGGAAATGTTGTAACTTTAGAAAAGCAATACAGCGTTTTGAAAAGCGTTACAGTAGTGACCAGTTTTTTTTTAATTCCGTGTGTTTATAAAGCTGATCGTATCACGTCCAGAAGGATAGACTGCGAACAGTCCCTCCTTTTCCCTCCATTGATTGTAATTTGCTAGCGGAGCGAGCGAAGAGAAAATATCGCTCCGCTCGAACGCCTGCCATATTTTCTGTTCGCTAGCTCCGCTCGCAAATTACAATCAATGGAGGGAAAAGGAGGGACTGTTCGCAGTCTACCAGAAGGATCGATATTTTCTTTTTAACTCGTACAAAATCTTCCTTTGATGGTATAGTACATGTAAGTAATGGGCTATTATCGCAGTTCGGCCATCTTGGATAAAACAATGGTTTTGCCCACGGTAGCCTCGCACCGGTTGGTTTCATAACGAGTTTACCGGACGAAAACAAAGGTTTTTATTCTCCTGGGACTCAACATGGCCGCCGTGTGATAAAAGCCCACGGAGTTGACCTCTACAATCACACACATCAATTAAAATTAAATACTTTGAAACTACGCTAGATGTGAATAATTTTCTATTAATATATCCACAAAAAGCGGTGGGTTCAAAGGTAAAGGTTTTCATTTATATAACGCAAATTCTATATGAATATATTCAAACAAGAGCCCATCTGGGCTTTCACTCGGGCCACATGAGATTGAAGATGAAATACACTTTCATTTGAAATCCTATTAGTAGCAAGTCTTGCTTTAATTCGCCAGTGAGAACGTCATATAAACGTCTGGTCTATTAATTGCTTTTATGACATGACTATGATAACGCAGGATTTGAACAACAGAATACTGGCAATTCAAGTGTATAAATGCAATACAATGGCATAATCAGACTTTGAATTTGATTGAAAATAGATCAAAAACTCGGGGAAATGTCCGGCTAAAACTGTATGAATAAATGTGAAATTAAACATAAATTTTATAGCAAGAAAAAAATTGGAATTCCTAATGAGAAAGCTCTTCTAAGTCCGCTTCTCAAATTCACAGACTGTTTCACAAAAACATTTGCGCTTATCGACACAAGCGTTCAGTTGACCTTTCAAATAATTTATTCTGAGGTACGCATACTCTAAATCACAGAGATGTTAAATAAAGCGATAATTAGAAGAAAAAGTACATTAACAGACAAACTGAGAGGAAATTTATTCAAATCAAAAAGAGTTTACTTACAGTACTTACGTAACTGAATCTTTCGTTTTGGATCTTTTGTTAGTGTTGTTGACAGCATCCCACCTTCATGCACATATGCACTGAATCGGAATGAAAGTCGAAGCCTACCTCGAACTTAACTTTCAGCTAACCTGTTTCCTTTCATTCCACAATGAATAATAATCTCATAAAGTAAGCCCGTAGCTTTCAATAAATTTGCCAGTGTCTGAATGAAACAGCTAGATCTTTTCCAATTTCTCTCACGAGTTACGGCAAGAAGACAGTCTCAAGCTACAAAACTTGAATTTTGATCCTCTTCACAGTAACGTAATTTAACGTCTCAGATATTATATATATGCCCTCCTTCAGCTAGCGCTGTGCATTTCAAGTACTTTTTCCTCTCTCTTTGCTGGCAGTTCATGCTTCTTGTTTGTGTAGTTGCCCCACTGAGCCGTAACCAGAAAACGAGCACAGTATTTCAGTTGGCATACACTGAAAACATCTGCTTAACTAAGATTTGTAAAAATCTTAGCGGATCATGTAAATATTCCGCTTGGCTCAATGAGGGTTTCTGCCGTCAAAGTTCATTTTTTGTTTCAGTTTTCCCCATATTAGCAGACATGTATGTCTCGAGCTCTCAATCCAGTAGAAAGACTCTGGTTATTATTCGGGCTGCCTGTGGCAGCACCGAGTCTTAAAATGCAAGTCGTTATTTTTTAAAAAAAAAATTCCGTGTAGCAAAATTTCTGCGCATGCGTTAAAGGTCAAATTCACACCAATCAGATTGCACTGTGCTGGTCACGCAACAATCGCCAGGTTAATTTATTTACATAATTTAATACAGTAAAAGCAAGATGGTGGACTTGACGGACGGCTGTACATAGGCTAGTTTGAGGTACGTTTGGTAGGTTTTATGCGACATTTCATTTTACTTTCGGTCATAGTACATACCAGCGCAAACACCGTGATCGGTAGGCCAACACTAAAATAATTGTGACCGCGTTTTTGGCAGGTTTACCGATCGCGTATCAAGACTTGTGTACGTTATACTATACAAGTATACTGAATAGCTGATTTATAGCGAAATATAGCGATTTACTAGCAAATATATATACTGTGGTTGAGCAGTTATAGCTTGCAATACTCTATCGAAGTCTGAAAACATCTGAATTCCTGAACTGTGAGAGCAACGTTAACAGTATACACGAAGGCAGAAATATACACATTCCGCACAGAATTATGATGAGACAAGCACTATTCAACTCTCAAGGCAAACTTAAGTTTAAATTAAAGATCTACTTTGGTCTTTTATTGTGGATTACTGTGTATGATTGTAATGTGAGTGATCTGTACAGGGTGTGTTCATGCTCAAAGATATTCTAGTATTCTGTACGTTGTGTTTTGTAACAGCGATTATCTGTTTGAATTTGACGAAGCTTTGCCTGGCAATAATCTTAATCTTATGGGAAATGCAACTTGTATATATCTTAAATATCAACAAAACATCCGGATCGGAGGCTGAAGAAATGGTAAACATAAATTTATATGAACACAAAGTGGATAAACAGCTTAAAGAAGATTGTAGATCTCGTTTACATATAAATTCAACAGCGACACGAAGAAATATATATCTACGGCTTAGAAACGATCGAAGCTGAAATGATATGAACCGACCGGAGTGCAAAGACTGTACGAAAAGTTAGATAAAACCTTTCTTTGATGGCAAAACAACCTCATGAACTCAAATACGATAGCCTGGTGAGCAATCGACGTACATATGAAGCTATAGAAGTTTATATTATCGACTACGTGAGAGTCTGCAAACATCGAACTGCTATGAAACCGCTTGTCAGTATTCGCACTTTCGTGACAAGCGAACTTTTCTACTTTCGACACACGGTCGCTAAACTGTACGAAATCTCCAAGAATAAATCCCTAATGTCCAAACTAACGGGAAAAACTGAAAGAGGAAATCCTTGTGAGCAATCGACGTACAAATGAAGCTATATAAGTTATCACCGCCTCCCGGTTAGCTCAGTGGTTAAGCGCCAGTCTGTTGTGCGGGAGGTCGCGGGTTCAAACCCCGGCCGGACCAACACTCAGGGTCTTAAATTAACTGAGTAGAAGGTGCTGCCTTTGTGAAACAATTTCGTTCACGAGCTGCAAATGGTTAGACCTTCACGTCTTCTCGGATAAGGACGTTAAATCGTAGGCCCATCAGTGGATGAAGAGCCACCTCGTGGAAATGCCACTGATTAATCCGTTATTATTATTATTATTATTATTATTATTATTATTATATGAGTCAAACATCGAGCTGCTATGAAACCGCTTGTGACAGTTTGTTTACGCACTTTCGTGACAAGCGAACGTTTCTACTTTCGACACACGGTCGCTTAACTGTACGAAATCTCCAAGGATATATCCCTAATGTCAAACCTAAGGGGGAAACTGAAAGAGGAAATCATTGTGACCAATCGACATACATATGAAGCTCAAGAAGTAATTATTGAATACATGAGAACCCATAGAGAAAACCGATAATAATGAACACGGTATTAGTTTCACGGACATTTGTGGCTTAACTGAACTCGCGCTACAACATAGCTTGAAATACTGTACGAAAACTCCCGTTTAAAAATTTGCTGATGCCGAAAGGACCGTAGCATCTTAAACAAGATATCCTTCTGACCAATCGACATACATATTAAGCTGTGAAAGTATGTTTCCATTCCATAACAGCCGATAGTGCAAACTAGTAAACTGCCACTAGTAAATTAACCTTGCGTACTTCCGCGAGTACTGAACTTTCTAGCGTCAAATGCATGTGTTACGTTTCCAAACTTTAGGACAAGAAATCTTCCATAGAATGTTCTATTTTTTTACAGCTGAGAACTGTATTATTAAACATAAGAAATAAAACAATGGTGCCAATTGAAGAATTATATCATATCAAAAGTGCATAACGAAGAGGATTTCAAATGAAAGTGTATTTCATCTTCAATCTCATGTGGCCCGAGTGAAAGCCCAGATGGGCTCTTGTTCTGTCGTAAAACATGCCTTAGCTGTACAAGACCTGACCCAAATTTAGATTGTATTGCATAATTGCCCATGATGGAATAGATTTCTGACAATGACTCATTACTCGGGCTGCCTGTGGCAGCACCGAGTCTTAAAATGCAAGTCGTTATATATATTTTATTATTCTGTGCAGCAAGCTTTCTGCGCATGCGTTAAAGGTCAAATTCACACCAATCAGATTGCACTGTGCTGGTCACGCAACAATCGCCAGGTTAAGTTATTTACAGAATTTAATACAGTAAATCAAGACTGTCGTCCCGCGAGGGCGAAAGCCTTCCAACAGGCTCAGGATATTTCAACTGGCGCTCTTGTTGACCATAAAAATACATGAACAACCAGGAGCCGTAATACATCTGTCTGGACAGATCCAATGTACATTTAGAAATGTAAGCGAAATACAATATCCAAACACGTTTGGATATCAACGGTATCGAATTATAATCAAAGGTTAGATTTCGTCAGGCGCGCTCAGATAAGAAAGTTCAAAGCTCTCAGACTAGGCGAGACAAGGAGATATCAATTTCAATGAGTCATTGTCAGAAATCTATTCCATCGTGGGCAATTATGCAATACAACCTAAATTTGGGTCAGGTCTTGTACAGCTAAGGCATGTTTTACGACAGAATAACCATAGTCTTTCTACTGGATTGAGAGCTCGAGACATTATACATGTCTGCTAATATGGGGAAAACTGAAACAAAAAAATGAACTTTGACGGCAGAAACCCTCATTGAGCCAAGCGGAATATTTACATGATCCGCTAAGATTTTTACAAATCTTAGTTAAGCAGATGTTTTCGGTGTATGCCAACTGAAATGCTGTGCTCGTTTTCTGGTTACGGCTCAGTGGGGCAACTACACGAACAAGAAGCATGAACTGCCAGCAAAGAGAGAGGAAAAAGTACTTGAAATGCACAGCGCTAGCTGAAGGAGGGCATATATATAATATCTGAGACGTTAAATTACGTTACTGTGAAGAGGATCAAAATTCAAGTTTTGTAGCTTGAGACTGTCTTCTGCCGTGACTCGTGAGAGAAATTGGAAAAGATCTAGCTGTTTCATTCAGACACTGGCAAATTTATTGAAAGCTACGGGCTTACTTTATGAGATTATTATTCATTGTGGAATGAAAGGAAACAGGTTAGCTGAAAGTTAAGTTTGATTTCATTCCGATTCAGTGCATATGTGTACGAAGGTGCATAACTAGGTGGGATGCTGTCAACAATACTACCAAAAGATCCAAAACGAAAGATTCAGTTACGTAAGTACTGTAAGTAAACTCTTTGATTTGAATAAATTTCCTCTCAGTTTGTCTGTTAATGTACTTTTTCTTCTAATTATCACTTTATTTAACATCTCCCAGTCTGTGATTTAGAGTATGCGTACCTCTCATGTGGCCCGAGTGAAAGCCCAGATGGGCTCTATTTGAAATTGATATCTCCTTGTCTCGCCTAGTCTGAGAGCTTTGAACTTTCTTATCTGAGCGCGCCTGACGAAATCTAACCTTTGATTATAATTCGATACCCGTTGATATCCAAACGTGTTTGGATATTGTATTTCGCTTACGTTTCTAAATGTACATTGGATCTGTCCAGACAGCGCTGATCGAATGTATTACGGCTCCTGGTTGTTCATGTATTTTTATGGTCAACAAGAGCGCCAGTTGAAATATCCTGAGCCTGTTGGAAGGCTTTCGCCCTCGCGGGTCGACCATTTTGATTTACTGTATTAAAATTTGTAAATAAATTAACCTGGCGATTGTTACGTGACCAGCACAGTGCAATCTGATTGGTGTGAATTTGACCTTTAACGCATGCGCAGAAAGCTTGCTACACTGAATATAAAATAAAATAAACGACTTGCATTTTAAGACTCGGTGCTGCCACAGGCAGCCCGAGTAATGAGCTTCACAAGGATATTTTTGCGATACGGACTGCTATTGTGGCGCAATGTGTGATTGTTAGTATCTTGGAATACCTGGCTGTTGTGTCGGGAGACAATCCCCTACTCTTTCTCGAAATAACACAACAGGTTCTTTCACGTCCCCCTCGTATAGATTAGAATAGGAAGGAGACAAGGCCTACGACTTATACGTCCCTGCCCAAGGACGCGGCTGGGATTGGAACCCCCGGGTTCAAGGGACTCTGGCACCAAAGAATAATATATTCATTTCTTAGGAAACAAAATTGACTAATAAAAAGGAACTGTTTCCTACCTTTCTTGATGTAAATCTGGCGTGGACTGGCTGCTGGAGTTGTTGAATCTGTTGTCCTTTAAATCTCCTTCATGACCTGGTGTTGAAATTGAGCCGCTTCTTGCGACGTAAACTTTATCTTCTACTTTGAAATTCCCAAGAAACAAAGAGAACGAATGAGGAGAAAATAAGTCACTGAAATCGAACCCTCAAATACAACATTTAAAATATCTGGTGAACGACATTGTTGAAAGCGACCCCAACCACTTTTGGGGATTGTGATTTGTGTTTTTTAAAGGTTTTTGTTTTACATCCGCTCGCACAAGATGGATTGCGTTACAGATGCACTTTATATATAGCTCCTTGTACAGAACATGGTACTTATACATTGGATTGGAGCTAATACATGTAGGTTTTACTTTACAGACAGATGTTGTGCTATAGCACGCGGTAAAAACAGCTAGGAACGTGCTGTTGGACTGGGTATGGTTTTCGAGCGTTTTGCTTGGGAACAGGATATATAAATACTATATTCGACGTAAAATTAGCAAATCTTTCGCGATTTATTAATTGGTTACTTTCGTAACTCGAAGGTAGCAATTTTACTAGTAATAAAGTACATAATTATATACGTTGGCTGAAAATGTTGTGGTTACTGATACCTCGGCCGTTGACTGTCGGCAAACTATCGATAAAGTGTCGCTGATCGAATCAACCGACTGTCGGTGCATCATCAACCATATAGGCCGATACATCGGACGACATTGCATACAGTACACAATGATCCAGCATGTTAACACAAAGGGGGCCTTCCTATCTAAAGCCCTTTTCATGTTAAAGAGCCTCAACTTGTGTAACCTAAACTTCAAAGTACCAGCATTTCTCGTCGTTTTAATGGATTTCAATGCGCTACACAACAAAACAACGTTCTCTTCATTTAAGTTCATATCAGCATCGATAAGGGCTAATTATTTTGACCAGAAATAGCCGAAAATGCCTTTGTTCTAACTTCCTCTCGTATAAATGGCCTTATTGTTGCTACCATATTCCAGATTCAAGGCGACATCTCCCCTTCAGATTAAAAAAAAATTGGCACCCTGTTCCAGACCAAAACGGTGCGATATAGCGATTTATATACGTAATCGATCTTGCGCGAGCGGATGCATAAGACACTAAAAAACACAAGATATTAAACACTGCATTTGACGGGATTTCATGAGTCACCAAGAGAGATTTGATTGTATAAAGAGACATTTTATACCGCAACAGAAAGGAATATTCGTACTTCAACTGAATTATATTCAATACAGTAAAAGTTCCAGATAAAAAAATTCCAAACAAGTCTGTTTATTTGAGTGAAAACAATATGCAGAATAGTTTAATCATAACTTAAAATCTCACCGATACCCTACCGACATATGACCGACACCTTACCGATATACAACTGACCCACTAGCAGCCGACACATAAACAGCAGGAGGGAAAAATCGACCGACGTGTCGGCCGACACATGACCAACTGTCGACCAACATGTCGGCCACTCCTCGACCGACCCGCGACTGACAGTCCCCCGTGGGTCGGACGACAGTCGGCCAATATGTATCGGCCAATATGTCGGCCAAGCCACCCATCGACTGATACGTCGGCCGACATTGCATACAGTACACATGATCCAGCATGTTAACACAAAAGGGGCCTTCCTAGCTAGCAAAAGCCCTTTTCATGTTAACGTGTCTCAACTTGTGTAAGTCCTAAACTTCAAAGTAACAGCATTTCTCGTCGTTTTAATGGATTTCAATGTGCTACACAGCAAAACAACGTTATCTTAATTTAAGGTCATATCAGCATTGATAAGGGCTAATTATTTTGACCAGAAATAGCCGAAAATGCCTTTGTTTATAACCTACATTAATTCTCAAATAAAGAAATTATGGGATCGGTTTCAGACAAAGGAATTATGAGATAGAAATTAAAGGCCAGAAAAGTCAGAGACTTTTGCTCTATAATAAGACACTGGAAAGTGTTTTATTACCTCTAAATTAATCCCTAATTTCAACCGCCTACGTGCGTTTAAAGTAATTTTTTCTCCATCGTAATTTGCCTACCACAATATTAATGGGTTATCAAATAGTGACTCATGAAAGTGGGAATAAATTCCACTTGTGTTTGTCAAAATCTAGGTACGGCTCGGTAAATTACTTCGATTTTGACAAACACACATGAAATTAATTATCCCTAATTTCACTTGTCCCCATTTGATTACCTAGATACAAAGTGAACAATTAAGCACACAAGATGAAGCATGTTAAACCAAAAGGGGTCTTCCTATCTAAAGCCCTTTTCGTGTTAGCAATGCCTAATATAATTATGGGGTATTCTATAATTGTACCGTCCTAATTATGTACGTGATGTAACTGAATGCATTATTAATGCAAAATTTTGTCTTCAAACTGGATTTAACATCCAGTTTTCAAGGGTATGACAAGCTTAAATAATTTAGTGGGCAACATGTATTTGAAATTACTTGGAAGAGGATGCAAATATGAACGATAAGTATCAGTATTATGTAATGAATATTTCTATTTCAATTAAGACATAAATCTGATAAATTGACCTTTGTCATCTAGAACACTCAAGACATATACATGTAGACCACATGTGGAACTAATGAAGGTAATGAGTGCATGCCTGAAAAACAAACATTAACAACATGAAACTAAGTACTGTATAAACTTTCTATGCTCAATGAACAATGTGCTGATACAAATTATTAAATACTAATCGTCTATATATAGCCACTCACATGTGTGGAATGCCATCAGTTTTATAAATGTTACATGTACATTTTGTATGCTTAAATTATCATAGACATAACGTCTTTTTATATGAATAACCACCATGAAAAAATGAATGACACAAATGATCTAACTGGATTACCAGAAATTAGTTATGATTTGATAAATGCATATTACTGTAGATCTGTAGATGAATTAACACCTATTTAATAAATAAGTATTTCACAGGGCTTTCAATACGTACATTTTGGAATACGTGTAATTAACGGCTAATGAAACCCAAATTTTAAAACACTTACTATGGTGAGAACTTGATTTAAAAGTAAAATCCCCAATGATATCATCATTCCTGCTTCCCTGTTCTCTTATTATCCTTTCTCGTTCTTCACGGCACAGTTTAAGTTTTCCTATATAAACAATAAAATTATTAAATAAAGACACAACTCTTTAGTCATAAATGCAGGGTTCTTGTAAACAGCTGGCAACCAGTTAGTTTTACCATTAAATAAGATTTATTCACCAATTGAAAATATTACCGGCTATAAAAAAATATCCAGACATTGCATTGTTGTGCTGGTAACTACCGGTAATTAAGCAATAATAACACTCTTTCCATGTCTTTGTCCGACTGTTATAAACACTTATAAAAACTTGAAAATCACAAACCATTAGCTACACGTATAGGCGAGTGATTTTCAAGTTTCTTTCTGCATTCTCCCAACATATTGCAAGTGTTTATAACAGAACAAAGGCATGATGCATGCAGGGCTTTCAGATCTTTTTCCAGATATTGTATTAGTGCTCTTATATCCCCCCTAGGAGAATATATATAATTATCTATTGATATATTATGTGTTATGTTTTGTCTGTATTTTCTCTTATTTTTCTATTCTTTACCCATCCTTCTTGTAACTTTTTTTCCCCCACCTGATCCTTACCAGTCCACATACATGTAAGCCTCTGGCTTCGGTTTTTCATTATAATTGTAACTATAATTCAATACGAATCAAAATAAATTGTAAATTTAACAAATTTTTGAGAAAGCAGATATGAAATAAAAGTAGGTGTCTGTACATGTACTGATCAATGTATAATTATTATAGTTCTTAGCAAAACTGAGCAAGATTGAGATAAAGTTCTGTAGTTTGTTAATTAACTGAACATGGTGAATGTATATAATTATATACATGTACAAGTCATGTAGTTACATACTCTTTCTCTGTCTCTCATGTTCCTGGAACACTTCATAAACAGCTTCATGTGAGTAGTTTGCATCATACACAGCCCTGAACTCATCTAAGAACTCCTCATAGGATTTATGAAGCAATTCAACTGGCTAAAAGGAAGAATATATGTACAGTAATTTCTACATTAATTTTTGAGTGTGCTTAGCCTGAATTTCAGCTGTCTCCTCTGGTTCGTTCCTCCCGAGAGAGACGTCTGAATCCAATAGCCGATAATGCCGTCCAGTGACGTCAAGGCAGATTAACAATTTAATTTATACAAATAAAACTGTCACGGCGGTAGTAAGAGTTCGTGAGAAAATAATTTAGCCTTACCTATATATATATATATATCCAACCCATTTGCTTCTCAAGTGCCTCTTATGTTGTGAAAGCCTTTCCGAAGCAACAAATCGTTATATTATATTTGGAGGCAAAGTACAGTTGATCTTTGTCGCTTTGTCTTTCCGTTGATCTTTGTACATGTCTCGCGATCTGCCGTTCGAATCGACACAGCTATGAGATATTACCTATGTAAATGATGCAACAGAAAGGTAGAAAAACATGAAAGGATAATGGTGAATTTTCGAAGAAATACGAACTCAAGACTCTTTTACGGGAAAGAACAGTTCCTTGAAGAGAGTAGCGACATTCTTTACCACTGCGAGTGTGAACAAATAATCGATTATCAACAACCCTGTGGAGGCGAGGCGATAAAATGTACATGTTTACAGGTTAGTCGGCCGGTTATTGTGCAGGACACTTTCAATCCATTTCCAGATGTTTTCGTAACAAATTCAAGGTCTTTGCCAAAGACAATCACTCCACTGAAACTCAACAATCAACAATCGCGAGTCCAAAGTGAATCCTGCCGTCTTCTCGGCTGATAATTATGATAATTATGCTAATTATGCGAAATTATAGAATATGAACCAATCAAAGATCACTACCAGGTTTTCTGGTAGTGACGTCACTGGACGGCATTATCGGCTATTGGATTCAGACGTCTCTCTCGGGAGGAACGAACCAGAGGAGACGGCTGAAATTCAGGCTAGAGTGTGTTGTGATTTACATGTAAAAAGTGTACAAGTATATATTTTGATCAGGTTCTGTTTTAACATGAAACTACTTTAATTTCAGTTGCACACTCTTATCCCTTTGTTTTGACTACCATTGCTCCAGAATAAACCCAATGTAACAACAAACTGGATTTCTTGTGGTGTAACTCTCAGTGATTCAGATAGATTTTCAACATGGCAGAATGGTGGTCTGATTTCTTTCGGTGTCCTGACGTTCAATGTTTAAATTTTTTTTTTTTACTGGCAGTCCTTTATACTGTCCTACAATTAATAATTGTTCTGCCCATGGTACAGTGTCCAGACACTGAATTGACAGCTTCATTGTGTAACATCCAATGAGAATCAATCAAAATAAATTGCCAAAAACGCCACTGTGTATTGGGTGACACAGGCATGATTCTTATGCGAGTTGTTTACAACTGTAGAATTTAGTTTAACATAGTACATGACTGTGTATAGCAAGATTTACGGGAACTTTATTCTTCCTACATCCAAGATAAACAGCAGTTATGATTGGTATCTACAATATATTTCATTACTCGCTTAATGTACTTTTGGCCGTGTTTCTAGTTGTAAACAGTCCAAATTTTAACAAAGTGAAGTCGCTAACAGCCCACATGTTTATGTAAATCATAAAGATTACAACTTTGAAAATCTTTTTTATCAATAGCTGTGACAATAAAGGTGCTTGTTGAGGAAAAGTTGGGCCTAAACGACAAGGATCTCCATGTAAAATGGCTACATGGTTTTGCTGTCTGCAGCTAATAAAGAGCGAGAAGATGGCAGCACAGTTTGTATAAATGTTGTTGAAAATGCCATGTCGTTATAACTTGAAACATTCCCAATATTGTCTTGTGAACTCTGTTCTGATCTACAAACTGGCCAATACAAACCTTCTTCTGGTTGTAACTCCAAAAAGCTTTTGATTTCTTGCATTTTCGTCACTGTATTTGGAGTTAATAAGTCAGTGGCAGTCGCAGCACTTGTGATTTCCGTTTTTATAGTTTTGCTACAGTCAGCAACAATGACTTTTGAATAAACAAATCAGGGCTTATGGAATTATGCGCGGATGCGGACCCGCATAATTTGGCTTGCTCCGCATAATCCGCATAATCTGCCAATTCCCGCATAATCCCGCATAATTTGGAGAAATTTATAGAAAATCATAAAACGGGTATCTATTTTCGCTATTTCTCAAAGACTCTTACCCAATCTATCCGAAGTTAACAGTAGATTTCCTTCCCAAATCGTCGAACATTGAGCAATCGAAACGACGATTCACAACGGGAATAACAAGGCGTTGTATGTTGAAAACCGTGGGGGCCTGTTGTCTAAATTTCGATAGAACGTGTCTCATTATTGGTGGAAAATCTAGAGACAAGGTTTCCTAAGTGGCTAATCACAATTTGGAATAGAAAAAAACTCTGTTTTTACGTTTTCAGCGGGAAAACGTGAATTCTTTTCAGATCAAGTTCCTCCATAGCGTTTTGCGAGTTTAATTATGGTTTAAAAACATGGATAATTTGTTGTAAGAGAATCAACAGAGGAAATTAAACGGAAACGTCACGAAGCGATAAATGTTTCAGCTCTAAAACTGTTAGTGCAGACAGCTGTCTATGTGGACATGATCGTCGAAGACTATAGCTAGGCCTAGACAGAATAAATGTAAAGGAAATATCAACTTGCGTTTATTAGTCTATGCTCATACGGTACGTCGAACGGCGTTTTCGCGTATGCTGCGTAAGCTCTAGTAACGACCGCTACTATTAATTCTTGTTTTGGGTCAGTTAAATTCTGTACAGTATTTAAAAAATTGATTCAAAAAGCGACGGCACCCCCATCAGTTAAACCTTATTTCCCTTAGTCCCTTACCGCTAAATTGGTTAGCGGTCTGTCAAAGTAACGTGTCGATTTCCGCATCTGCAATAAGGCAACAACTACAACGGCATTTCAAAAACCTGCTTGGTTTTTGTTTCCTGGTTTTCTTACTGAAATGATAATTACGTCTTTTGAAGACATTTCTACAAAGTAGATAACATTTTCATACTAACCTGAAATAAAACCTATGACCATAATGCTAGTAAACTAGGCTTGATAATCTTGCTGCATCAAGAATTTTATGAATACTTAGGATCAGTTGACGTTTAACATAGACTTTCTAGTACATAGATTTGAACACAAAGGGATACTAGTTAAAATGGATTTGAGACAATTAACCATCTCTCTTATTCAACTTGCGGCTTTTTTGAAGGGAAACACGATAAAATATATTTGTGCTAAAAAATGTATGACGTCATCCCGCATAATTTCCCGCATAATTTGCGATGTTTCCCGCATAATTCGCCAAAAAATCCCGCATAATTTTGATTTTTTTTCCCGCATCCTACCATAAGCACTGACAAATAACTAAAACTTATTTACGACATCTTACATTTCAATAAATGACCAAAGGAGGCTAAGATGAGTTCAAACAGATGTTCACAGATGGAAGCCAATTTTGAAATGGATATCTCACCACTCTGAGAATGTCATTCCGGGCCGGAACATAATTCACAAATCATCAGTTTGTCACACATGCGCAGTGCCGTGACATACATGTAGCGGCTTTAAAGACAATAGAAGGGCTGTGTGCAAAAAGGGTGTAAGTGACTCTTGATCACATTCTAAATTCTCCCTTAGAAAACAAAGAAATTAAAGGAGAATTTAGAATCTGATCAGGAAACACTTACGCCCTTTTTGCACACAGCCCTTCAATTATAATATTATTTTGACAGATAGTATATTAACTCCAACAAAATCCCAGAAATCTGATAACCAACCACTTCTCTCTGAGGGCAGGTCGCTAATAATATTACATCGAGGGGTGTAACTGTATTCTGCGAACGTCATGCAAATTCACAATTTTTGAACAAGTCTCACCTTGATTCCAAACCTGCCACATGCCTGTAAATAAATAGGAATAATAAATAGCTGTTATTACGGCTGAGCCAAATGGTCAGCAGTTTCACCCATCAGCCCTCATGAAAACGAGGCTTTTGGGTCAACCATTTCAAAATAGTACAGAGATGGGGTCACGTTGAATGGAGATCACCAAGATGATGATGCCCCAAAGGATTATTTTCTGAAGAAAAGCAAGAATAAATGTTAAGCGGTGTCTGTCCTTGGCCACTGGGGCGATTTGACATATTTTTTTTACAAGCCTTGTCTTCAGAAGCTTCTTGGGTCTGTAAGTCACAACAAACTCACACAATAACTCCTCTTTGCATTCAGCCTTATCAAATCGGTTAGTCCATCTTTATTGGCCACTCAGCATCTTACAATCGCTACTAGTGCATCGAATGAAGTGACAGGAATGATAAAGCAGAGTAAAATGAGGATATTTCAAAGAAAATTTCACTCAAACAAGCTCAAAGCTGAAACAGCCTCAAACGAGTCAATGACCCGATAAGATGGGTGAAACCGCTGACCGTTTCATGGTATTTGGCTCAGTCATAATAACAGCTATTATAAAGTGATCAAACAACTGCATGAGCTACAAATGTAGATCAATCAGTCTGAGATTACTTAATTATCACTGCATGACAGAAACAAATTCTGAATAACCACTGTGGAAACTGGCAAATTTATACATCCTCAGGCAAAACCATTAAAACTAAATGGGAAGTGGTATTAAAGCATTGGTATTTTAGAAAATATTCCTGTGTTTATATATTTGGTACATGTATATATAAATGAATAATTTATTTATTTAATAACAGATGCATGTGCATACAGTGATCAGTACATGATAATTATGAACAATTCAGCGTTGTCTCTACAATGTTTCAAGTAATTACTTATTATAATTACATTTAGCTTTGATTTTTAGTCAGATAATTTATGTTCTAACTTATAGTTGTCTGGAGTGGATTATTTTACACAAAAACACTCACTTAAGGGAATGATCAACATATCTTTCCTTTACCTCTAGTGATCTCGGGCTTGTCAAAACATAGCGACTGTCTTCTGTTCCCGGTTCGTCAAAGTTGTACAAATCCAGATGACCAGGTCTTGTCAGTTGTGATGGTGATGAGCCTGCAATGATATATATGGCAAACAATATAAAACATTTCATTCAACCAAAATTAATTGCAGATACGGCACTGTTTGAAAATATTTCAACAAGGGAATGAGATTTCTCTTGAATAAGTGAAATATCCATTGTCTTTCAGGGAAATTCCCTGAATAATAAATATTTTTAAACATCACTACATGTACATGTATAAGTCAATCAAAATCAATTTTGCAAACTCTTGGTAAATTACTCAAGCATATACAGCCTGAAATTATTGAAGCATTTGTCATGGCTTTTCTGCATTCAATATTTGCACAGTTTTCCCTCAGAATTACCAAAACCACAGTTTGACTGTGTCCGTATGCATCAATAATTTCAGGTGGTACTGTATTATGTTAGCTGCATTGCTGAAGTTTGATTTGGAACTTGTGCCGTATATTGAAGTAATCTGCAGACAATTGAAAATAATGATAATAAAATTTAAATAAGCCAAGGATTTGTCTGGCTTCAAATACTGAGAAAGAAAGGAGTAGAATATTTAGAACTAAAGTATTTTCCATATACAGGCAGTTAGAACACAGACAGTGTTCAGTATATTAGCAGAAGACGAATTATGGTGGTGGTCAAGAAACACCTGAAAAAATTGCCTTTTTAAGGCTAAATAATATTATTCATATACATGATTGTATATATATGAGGCACATTAACACAAAAAGAACCTTTAAGACACGAAGGCCCCTTTTGTGTTAACATGCTACATCTTGTGTGCTTGTTCGCTGTATTAAAGAGGTTATATATATAATAACACACTTTTCAGTGTTCTTTATTAAAGAATGGCAATCAGGATTAATGCTTTGTGAGTCCGTGTTTACGTTTGAACAATAGAAAACCATTACAAATTCGTCATTAATTCGTACAGTACGAAAATGCCAATTGTAATAGTTTTCTATTGTTCTGCAGCTCACAAAGCATTAACCCTGATTGGCATTCTTTAAGAGTAAATGACAGTCTCGGACTTTTCTGGCCTTTCGATCCCATAATGCCTTTGTCTCAGATCGATCTATCCTACAATTTCTTTATTTGAAAGCTAGAAGTTAGGGTTAGGTTAGAAAAACGCCATTTTCCAGGTATTTCTAATCAAAATACGTCAAAATTCCTGAGATTAAACTTAATCTACAGGAAGAGAATGTTGTATTGCCGTGTAGTGCATTGAAATCCATTAAAAGCTAGAGAAATGGTGACACTTTGAAATTTAGGTTACACAAGTAACTTAACACAAGTTAAGGGTAGGTTAGAAAAATACCATTTTCGGGTATTTCTAATCAAAATACGTCAACATTTCTGAGATTAAACGTAATCTACAAGAAGAGAACGTTGTATTACCGTGAAGTGCATTGAAATCTATTAAAAGTGCAAGAAATGGTGCCACTTTGAATTTTACATGTAGGTTACACATCAAGTAACTTTGAGAGGTTGAAAAATGCCATTTTCGGGTATTTCTAATCAAAATACGTCAAAATTCCTGGATTAAACTTAATCTACAGGAAGAGAATGTTGTATTGCCGTGTAGTGCATTGAAATCCATTAAAAGCTCGAGAAATGGTGCCACTTTGAAATTTAGGTTACACAAGTAACTTTGAGAGGTTAAAGTTAGGTTAGAAAAATACCATTTTCGGATATTTCTAATCAAAATACGTCAAAATTAAATTTAATTAAACTTAATCTACAGGAAGAGAACATCACATTGCCATGTAGTTCATTGAACTCCGTTAGGTAAAAGCTTGAGAAATGATGTCACTTTGAAATTTAGGTATTACACAAGTTGAGGCACGTTAACACAAAAAGAGCCTTAGACACGAAGGCCTCTTTTGTGTTAACATGCTACATATAAATAGCATATAGCTAGGTATATAGAGCAATAAAAAATGATGTCTAAGATTCAAATAACCACAAAATTAAAAATTTGCATGTTAGTTAGTGCAGAGAGGTCAACATTGGATGTTATTTTTAAAAAGTTAATTTAATAAGAGCTTATTACAGGCACACCACATGGGGTGAGTGTGCAACACATGTACATTTATAAATATAGTATACATCATTTCAAATGGGAAAACATGTTGCAAATCTTTAAAATCTCTGGGTAATAGGAACTAATTAGTCATCTCTCTCTCTCTATATATATATATATATAAATTATCAAAATCTTTCTCTCTGAAATTATCATAATTGGCAAATGAAATGTATATAATAAGTCAAGAAAGGCATTAAAATGCATTGGAAGTGACAAGTTACAAATGACTTACACCTATAAATAACATCGTCCGCTTCAAACTCCAAGGACATTAACATTTTGATATTCTAATCTTATTGTAGTTCTGAACTTAATTCAGAGCAAATGCAATGCAGCTCGGCAGCTCAGTTTTGATTAATCAAAATACAAATACGATCGTCAACAAATAATTTGAAAAAAGGAAATAAATTATTGGCAAAAATCCAAAAGCTCCCTGGTAATCGGAAACGAACACGGGATGTGCTCCCTGTGCCATTTGTATATCGACGGAAGTTCGAATCGGTCGTTGGTTTAAAACCCGGGACCGGGTGTAAAAGGAACACCGAAACACCATGCAAAGTTCTTTAATGACCACTTATCAGATAACTGATTTTACTGTGTTTTGCTTTTACTGAATACGCAAGCGTGTACACAGTACGATCGCTAAATGCCAACGTGATGAGCAAGTCTCGTGGTAACACTAACAGCGAGTCATTATCGACACTCCCTTCACATATCATGGCCCAGATTATTATTTCAAATACCGTTCTAGAGTTACAAAAGTGACCACAAAAATAAATAAAACTTAAAAGCTCAAGTGGAAAATTATGGTATCCTACAAGATGAGAGCGTCCTAGGGTGAAAACGGGTGCCGTAAAGACATGGCAAATATGTTTATTATAGTTTTACATATCCACTGAACCTTACGGCTTACCTTTCATATCAAATTGGACCTGCTTTGGTGGGCTTTGGCTTCGATTTCTTGATGTTGAAACTGTCAAAAATAAAACAGTTCAAAGATACAATAAGACTAAAGACAAAGGGACAAAGAACTATCTAACTCAAGGCTTTTTCGCGCTATTTACCCGAGTGATCCGTCTCGAATAATACCCTCCATTCGTCACTCTCTCCAAAGCTCATCCTTTCCCCAGTAACCGCATCGTGGCTCCCTTTCGACATTCCTCAGACTTTTCGTCACAGAATAAATTATTGATTCCTTGCAGATCTTGAGTGTGTCCCTTCTGAGAAACCGGGTAAATATATTTCCTGCAGGAAGGCCATCTTTCGACTCGTATTTCTTCTTATTGCTCTATGCATTCTTCTGTTTGTAATTTTCAAATAAAGCACCGCCTCCTTGTCACTAGTACCCAGTACCTGCTGTTTTCTTACCAGGTCCGTGCCCGCGATATCGCAACCGCTGGTGAACAATTTTCATTCATTGCCTAGTTTAATAACGTAACGTTGTCACTGTGAAGAAGAAATTATGAGAATTCCTTCTTCAGATTGGTCAAAGATGGTGATTTCTTTATACAAGAGCCTTCTAAAAGAAGGAAGAATACTGAAATATACAGAGCAGGGTTACTACAAGAGAGAAATACGGAAAGAGTTTGAGAGGCAAAGAGATGAAGTGGATATCAACAAAATCAAGGATCAGTATGAGGTGGGCTGATTAATGTTCCTTAGAGAAATCTTAATAAAATAATTTCCTTGAAAAACAAGTATAAAACTACAAAAGGATCTACAGTTTATTCATTCTCACTGTATAATTAAATAACTTGAGTATAATTATATAAATTATAATAAATTATTATAAATTATTATAAATATTATTATAACAATGCATGACTTTAAAAAGTAAATTATGTGTTGTTTTCATTTAATTTTTACAGAAAGGAGTTTACTTTCTGAAGATGAAACTTGGTGGGCTTCAGTGATACTATATATGTGCAGACTGCTTGAATGACTGAGTTGCAGCCAGCTGGTATCTGGTCAAGAATGGCAAAGATCAGAAAAGAAATCCTTTACTAAGGAGTTCTAAAGCCCAGTTTATAATAACATGCACTTTGGGTATGGCACTCTTAAATTGTTGGTATGCATGACAAAAACTTATTTTTGTCATGTAAATGGGTGTTCCAGGTACTGTATGCCCCCTGTGGGGGACTCCCTTATGTGAGGGGTACATGGATGCTCGTCATACCTTTTAGGGGTCAAAATCAGGAGTTTAGTACCACCTAGGGTATCCACGATCAAACACAGACATTTCTATGTAAAGCGGTACCTTTTAGGGGCTGGGTATCACCTAATGCTAGAGAATGACAGCACTTTTGAAAACAACAAGGAAGAATGTGCTTGATGATACAACAGCAAGTAATAGCAATAAAAGGCATCGAAAGTTTAAAATGTTGGCATGTTTTTATCGGTACCTTTTAGCAGTCAAAATAAGCTTGAACCACGCCCATTTTAGTACCTCTTAGGGGTCAATTCGAAAATGTCCAACGAGCATCCCTACCCCTTTTATATGGGAATCCCACTCCCGGGACATGCCCAAAACTCCAGGTGTGTTAATTAAGACCCTCTAAAAAGGTAGTTTTGATCTCTTTGGTGTGTTGTGCCCAAAATGCTTGTTGTGCATTGCGTTAGATAGCCTGTTCACAGGCCCTGAAAACTAAAAAAAAATAGGAGAAAAGAGAAGAGGAAGACTGGTTAGAGAAGGTGAGGGGATGGGGAATGGGAGAGAAAGAGTCCTCTTTTTCTTTCTGTCCACCATTTTGTTTTCACCACGTTTTATTTTCATCATTTTACCTAGTATCTATAGAGCCTGTGAACAGGCTATGCGGTAGAGTGCTATCAAATCATGGCAAAATATATATGTAACTGGGATATATGCTTCCATATGACTTCAGCTGTCATATAATTTCATGTAAAAAAGTATACTTGTTTGGCAGAGTTCTGTAAAGATCCAGTGTTATTTAGAATGTCTTTTACCAGTCATATCAAGAGACTTGTATTAATATTATTGCCTAGGAGCTGTTGTCAGCCAGTTATATTGACTTGAAGGTAAAACTTGGAAACAAGATGAGCCTTTGTACAGCCATCCATCTCCCCTCAAAAATTCCGAGAGAAAATGAATCTAGCATAAAAAAAAATCATTTATTTAGGGATCAAGTTTTACAGGGATAACAGCTCTACCAAAGCCTGTTTCTGGAGTACTACAGCCAAAATATGCCAGGAATCTGGTTAGCTCAGTGGTTAAGCGCCGGTGTGTTGTGCTGGAGGTTGCGGGTTCAAACCCCGGCCGGACCAACACTCAGGGTCTTAAAATAACTGAGTAGAAGGTGCTGCCTTTGTGAAACAATTTCGTTCACGAGCTGCAAATGGTTAGACCTTCTCGTCTTCTCGGATAAGGATGTTAAATCGTAGGCCCATCAGTGGATGAAGAGCCACCTCATGGATATGCCACTGATTAAACCGTTATTATTATTATTATTATTAAGTACATGTATTAGGAATTAGAAGACTCAGGGAACAAGAAAATTGGGTCATGCCTTCATGAAATGTAAAATGTATTTGGAAGTTATATAAAAAAATTAGATTAGAAACAAATTGAAAATAACCAGGACACATACCTGTTGAGAAAACATGTCACTTGTGAAACAGGCTTTGTTAGAGGTGTGTTCATGTAATTATCATATGCCAATATATAATTGTATATTTGTCTTCTTGTTTCTATCTAAACAAACTAGTTCCTAGAATGATGAAATAAAAATGTACCATCACATGAAATAATTTTGAAACATTTTTAACAAATAAATTCAATATTATGAGTCACTTCATTTTCAACATTCTTTACAAATTTCTCATACAATGTATGATGTCATCATCTCAGGATTTCTAATGCATTTTTATTGCTATTTTTATACAACAACAAAATATAGTCCAAAAGTGTTTTTGATTCAAAATTTTAAACACTTTGCTATAGGGCTATAATGGCACTTCCTTCCCTGTTTATTGGTGATTAGGCTTAACCCATGTAATAGGAGGACGGTTAAGAGAAACAGTCTGTGACATTTTGAAAGCATCCTTTTCCTCTAAGTAGCTTTTTTTCTGAAAACATCCTCCTAAAAGAAAGAGCATATGACATTATTGTCCTATCTCCTCTGATTTACAACTACAACATATATATATATATATATATAGTAATGGCTTCACCAGTATTAAAGCCAGCATTCGCCTGGGAATTAAGAAAATATATAGTAATAATGTTATATGATTTTTTTTTCCTGCAGTTACAATAATAATATACCATGAGTCAGAGTGATCACTTTATACACATTATATATATATGTAGCTATAAGCAGATACAAGAAAACATCTTTGATAGCATATTCTAACTTGGTACATGTAGTTTCCTAAAGAAACTGCATGATCCTCTTAAAAGTAAAAGGTATAATTAATAACTCATATTTCACAATTCTCAAAATGAATGACATTATATTCATTTATATTCTATACTTATGTAGAAATAATTTTCTGATGCAGACTAACTGGCATGTTTAAATCAACCTGTGTGGCATTGTTCAGTATTAATTTAGTCTTTGTGGTTTGTGCATGCATATTTGTTGGTAGCCAAACTAGTTGTTTAATTACATCATTGGTATAATTTTGGAATGTTACCATTGTAAACCCTGAGGGTAGAGATAAAGATCGATGTGTATAGTTCAGAAAGCAAACATCGATATAATCATCAACGTTAATGACAGATGATAAACATTGTTGATGTAAATTTATGTAAATTGCCTGTGTTGGCCATTTGAAAACACAGTGGATACCAAAGAAACACTAATTCAAAGGGCATTTACAGCAAATGTTTGCGAAACGTTGCACAGAAACCAGCTAAAGTTAAACGCTACTTGGAGAGTGCTTCGAAGGGAATTTAGACTTCGGGGGTACTCTTGAAAAGCGGTCTGCTAAGAATCCCGTATTTGGGTATCAAGAATTTACATTTTAATCAGCTGAGGTTTGCTTAGTCGACATTCATGACAGGGAATTCTGCTCAGTTCAACACCAGGAAAGAGGGAATTAAAACACTTTAAAGAAGAAAATGATACTTTCCTGAAATAACAGGTTTTCGGATTAGCTTCTCGTAGCTTAGTTTTATAATTTCCGGTACTGATCAAAAGCTAAATTCTTAGCACCGGTCAATGGCCCAGTACACACTACTACTCTCTCACTCTCGAAAATAGGTTCTGGTCTGGCGAGCTAATGAGTAAGCTTGGAGTTGGAGTATTAAAAATCTCTTGAACCTTTTTCCAGCGTTCAAACAGTTTGGATAATTGGGAACATGCAGTGCAGGTATGCTAAGGTAAGTGCGTTTTATGCTGAGTGGGATGAGATCCACGTAGAAGCTCGCACGCTTGGCAAAATCCGAGTATTAAACTTAAAGGTAGACGTATTTGTTCTAGTGTGCCACATTTGAATGTTCGTGAAGATTAAGGTGTTTATCCTTTATCTGTAAATAGTAGAAAGGTTCCCCTGGATATGTGCTCTGTCTTGCGGCCCAAAATAATTCATTTTCATTATATTATCTTCATGATCCGAGACCTAAAAGGGAAGTCGCTCCACTTCAAGTTCAAGTCAAATCTACGTACGTAATGACAAAGTTACCGAGTGTCACCTGGTGATTTGAAGGAGCACACAGAGAAGCATTTTACTACGATTCCTGGATTATTCAGGCGTTGTTTTACTGCCTTGGTCTTAATACCACTTTCTTTTATATTCTTATCTGTATTTACTGCTAAATAGATTGCTTTTGGAAGCACACGAGGGCCTTTTCTGGGGCTGTTTTGAATGCCACGCAGAGAAATTGTTTTGGAAGTCACTACGTATACTCACAAGAAAGCTACATGTAGTTTACATCGGAAAACCTTTCAAAACAAGGCATCTCAATTATTTAGAAAAGCTTTTCATTTGTGAATCAAGTAGTATTGGTAATACATAAGCAAGATTATATACACAAAACTAATGATTTCACGTCTGTTTCGGGTTAACGTAGGTGCTTAAAAAGAAAGCAGTTCATCTAATCTACGCAAATATTCGAAAATCGACCTTCAATTGTAGTGTTTATAAGTTATGTTAAACCGTCACTAGTGGCTATTGAAGTATTTTCTAGAAACAGTAGCCATAAAGAAGTACCCTTTTTAGTACCCTGTGGCCAATATCAGTGTATTTCTGCTTTCATAATTGAAATTGGCTTAATTAACTTAGGTTTTTGGACGGTATTCCAGTTGTACAGTACAGATAGTTCTAGTAATCTTTAATTTAATTACTTCCCGAGCCAAGTACTTACCCCCTGATGTGATAAATGCAATAAATGTGAAAACACCGTTTTTATTCAAATTTATTGTGCTGCTCTAACTTTGTTCTTAATTAAGTATTAAAGCGGATCTCCACTACTCCAGTGCGCGCGGTTAGAGTTGCAGTGGAAATGCAGACATATTCCTTGTTGAACACATCCCATATCTTTCGATTTTCTAAGACATCCCAATTAAGTCTCACTAATTGTTTTTCATCAGAGGCAGTTGCACTGAAAACCCCAAGGCTGTGTAGTAATATTAATTTGCTTACCTTAAATATAAAAATCTGTCATTCCTCATTTCTTTTATTGCCAGTGACCTCTGAAATCAATATCTACAAAGTTAGGTTATTTGTAAAACTATTCCTTTACCCAAATTTTTTAAACAATTCGCTGAAGGAGAATAACATATTTTGGGCAAAAAAACTCAAAGCAGCTAATAATCTACAGAGTTTTAATTTGCCAAATCCCCTTATATAATTTATGCACATGACTCATAAGCTGTTTACTTTTATACTGGTGTAGTCTTTGTTCAGTTTTTATCGAAATGTGACCAGCTAGTATACATACCTGCCAAATGGATTGATTATACCTGTACATATATATGTATGTCATAAATTAAATTTTATAAGTGTGAAATAAATCTCATGTGATATATTTTCTGTGTTCGCCTTCTAATGTATAGCTACATGTATTTAAAGTTTGTTGGATGTGCAAAAAGCTTTGAGTATAAGTAAAGAATATCCCTGGTGGAAAACCTGGACAGGATCCTGTAGGATCCTGTAGGATCCTGTAGGATCCTACACAGGGACAGGATCCTGAGCAGGATCCTGAACAGGAACAGGATCCTGAATAGGATCCTATGTAGGAATAGGATCCTGAATAGGATCCTACATAGGAACATAATCCTGAATAGGATCCTATGTAGGAATAGGATCCTGAATATGATCCTACATAGGAACATAATCCTGAATAGGATCCTATGTAGGAATAGGATCCTGAATAGGATCCTACATAGGAACATAATCCTGAATAGGATCCTACATAGGAACATAATCCTGAATAGGATCCTATGTAGGAATAGGATCCTGAATAGGATCCTACATAGGAACATAATCCTGAATAGGATCCTATGTAGGAATAGGATCCTGAATAGGATCCTACATAGGAACATAATCCTGAATAGGATCCTATGTAGGAATAGGATCCTGAATAGGATCCTACATAGGAATAGGATCCTGAATAGGATCCTACATAGGAACATAATCCTGAATAGGATCCTATGTAGGAATAGGATCCTGAATAGGATCCTACATAGGAACATAATCCTGAATAGGATCCTATGTAGGAATAGGATCCTGAATAGGATCCTACATAGGAACATAATCCTGAATAGGATCCTACATAGGAACATAATCCTGAATAGGATCCTATGTAGGAATAGCATCCTGAATAGGATCCTACATAGGAACATAATCCTGAATAGGATCCTATGTAGGAATAGGATCCTGAATAGGATCCTACATAGGAACATAATCCTGAATATGATCCTATGTAGGAATCTACATAGGAACATAATCCTGAATAGGATCCTATGTAGGAATAGGTTCCTGAATAGGTTCCTACATAGGAACATAATCCTGAATAGGATCCTATGTAGGAATAGCATCCTGAATAGGATCCTATGTAGGAACAGGATCCTACATAATAAAAATATAGGAACATAATCCTGAATAGGATCCTACATAGGAACAGCATCTTGAATATAAGGACCTACATGTACATGCATGTACATAGTTACATGCAGCACCTAATTGAATAGGAATCCTACATAATTATTAAGTAGGATTCCTATGACATAGCAAATTCTTGAAAAATTATATAATCTTTCTAGGATCGGAACATAATCCTTATAAGAATTAACTGAAAAATGTCATGCTCAATTTTTGATGACCCCTCCCCCCAATGATTTCCACTCTAGCTTACTATGCCCCCCTAATTTTCTGCATTAAAATTGGGGACCCACCCCCTTTTTTCACCAGCCAGCCCCGCTCCCCCCTGTAATTAATGATCAGTTCCGGATGTTAATTGTTGTTGAAAGGATAAAAAAAGCTCTAACATAACGATGACTTCTCCTGGTTGTTTTAGACTAAAGATTTTATATTACTCACCAAGTAGGCTGGCTTGTCCAAAAACAAATTCCCATTATTTAATTAAGCAAAATATTTTCATCCAGCCCCTTAAAAGTGTGCTTTCATTGAGAAATTTGAATATAAACATGGAAGAGACAAAGTTCCACTTTAACCACAGGCAGTCCAAGCTAATGATTGTTACAAGGAATGTTATGGGATTTTTTTAGAACAAATCTGAAACTGTAGTAAAAGAGGAAATAAAGTGTTAAGAAGTTGTTCCTGTTCATCACTGATGTGTTTATTTTTGGTTTGAGGCAATTCTATAATCGTTTTGGCTTGGGCTGCCTGTGCTTCAACCGAGTGGCCTAGAACCAAGTCTATATCCATATTTGGTAACGGTTGCACATTTCAAATAGCAAGAAGCCAAGAGGCCATTTTGTTGCTGGAGTTTTAAACTCGCTTAGAAGGTCATTTCAACAGCATTTCAATGCCAATATTCATCAGATGAAAGATAATAATAACTGCTCCAAGTGAGAGGCAGTTTCAGTTCTGGAAGAGATGAATTCCTGAAGAAATGGTGAGCAGAAGTTTATGTTAGGTTCGTTAATTTGTTCATGTTGCTCACACTAATTGACTAAAAGATGAATTGCTATGGCCTATACTATTACTAGCCCTGTATACTCTGATCTGTAGTCAGTGTACTTGAATATATTCCAAGATATATTTGAAGAAACTATTTATGAAAGCTTCCAAGAGGTCAAGTGAAGTTTACGATTCCAATCGAAATTTCTTCAAGAGTTGAGATGGACTTCATTGAGATTCACTGTACTAGTAATTCAAACATTTTGCCTTTTTGGAACGACAAAATTCACATTTTCGTGTCCCAGGTCTTATTAATCCCTTTTCAAACTTTATCATTCTAGAATGTTTGATGTTGGAGTGCTTCTCAATACCCTATTCAACACAATCAGCCACAAAACCGAAGTTATTTTGGTAGAAACGGAAGTACATGTAGGATGTATAAAAATATTTGTCGGTTTCCGGTTGGCAAACCGCACGGGACTTTATACACCACCGTACTCATCTAATTAAAATCGTAATTCTTATTGTGGTTAATTGTTTTTACAGGTTTTGGATTAAAGATCAAGGACCAAAGTTTTTAACCCTTCCAGCCCCAAAAGTGAAATTCAAATTCTTTTCTCTATACATTTGGATACATTTTGATCAACTCCAAATACTCATGATCTGCCTGCTTCCCTTTGATCACCCTTGGGGCTAAAGGGTTAATTCTTGAAATTATCACCAACAATGAAAGATAATCAGGGAAAAGTTGACTGCCAAGTAGTGAGTGAAGATCACAATCATTTTTATTAAAAATGTATAGTTTGTAAAACCTATAGCTATAATTTATGTAATAAACTAAAGGTGTTACACCTGTATATAGTTGTTCTCTTTACATACAATTTGTTAGTCGTTCTTGCTTTCATCTTAACCACTCCACATACATGTACATCTACACATGTACATGTGCAAGGTTCCTCAGTTCATTTCAAAATCGCTGAAAATAACTGTGTATTCCAAGCACATTCAGTGGTTTTTAGATTTTCTCCAAAATCTATAGCCTGGGAAACCAGCCGACTCTTATCGCTCCCCCACTCGCAAAAGGGACGTCGGGCAACGAGGCAGAAAATTTCATACTGATGACGTAGCAGATAGCTGTTTCACGATGCATAAATTAGTTGCAATTCTCAGAAGCCGAATGCGAACAACAGAGTTCTTTTCAAGGAATATAACTACCAAGGCTGCTCGCTTGCTTGGCAGTGATTCAAGCCTATTTAGTGTGTGTCAGTAGCTTGTCTGCTTCGTTCTTTCGTGGCTCGGCCCGGTCAAGCGAATTTTTCCTACGACTGTCAAAACATAATAGTTGTTTATAATTTCAAAACCAACACACATCACAGCAGGCCACTTTTCAAGCCAGCTCTTTTGTGAGGTCAGTAAGCCAAAGATGCAGTTATTTTCAAGGTATACTATCGAGGATCCCCATTTGCTTGGGTGAACGGCCATCATGTTCGTGGTTCATAGTGCACTTGCATGTAATGTTTATTCATAGCCTAGATTCACTCCCTAGCAAATAAAGATCCGGCTTGAAAAGTGGCCCTGAACGATTTATGCAGCAACAACTCATTCAGTGTTCTTTGATAGTTCAGTGTGGGTAGGTTTATTGATATGAAATTATAAACAACTATGACAGTATACCTTTTTGATCACTTGTAAATGTTTTGACAGTACAACATTTCGCTTTACTAGTTAAGATTATCTATCTAGTCAGATTCAAAAGCTCAAATTTCATCTCAAAAGTCACTGAAGTCCAAATAAGGTGATGGAATTCCTGCATTTTCCATTAGATGCAGTTTTTGTTACATATTAAGTCTCAACTCTGTAATTTTGATTCACTAAGCAATAACTTCTTTATAGTGTGTATTGTGAATGAATACTTTTAACTTATTTATAGAAATAGGAGTATTTCACTGTCTGGCGATTGTAATGATACATGTACATTGTAACTCACTTACATGCATGTTTCTATTGATAATAAACTATACATGGAGTTTTAAAACAATAATTACTGTGTTATTTTTATGTTTAATGACAACTATGGTATACGATTTGGGTGTAAGGATCCTACAGGAAATAGCCCAGGATACTACAGGGAATATCCCAGGATCCTACAGGAACAGCCCAGGATCCTTTAGGAATAGCCCAGGATCCTATAGTATCCTATAGGAATAGCCCAGGATCCTACAGGAATAGCCCAGGATACTACAGAGAATAGCCCAAGATCCTACAGGAATAGCCCAGGATCCTACAGGAACAGCCCAGGATCCTATAGTATCCTATAGGAATAGCCCAGGATTCTACAGGAATAGCCCAGGATCCTACAGGAATAGCCCAGGATCCTACAGGAATAGCCCAGGATCCTATAGGAATAGCCCAGGATCCTACAGGAATAGCCCAGGATCCTATAGGAACAGCCCAGTATCCTACAGGAATAGCCCAGGATCCTATAGTATCCTATAGGAATAGCCCAGGATCCTACAGGAACAGCCCAGGATCCTATAGGAATAGCCCAGGATCCTATAGTATCCTATAGGAATAGCCCAGGATCCTACAGGAATAGCCCAGGATCCTACAGGAATAGCCCAGGATCCTATAGGAATAGCCCAGGATCCTACAGGAATAGCCCAGGATCCTACAGGAAATAGCCCAGGATCCTACAGGAAATAGCCCAGGATCCTACAGGAAATCGTTCAGGATCCTGAGTAGGATCCTGAGTAGGATCCTGAGTAGGATCCTGAGTAGGATCCTGAGTAGGATCCTGAGTAGGATCCTGAGTAGGATCCTGTAGGATCCTGTAGGATCCTACAGGATCCTGTGTCAGGATCCTACAGGATCCTACAGGATCCTACAGGATCCTAAACAAGATCCTAACTAGGATCCTATGCAGGATCCTGTCAGGATCCTACTCAGGATCCTGTCCAAGTTTTCCACCAGGGATAACCCGAGGTCAAAGGGGAGTGAGTATTTTTGCAATACATATTCAGACATATGATACAAAGAACTTCAGTCTACTCCATGCTTATTGGTATGTGGTTTTGCTGTGATGTGGAGTAGCTTCAAGAAACTTCCTTTGACTTAGGAAAACTAGGCTAGGGATTTGAAGTAAAATACACTATTTATAAGTTGTTTTGTCTTCACAGATATTGTTTTGTTGTGGGTTTTTTATTTGCATGTGTCCCTGGCAGTTTGTAACGATTTATGGCCCTGTTCAATGAGGTGATAACAGACCTGTATAAAATGATGTTTTAAAGATTATAGAAGTGTTCTATCACACCTGAAGCTCTTAATTGTTTGACAGTCTTTGATAAACAGAATACTGCAGTGACTGATACTCTCTTCTGAAGACAGGTCAATAATATTGTTGAATAATAATATTTATCATTTACAAAATGTACACCACAGCTGAACTGAGGCACTCCTAAACAAATTGAGCTCATAATTTTCCACAGTAATGTACAGTATGTGTATGGTTGATTAGTTCAGAACTACATGTAAGTGTTTTTAAAATCTCGTTTGATAAACCAAAATATATGAATTAAATGCTTTTAAATCTTTTTAGCACATTCATATTTTATTACTAGTACTATTGTGAAGCATAAATTATTGTTAATGCAATTACTAATGGCAATATTCCAGGAAATAACTTTTTTTTAATTATTATTTTATAATAAAATGATGGGGATTAATTAGTTTGGTTAATTAATTTATACTACCCTCTATGGGCACCACCCAGTGACGTCTATTCAAGATAAATGGGAAAATAGGTGAAAGGTAAATATCAGTAATTTTGCTACATGTACCTCTGTGTTATTTATGCATAAAAATGCCTCTAAAAATGTTGTGTTGTGTCCTCAAGCAAACAACACAACCAATTGAAAGTTAATGTGGCTATATATTAGATAAATAGTCCAAATTACTGCTGGATGCAATGACTTTGAGGGCCGTATGTTAGATACTAAACTTTCATGGTTAATACGGCTGTTCCCTCGTTACATAAAGCTTATTGTATTGTATTCTACATACAAACAGCTTGTAATTCAGTCTAGTTTTACACAGTTACAAATTTTGTAACTGTGTCAAACTAGACTGAATCACAAGTTGTTTGTAATGTTTAAAGAAACCATCGATCTGCAAGTAATTACCTTCAAGTTGACGTTTGACCAGTTGCAACATGAATTCTGTAAATTCAAAACAGGCCATCAAGATAGTTGCATGACTTGGCAGACTAGAAAAGGCTATGTTATTGAGGCTGATTCTGGAGTGCACTGAATCAGTTGCCAATCTAAATACTTCTAAAGTTTCTTATCCTAGCTAGTTAAGAAGCATTTTTGTAAAAAATCAATTTCAATCATTCCTGCTAGCAGGTGTCTCTCCAGGTAAAATTAAAAGCTGTTATTTTAACCTTTACCAGAAAATAATTGGGCCACATTAGGCAAAAAGAGCCTGGACAACATTCAAGTTAAATAATTCCTTCAACGGTGTTCCTAATAATAGGTTGAAGATTGTATTGTATTCTTGACGAGAAGTACTACATTTCATTCCTAACAATAAATGTCAGTTTCAAGAAATTGACAACAAAAATCAGGGGTGAAATTTACATGATTTTGATACAAGGGTCCGAATACAAATATGACAACAAAAATTAAGGATCCTGTCAGAGGGGATGATTTTGATGTATGACATTCATTTATACCTACTGGCATTAAAGAGTAAAAAATAAATAAGATGAACAAGATGATCACTTTTTGGCCAAAAAATATATTTTCTGCAGTCATTCTACTCCCTGTAGCTCATAATATGATTTTAGCAATAGTACAAGTTACACCTTGAAACAATCGTCTGATGATAAGGAATCATTTGCGCCTGCTAAAATTGTGATCACACCCTCATGTAAAAATATTGTAAATTTCGTCTTCGATTTCACTGGTCAATTTCATGAAATCAACACTACTTGTTAGTAGCACAATGTGGCACTCGCGATGCATATTGTAATTGCACCACAAGTATGAAAAACATGGTACAATTAAAATAATACATTTACATATGTCGTCCGGGCCCTTTTTGCCTGACGCGGCCCAATTATTAGTGAAAATGTGTCAATGAAGAATTTTAACCAATAGAAATCAAAATAATGGAAGCTTGTGGGTAGGCTCTCCCTTCCTTCCCCATGTCCTCTCCCTTGCCCTGGAGAGTCTCTCCTCCCCTAACCCTTCAGCAATGCAAGCTACTTCTGTCATCAGTTATATTGTAAATCAATATGCCTAAATTAAAAGATCATTAGCTCCATGCTGATAATTTAACAAAACTCATGCAGTTGAATATTTTATGCAGCACAAGTGAGTACATGTATAATGGCATATACTATTGGTTTATGCCAATCGTGAAAGATTATAGAAACTTGTAACATTTAAGTATCATTCTACAGAATAAACTGTTGAAATCTTGAAAAGTATTTTTCAGCAGAATTGAAATCGAAATTTCCATTTATTCTTTCTAATGACTCTTAGATATCTCATACAAAGGAGGCAAAATAATTAGTAAACATTAAATTCTTAAATTCTTTAATTGAATTCTGGAATGTTAGTTCCATGAGGTTGCAGCTGTGTGACTATAGACTTGAGAGAGCTGAGTAAAATCTTACTTAATAAACTATGCTCATGCATTATATATTGGTCAATAGTATAATTTTTATCAGGTAATATTGTGCAAATACACATAGGAAACTTAAAATTATGAAGACCAGAGTAGCAATCATGCAGAATCTTCAAAATTAGAGTGATTGAACATACAACCATACATCGAACAATGTAATTATTGGTGCATGTGCTAGGGTCAAAGGAACACAAAAAATACAACAATCTGTGACTTAAATGCATCATACCCTAGGAACTATTTCATGTGTTAATTAGAGCAACCACCAGGATTACCATATAACACAGTAGGTGATAATTGACAACTTTGACATGATGTATTAGCACATGCTTATATATCTATTCTACAAAAATTGCACATGGGTAGCATACCATTTTGCAAGAAGAGTATAAATGAAAAACAGCATTAACCTGTTAGGCAAAATCGAACTAAAATGTATTTCTACAATTTCAGATGCTGCTCCTCATATTACCAGTCCTGGCAGCCATTGCAGTGGCAGTATCAGAAAACACAACCACAGAGAGTCCTTCTAGTACAGGGAATAACACAGAAACTAAGCATTTATTAAAGTGTGTTGGTTTTGAGGTGTTTGTAGTAAACAACTCATTGAACATCCCCTACACAGTCACTTGTTGTTTGGCCATTGTGTTTGGCTTCTACTTTATTATTGTTGGTAAGATGATACAAATTATGTTATTTACGGATGAGTTATCAAATTGTAATTATGTATTTCATTCTTCTAATGCTATGATAAGCTATGTAATCTCATGAAATCTACAACTGTAGTTGATGAGAGGACAGATCAGTTTTGCAGTCTTAATAATCGCTTACCAGTATATTTAGCAATTTTATGGTTTGGGATTAGACAATAAAACAGTTTTTTCAAGATCTAATTAACTGAGTGACATAATTATGTTGGGTGACTATGCATGTAAATGTTGCCAAATCATTTAATATACAATGTATCATCAGTTAGATTTTGATACTACAGAAGTTTTCAGCCAACAGCCGGTTCAGTCTGACACTTTGGCTGCTTCAGATGGCAATCTTTTCATGCACTGCACGAACTTAGCGTCTGAATTAATTACATTCAACAAGTTTGAATTAGGTGCAACTTTAGATTCAGCAGCTGCTGTTGCGTTGTGTTGGTGGAGCGGTGTTGATTCAAATTCCACTCTTATGTGCCAAACAAATAATGCATGAATTACTGTGGCCTGCCATCTTGAAATTTAATTTACATGCTGAAGTTAACATCTAGTCAACGAATTTACAGTAGTTCGCCTTCTGAATCAACCAGTCACTTCAATGTCAAACTTAATGGAGTTAGGTTCACCACATGAAAATTGCCATCTGAAACAGGTCTTTGCTGATGTGCTAATTTCCCACAGCCTGTTGATTGAAGCCAACACTTCAAAGCTATCAATCTGTAAAATAAATGAACAAAATGTAAGTGGGTTTGTTGATAAATCCAAAACTGATTTTACAAGATGTTGATTCGTATCAATCCCTGACCCTCTCCCCGGCTCTCCCTTAATGTCCACTTCAAATAAAATTGTACAATAACTGGTCATTTAAATTCCAAAAGTTCACTGAGCAAAATATGCTACCTGACAGTTGGTTGCCCATTATGTTAGTCACCCAAATCTGTTACCTGACAGCTAGTTGGTTATTCATTATGTTAGTCACCCAAATCTGTTACCTGACAGTTGGTTACCCATTATGTTAGTCACCCAAATCTGTTACCTGACAGTTGGTTACCCATTATGTTAGTCACCCAAATCTGTTACCTGACAGTTGGTTACCCATTATGTTAGTCACCCAAATCTGTTACCTGACAGTTGGTTACCCATTATGTTAGTCACCCAAATCTGTTACCTGACAGTTGGTTGCATGCCCATTATGTTAGTCACCCAAATCTGTTAGCTGACAGCTAGTTGGTTACCCATTATGTTAGTCACCCAAATCTGTTACCTGACAGTTGGTTACCCATTATGTTAGTCACCCAAATCTGTTACCTGAGCTAGTTGGTTACCCATTATGTTAGTCACCCAAATCTGTTACCTGACAGTTGGTTACCCATTATGTTAGTCACCCAAATCTGTTACCTGACAGTTGGTTACCCATTATGTTAGTCACCCAAATCTGTTACCTGACAGTTGGTTACCCATTATGTTAGTCACCCAAATCTGTTACCTGACAGTTGGTTGCATGCCCATTATGTTAGTCACCCAAATATGTTACCTGACAGTTGGTTGCATGCCCATTATGTTAGTCACCCAAATCTGTTACATTGTACCTTACAGTTGGTTGACCATTAGTCATCTGATATTTCAGTTGTAAAGTTCACCAACAAATATTTGAATATGCTGTCTTCCTACTAGGTTACAGATGCTACAAGATCAGCCTATTCATTCTTGGATTCCTATTTGCAACCCTCGTAACCTATGTCATCTGTAGTAATCACACTGGTCTTGCCATGTGGGGCCTGATAGCTGTCTCCCTTGCTGTTGGCTTGTTCTGTGGATTGCTAACAACCTTTGTTACAAACTGTGGCATGTTCCTTGGTGGATTTGCATTTGGTTTCTTCACAGGAGTTGCAGCATTCTATGTCATAGAGATCTTCTACCATGTTACGATCAAGTGGATCCCTTTTGGAGTTCTTCTGGGATTAAGTCTCTTATTTGGTATTCTAACACTGAGGTTTCAAAAACCCTTATTCATTCTTGCAACGTCAATGGTTGGAGGAGTATTAGTGTCAGGCGGCATGGATTACTTTGTTGAGGAGTTTGTGCTGTTGAATTACACCTGGCAGAGAATAGTTGCAGGTGGTGGACAGATAGTTTGTTGGATAACATGGGTGGTAGTGGCTATCTGGCCTCTACTCTTTTTTGCTGGAATTGCAGTTCAGTTTGCCAAGACTGGAAGGAAGTACAATCACAGGGCAGGTAGATATTCTCATTATGCCAAATATTAACTATTAATAATAATTGAAGCCACATGTAAGGGGCATGCAGGCCCCCCAGCCCCAAGGAATGGACCCGTTCTCCACTCCCTTCATTCTCATATCAAGTGCTGATTAATTTTAGCCACTGGGTGCCATTCACTGGGTGCCCTTCGCCGGGTGCCCTTCGCCGGGTGTCATTCATTGGATGTCATTCACTGGATAAATAACAAAATAAATGTGCTCACCCTGTGAGTCTCAAGCGTTTTTTATATTTGTTTTCTGACTTTGCCCAACCTTACCCCAAATATTTCCCCAATTTTTTTACAATTTCCCCCCTTTCTGATTTTGCCTGATCTTACCCCCAAGTGCAAGTTCCAAATTCTCTAAAGGAAAACAAAGAATACAGAGAATTAAGAAATTAATAGTGATGGCTCAGTGGTGACTTTATATGCACTCACTCACAGTTCTTGCATGCATGCTCTTTCAAGTTAATATTTTCTATAAGAGCTACACATTTTGATGGTATAAGTTATTAACCCTTTCCCTACTGGACATGTTTGGCTCAGTTGGTGAAATCCCGAGTGCTAACTCAACCCTCCCCCCTCAGTTCAAGTTTGGCTAGCCCGGGGCACTTAAATACTGCTGACTTTTTAAGCCGAGGGCTCAAACCTTTCCCACAATGCCATTTGGGAGAATTCTGTGCACTCGTTCACGGTAGGTATGGCTGCTTCGGTAGGGTTTACAATGAAATGTGCTCTAATTTTAGACAAATAAGCCACTGTCAGAGAGCTTGAGGACATCATTAAGTCTGATGACGGCTTAAAAGTACTTGGTTTGCTTTTAGTAGGCCTTGTGAGGGGTTTCACAGGGTTTTTCTGTTGTGTTTCTGCTTTGAGACACATGAAATAATTCTTCACTGAAATCCTTGCAATCCTGCAGTTGGCTGTCTTTTACCCCTGCTAAACCTATTAGAATGTGTTTTTGTCACTTTAAAGCAACGGCTTGAGTCCAAATCACCGCTCTTGGTTGTAGGGGTAAAAGACTTCTAAAAAAAATCCTACCGGAGTCCCAGAGGGGGGGACCCCTTGTGAATTTTTTGTTGATTACCCAGCATGCAATTGGAGGTGGGAGCAGGAAAACATGGTGGAGAGAAGTGCAGCATTAAGAATAGCACGCTTCACAGTCGCAATGTGTGTTTTGTGCAAACAAACCTGGTGGGTCGAAAGATTAAAGAAGGTACTGTAACGACTGAGTGCTGATTTTGCGTTTGCTTTTGATTTCAAGGGCGAATGGGAAGGATTTTGGAGGCCAATTTTCAGCTCCTCAAAATTGGTGAAAATCGGAGAAACGAAAAACAATCACCAAAACAAATGAGTTTTTCTCCAAAGTGGGAGAGTCAAGCGATCCCAGTTATAGCTGTGGCTTTGAAGTCATTCATCCCTTGAAATAATATCGCAACATCGTATTTCCAGCGTGTCTAGGTTTGATGCAATAATTTTCTCAAGGTACAGGCTTCATATTGGGCGGTTACGGGCGGTGCAGGAGGGAAAGGGTTAATTTAATAATTTATTAGTATTATTTGTTCTGACTATTATATTGTTGATTATGAAAAATATAATTTATTAATAGCAATCACAGTTTTACTCAAAAACCTTTAATTATTTATCAATTTATAATAATTATGTTCACTTTCAGGGAAGAGCTCTGTATCACTTCAAGGAGAAGACAAAGCTATGAAGAGATATCGCAGCCTTCAAATGAATGGGGATGTGGTGACAAAGGTATAGACTGCTTTCGTAAATACGTATTGCCATTTTGATAGGTTATCCACATGTACAGAAAATATAATTTCCATGTGAAAGAGCATGTCAACATTTAAGTGATCTTGTGAAATTTGATTGCTGTAGCTTAAAAAGCATCCCAAAGTAATTAATAATTAATCATGTGTATTTAGAAATTGTTTGATCCAAATACAGCTTGCATTTCAAGACTTTTAGATTGCTGATTTTATCTGACATTAAAGTGGAGTTGAGAAGCTTGCCATGTAAAACACTTGGAGCTTGTTTTAGAAGCGAGTTTCTAAATACAGTGAGAAGGGGTTGAAAAGCCTTGGCTTTGCCTCGGTTTTCAACCCTATTTCACTGTATTTAATTTAGAAATTGATTCTACATATTACTTCTCAAAATCATTAATTCAGTTCATGACGTAATATATTAGCCAAGCAGAGGTCTCAACTCGTACCAAATGAGTTGTCAACTGTAAGGACAAAACACCTAATCAAATTAATCCACAGTTTTGTTTTACGAGATTATCAGTAGTTTAATTGGCTTGCCATTGCCTCTAAACAAGACTATGACGGTGAAGACTTTTACTGACATACAGCAAGCCAACAGAGCACAAATATTTAACTTCAGGCTGAATATAACACATATTCCTCTAAATTGGAAATACTGATCGGCAACAATTTCCAGAGAAATGGAAATAACAGAGAAAGTAGACACCAAACTTTGAGAGAAAATATTCTGGAATATCACTAGCAAATAATTTCAACAGAAACTGAAGAACATAACCAAAGCAAAGAAGACTTTGAATCCTGAGACAGTTATAATGGCACTGCACTACAAGGATTTTTTATTAATTCTGTTTGGTGTAAATGTATGGTTATGAGGCCTCTGTATTTTAATGTATTACTAGTTTATCCAATGATTATTTTTCCCTACATCTTACTGTAGTCCTACTATCAAGGCGAAGAAGGAAGACCTACTGAAGTGTAAAGCATCTCTTGTGGTCCTATCAACCAATCTCCCATGGAGCAGTGCGAGGAGGCAACTCTCAACCATTGCTGGAACAAAAAGAAAGACTGCAAGAAAATGTGAAACCAGGATGACGCCATCAATCTATAAGTGACAGTTGCTCATTATGATTCTTGCAATGCAGACAGTAAATTCTTAAAGATCTCGATAATTTGAGAGAATTCTTGAGAACTAGATTTGACATTCAGCAGTCTTTTACATTTTTAGAATAAGTTTTATGACATCCATATATAATTTGAAGAGCCATGTACAGGGCTTGCAAAAGAAGTTGTGACCACTGAAGCTCCAGCAGTTGCTACAAGGTACATTGCTGATTATTTTCCTGTTATCAACAGACAATGAAACTTTTGCTTGACTTTTAGCCTTTTATCACAGATGCCTACTTAATCCTATATATTGACCTCTTACTCGAAAACATTTTGAAAGCCCTGCATGTATAGTCTGCAACATAAATTGCATTTAAATTTGATGCAGTAGTTAAATGGTGTAGGGAAATTTGTTAGGCAATTGGGGAACTATGAATCACCCCATACAGTATAATGGCTTCCAATGCATGTCAGCATAAAAGAGGATTGACGTACTTTACATTGGCAAGCATATATGTGACGAAAGATACTACTGTTAACTTGGGCACAAGTTTGTTTGGCATTCTGATTGGAGTCACGTCAACTGGACAGGTACAAATTGAAGGGCTGTGTGCAAAAAGGGCATCAGTGACTCCTGGTCACGTTCTATATTCTCCCTTAGAAACCAAAGAAATTGAAAGAGAATTTAGAATGTGATCAGGAGATCAGACACTTATGTCCTTTTTGCAGCCTTTCAATTGATAATGTGTTAGGAATGTATATAGAAGTCAAAGTAGATAGTGGGGTTTGGCATGTCAATTTTAATGTCAAAAGTTAAAACAATAGGACATTTAATTGCATTAGTGATTTTACTTAACCTGTGAAATAGATATTAGACTAATAGTAAACAATTAGACCCACAGCCTGAATGGGCTACTAGACTAATAGTCACTGTTAGACCCTAATTCTATATTTTTCTTTTGTTGCTATTTGAATATTAGGTACTGACTATTAAATGTTATTTCACAGGTTAAGTAAAACCACTCTATGATGTCATTTAACGACATGCAACTACCAGAATCATTTTCGAATTATTTTTCTCATTCAGATTTTTAAACTCCTTTGAGAATATCAAGACAATGGTCTAAATTAGAGGAACAAAGGAATCCTTGCAAGGAGTTCTGGTAGTTGTTATGTGATGTCATCATGTAAATGTCATTGGCTATTAATTAAACTGCAGAGCCCCAAATAATTATGATTGTAAAAAGAGAAGTAGGGTATGTCTTTCACAGTTAGTCTTCATAACAGCTGATGAAAGGTTTCACTCACTGGTGTTTGGTAGTTTTTGAGCGACACTTCCCTGGTGGCAGCTAGAGTCCTCTTCCTTCCCAAGACAAAGGGAGGGAGAGAGAGAGAAGAGACTGCCAGTTTAGGACACTTTCTTTGATATGCTGCTATACACAACCATAGACGAACAAAGGTTTTGAAACCATCACACACATTAATGCTTACATTTGATTCCAGGTTTGTTGATTGACATCAGGTGTCATGTGGAGGTTGGGTAACCCTAATGCAGACAAACAAAGCAGAGTTCAGAGTTCTCTTCCTTTCTTTCCTCTCGATCCCTTTGTCTTGGGAAGCAAGATAACTCTTTGACCTGCCAGCAGTAAAGTGCAGCTGAAAAATTAAATTTATTGTCAAGATCACAGGCAGCGAGAGCTCTCCTAATATAATCAATTAAGGAGGCTTGAAAGGAGTCTTCTGACCACACAGGAATGGGAATGAAACGAATAGTTTTGTAGTGCATAATTTCTTGTCTTTTTCAAAAGTGCGCTGTGAAATTTCTTCAGATCATTGGTAGACAAAACCATACACCTCTAAAAAGTGTGTAAATGGATTTTTAAAGTACATATGAGCCGAGCCAGTTATCATTGATTTAAAGGTTAAAGTGGGAAATAAAATGACCAACACAGGAAATCAATAGTAGCATGTGCCATTTTCGTTTATTAAATCAAATTTCAATGACGTCATTTAAGTCAAAATTCAATTCTAGTTCATTTTGCTCGATCTGTTTTTGCCGGTTACACTTATTAAAATATATTCAATTGATTGCAAGCATCAAATGTCTGAAGCCTGAAAAACAACTGAGTTATTACTCAATTCATGTTCAACTAATGTGCATAATTTGATGTAAATGATGTCATACAAGATTTGTAATGCATATTACCTTATTATATGAAATTAACGCGAATAGCAGAGAAAATTTCAAAATGAAGGAAATGAACGCGATTGACACAAAGTTTTTGGCCGAAATACAACGAGCAGATGTCGAGAACTGCTAGAAATGAGCTAGAAATATTGTAACCGACATACTTTTACATTGTAAAACATTGAAATACAGTGTTCAGAAAACAGCAATCCACTGTTTTCTAGGTTTCAAATGTCTGGACAGGATCCAGAATTTGGGGTTATAATAATGGGAATCAAGGTCGCGGAAATTAACGCTCCACAAAATTAACGCGAATTTTAAAGATTATATAGAGTTAATTTCATGGAGCGTCAATTTCCTATAATGTACAACCATAAATCGCCAAAAAATGGTTGTATAATATCCACCATATCAACGAATTGTGGCTCAGAAGCACTGCAAAACATTATGTAAGTCATTCCGTTTCAAGTGAAAAACACAAGTTCTGCAGTCTTACATTTTTTTAAATTTCTTTTTGAATTAAAGATAATGTAACATACAACTTTCTTTTATAGCTTTTAGAAGAATTTCACTGCACAGATTTTGATAAATAAAATAATTTTAAAATGAAATTAGTGGGATTGGTTTGCGATGTGTTGTCGTGGCAACTGATCTATCAATTCGTTAACAAAAATCATCGTTTTTAAGTAGTTTTGATATCATATGGTGCTTTGTTATACCTCTTCCACACTTGGATGCAAAAGCCACAAGTAAAAGTGCACATAAACCACTAAATTGGCCCTTTATTTTTTACGTATTCATGAAGTTCAATGTGTTTAATAACCCCAGTATGATCTAAAACATTACACCATCTTGGATATGTGACGTCCCAAGTGGAACACAGAGAACCGGAAGTTCCTAAATGCAGCACTTCGCTTCAATGCATGACACTGTACATTGTATGTAAACTCAAATTCCCTTTGCCTGAAGTCTTCGCTATGAAGAAGCATCGCTATCATGCCCGCCAGATGCTCTTTCGTGGTCACAGATTTTATCGGAAATGAGCATTCTTACATCAAAAATCACGGATTTTTATCATTCGAATTTGATCAAATAACCCTCAAATTCGTTTTCTACGAGTGATTCTGCATTAGATTCAAATCAGTGCTATTACAGTGGTTTACATGCCCTTTAAGAATACCGATCTTATTAATAACCCTTTTGAGCCTACTGCATACTGGTACTTAAAATTTGTATGGGAGCTAGAAATATGAAAGCTAGATTACAAATAAAAATGCCATAACGTACGTAGCTTGCTCCCATGGTGTATTACTTCAGAGATTCCACCAGATGTGCTCCTAAAGACAGTAATCGCTCGATAGACTTCAAATCCAACCACTAACCAAACTATAAAACTTACCCTAACCATTTCAAAAACAAGTTATCACTCGCCTAGGGTTGGGGTTCACAGGTAAACAATGAGTTCTCACTCGCCTAGGTCTAGGGTTCACAGGTAAAGAAGAGAAATAGTAGAGACAAAACCATAACCTTTTGTGAGTACAGCGAGCATGAAAACCATGTACCATTAGCAACTCTAAGCAATTACCACATCCACCCTCAAAGTGTGGCAAATGTTCAGCTCTATGCTTGATTAGTGCCCAGTCGTTTAGTGGCCAGAAGGACCATTGAGCAATTCCTGGCTTTCGGAACTCCATTCACTAGCCTCTTCTATCAGCCAGTACTCGCGAGATCTGTACATGCCAGTATAATTTGTTTTGTTCTGTACAGATTGAGCCACAAAAAAAGCAACAGCCACAGTTTTTTTCTGGAACAATTTGTATTTTTATCAGAAAAAAAAAAAAAAAATTATGCCAGTCTAGCAGAATCTGTTACTTGCTGTTTGTGTGGTTGGGCTGATATCAAGTGATTTCCTGACTGTATTGCCAAACATGTACAAATGTACATACATTTGGTTTGAATAAGAGGCTTCAGGGTAAATTCAATTTACAGTATTCTTTTCTCTGAGAATAATTTATAATTATATAATACATAATTTACATGTACCCTGGAGTGTCAGTGAAACCTTTGTGGGCTATAATTAGAGCAACCTCCCTGTATGGACGCGAACAGATAAAAAAAAAAACGGTGACTTACACAAGAAATTGTAAAGATGGTGACGTGTTTTAAGTAATTGCAGGAGCCATTATGCAGCCGGTGTCCATCTCCATGCAATACTACCTCTGTGATGCAATGTTTTTCAGACTTGGTTTATTTTCAGAATGTGTCAGTTCCCACGAGTTCGGTTTTTGCTAGCCAATAACAAGCATTTGCGTAATTTTAATTCAAATGAGTACTAATGATGTCACAGCCATGTTGCCAGAGAAGCTAATGAGTCATCTTTGTAACATATGCCACGATGAAACTGAACAACGAAACATGAAATCCACTCAAAGCAACCCAGTCTGGGAAAACACTGCATCAATATACTAACAGATGAGCTCCTGATCATTGCATGCCATTATAACATACAGTGACATTGTACATAACTTATCATTCTTTGTTGTAATTGTTTTTTATATTACACATGTAAAATGTTTATTTTTAAGTAAACCTAAAGTTGGTGCAGTAGACACTTGTAATGTAAAAGTGAACAGAATGAATTAGTATTAAAGAAATTAATATTTCACTATCTGTTTTATGTTCTGTCACTTTCCTTCCTGAGCAGTAGTATATAATATGCCGGTTCTGGCGCACCACCTGATAAACTATTCCCTACCCGCTGTATTAGGCCCCAACCCCCACACTACTATAGTGCACACTTTGTGGGAGCCCCACCCCCCTGAAAAAATTGTGAAGGCATAATATTTTTCAATTAGCGGTATGTATATCTAAGGTATACCCGAGGTATTTAATTACAAAACATCGGAAGTAGACTGACTAATATATTAGACCTCCCCCTAGAAATCTTGTCTAAGATCGTAGAGTATACAGGCCCTACATCATTTGCAAGCATTGCTTCGACTTCGAAACGCTTAGGCAATGCAGCATCTTTAGCACGCTACAAAAATGTAGACAAAACGCTCCGCGAATGAGGATCATATCTGGTTTCCGAGCCGTTTGTGACGATAACAAGCGAGACAATTTGGTTAGAATCTTTGGTGTTTCCGCCAAGGACGTACATTGGGAATCTAATTTAACACTACTCTATGCCAACAAAAATGGCCATTACGCGATTACTAAGTGGATCACCAAATACTTCGAACTCACCATAGAGGATTCACGAGATGATTACCATTATGCGCTACGTGCAAAAACGTCCATCTCAATTTTGGTAAATGGCTTGCCGAGTACTTCATGCTTCCCATAGAAGATGTACGTGCATGATAACGATGTTCTATATATTACTTGCCAATGTGGGTATCACAATATTGCAAAGTGGCTCGTTAAGCACTTTCGGTTCACCGTGGAGGATGTACTATTAATGGCCTGTGATTACGATAGGGTCGATGCCTTTGAGTGGCTCAGTAAGTATTTCTGGCCCACTCAAAGGCATCGACTCACGGTTTCGACGACTACGTGCGTTTACGCTAAGCCTCGCCAGCGAAAATGGTCACCTTGACATCGCTAAGGAGCTTGTTGAGCATTTTAAGCTCACACCTGTTTGAGAATTTAGTTAAAGACGTTCCTAGAGAGGTTTTTACTATATTTGCCTGGCCCGGCTTTCACTGTAGTTTTTCTACTGTTTCTTTGGATCCTGTCCTAACTGGTTGAGGTACAACCGGCACTCCTAGGAACTCTATTCGAGATCCCGTAAGCTCTAAACCCAAGTACCCGACCCAGTATTGACATTATTTCTATTATATCTACTACTATAGCTTCGCTATTCATACAGGAACACCCAACGAACTGTTCTGCAAAATAACTGTTCTTCTGGGCCACTCGGCTGGCAAATTCTGCACTTTGGAATTTCTTGGCTGGCAAATTCTGCAGTCTGATACTAAATAATAATATAACGGAGCGATATTTGTCAGCTGGTAAATTCTGCAGTCCGATATAATTACATAATAATAATATAACAGAGCGATATTTCTCAGCTGGCAAATTCTGCACTTACCTGTTGTTTCACAGGTTTTTAAAAATACCGAATTCTGCAGGTTAGCTCAGGTTTTTATTCTTAAAATAAAAATATAGCGTTCTATATTTCAGTTAAGCCCTGTACAAACCGTTTCAACATCGGAACAATATTTAGTGTTGGAGCCGATCTTGAAACAGGTTTAAAATGTTGAAAGGTGTTGAGATATAGAAATCATTTAAAAACAGTTTTCGGTCTCTACAAGTCCCCAGGGGAGGGGTATGTACCGCCCTGGTCATCAAATGTGGACCCCGTTTAAGAGTAGTTTCGTGTTAATTTTGATACCCCGTTTTAGAGTTTGATTAATTTTGATACCCCGTTTTAGAGTTTGCCGGTATTGTCCCAAGACGGATTGAATGTAATACGTAACACGCGTTGCGCTGCTTGACAGAGTCTGCCGGATCAACACCTTCAACATCTTCAACTTCTAAATGAACCACACACAAACTGATCTTCAAAAAAATATACTAACCTAACCCTAACCCACGCGGTTCATATATTATAAAATATACTAAGTTATGCGAAAGTGGAAATTTTCACTTGTGAATCTCTCAGTTTCTTCCTCGATACTAAGTGTTTGGGAAACACCTAAACGTCCTAAACGGTATGAAAGTACACATTAAACATTTCAAGCGGCTTTGAAGTTTTGTCTTGATTCACTTTTACTGCTGTATTGGTACTGTAAATTACTACAGTTTCCACTATTTTTGTTTTCAGAAAGAAAAAATCATGATTATCAGACAATATCTGGTTCTCGAAAGATTCTTTGGATATTTGAACTGCTAAAATGAAACTGATCTGCGTTGATGGGAGATAAATACTGATACAATCAGCTAAAAGTATAGTAGCAGCTGATATTTCGAGTGTTACGACCGGCTGGTTCACACTAGCGACATCAGCACAAGTAACATACGGAGACTCAGTGATCACATCAGTGAGTAGAACAAGCGCCGCTAATGATCAGTCACTGAGTCTGCGTATGTTGCTTGTGCTTAAACGCTTGAAACGTCAGCCGCTACTCGTGGCTCACGGCCGTTAGTATAGCTTAATTGACTTTTAATTGATCATACCAGTATTGGAATAGATATCGTGCATTTTTATTAGCTGGCATATTCTTCACTTGTATTTTTCAGCTGGAAATATATGTAAAAAAATGTTTTGCTGCTGGCAAATTCTGCACTTAAATATTTCAGCTGGGAATATATTCAAAAAAATATTTTTGCTGCTGGCAAATTCTGCACTTAAATATTTCAGCTGGGAAATTTAGAAATTCTTCATGAACTTTAGGCTGGCTGGCGCTGCAGAAAAGCTGTTCGTCTGCCAGCTGAAAAACAATTCCCTTAAATATGTTTAAATACATCTGATTTGTTATAAAAACATCAGAATGTTTGTTTTTATGAAGTTTTACCGTTGGGTGTTCCTGTTTATATATCTACTACTATAGCTTCGCTATTATATCTACTACTATAGCGGCCACTGGCGCGACGCTATTACTTCTGCCACACCGACAGACGCGCTACGACTTGTGTGAAGCGGGGAGCTTCTTACTTCACACAAGCCGGCCTACCACATGTGGCCCGCAGAGGTTTGAACACCAGACTTGTGCACGGCTCCCCTCTCGAACACAAGCCCAGCGACAACCCGTTGGGCCATATGCTAGACAGTGACGTAGGGATGAAAAATTATATTTATGTCTATGTCTATGACATAATTGAGTAGCTGTCATGTGCTAGACAGAAATTGACATTAGCTACTGCTCTTCGTAAAGTTAAAATAAAATCCACGCTGGCTTCTTTCGTAGGAAATATTAATTATTATCCCACTAGACTGCCTAGCTTTGCTCTCATCTCCTTTCGGATCTCGGAGCGAAGTTCTTCTACGTTTTTTGACCCCCCTTCTCGCCTGTTCTTATGTCGTATTTCGAGTTTAAGCGCTTCGTATTTCCCTTTCTCGCCAATGACACTTGAGAACTCGGCTTCTGAAATGTTACCATCGTCTAAGGCTTTCGAAACTTTGACTTCCACGGAATTAGCTTTAGCCCGAGCTAGCATAACAGTCTTTTCGTGCTTCGAAACGTAGGTCCCAAGTTTTTTACTGGCAATAGCCGTCAAAGCCGAAACGGCGGCACAAAGAAATCCAAGTGATCCTAGAGAAAGGCCCCCAGGGCGGAAGCAGATAAAACACCACTCAGGCTACCTGTGGCCACAGCAACCCCGTGAACGATACCACGGGCTCGAGCATACTTTTTGCGAACCTCGTAGTGCTTTGCCTGCTGTTCAAGCTCGGCAAGTGTGTCGCAGACTTTCTGCAGTCGAAAGCTCTCAGTCGTCGGGACAACGACACCGTCTAGATGTTGTGGAGTAACAAGCGACGGATAAATCGAATCGCTTGCCATTATACGTATGACTTCGTTATAATATATATGTATACATATGGTTTACTCAAGCTTCAATACGAAACGTAGAGGCTGCTTGTTGAAGTCTATGATATTGCCTTTCTCATCGCGAACTGTGAGGCGAATGTAGTTCCGCATTGTTCCTAGGGCTCGAATGGGTATGAGGGTTGGCGGAAAGTAAGTTGTTGCGCGAAAGTGTGGTCTGCCATATTAAATATATTTAGGATTTTCGATGGGCTTTCCCTCAAGAAGTGAGAAGTTGGAACTCCACCACATCACACTGAGATATATGCATAGTGAATATATTGTGGCACCAGGGTGTATTTCCCCACATTGATAGTCATATAATCTGTCACATCTTTTTTTCCTTTGATACCAAACAAATCGCAGATATTCTTACTGAACTGGATTGGTTTCTTGACCTCTAGAATCCAATATTTCCTAAATGGGTGGTCTATGAATTTCAAGAAACCAGCCTCAACTGCGGGGTCGAAGTAGGATATAATAATTGCTGTACTATAATGTCCCGCCTTAATTTCGTATGGGAACACCACACTATTGTCATCCCACTTAAAGCTCGCTTTCTTAGTTAGGTTCCACCAATTGTGACTAAGAGTGACCTCGACTAGCGAAATATTCTGGATAAGAAGAGGTTGGTCAAAGTAGACCGTATGGTCAGCCGTAGGACAGGTGATATTAAGTATAACCATTGCAACAGTATTAGTGGCAAGCCACTATTCGATATAAGTCGAAAGCTTCAATATGACAGAGGCGTGGCAACAGTTCAAGTATCTATTTCCAAAGGCTGTAACCGGGTGGTTCGACTCTTTTGTGGGTCGGGAGGGTGTGGGAAATGTTAATTTATTTTTCCACGGGATGGCCTACCAGGTGTTCACAGATGCAGGCCCTCCTACGAAGACAGGTGGAGGCCAGCTAATGGTCTGGCATGGCCGCACAGGCAAGGCGCTTGACCTAGCCCTTGGTACCAAAACAGTTTATGAGGGGGGGGGGGGGGGTACTATTCGCGCGGATGGAAAATAAAAAGGTCGCAGCATTGAATGCCGATCTATTGGAGAAGTTCAAGAAAAAATATCCACATGCGGATCTTCACCAGTTTTATGCATCCACGGACATAGATGGCCCAGGCAAATATTCAACGAGCATTGTATTTCGAGATGGAGATTCTAGCTATGATGTTTACGGCGATGATGTCTCCAAGCTACCTGGGGCCATTCAAAAACGTATTGATGTTGCACTAGGTGGGGCCGCAAGCGCTTTTGCTAGCAAATAAGGCCCGTAAAATACGCCTTCCACAGGATTGGTCATCCGATTTATGGGGTAAAAAATCCTTTCAACTCCAAAATCTAGATATTTATGTCAACGAGGATAGGTACTTCACCGTGGGTGTACCAGACATCTTTTCAGACCTCGTCGTGTTATATGGTGGTGGGGCTAGTGGCGGACCCCAGGGTGGTAAGACTGTTGACATTCATAAGTGGCTCCAAGGTCCTAACAGCGACTTCTGGCCACAGCAGGTCAACTTTGCTATATTTCTGGCCACAGAAGGCTGCGGTATCTACGTGGAGATGCTGGAACAACTACCAAAGCGTACTGTATCACTCCTACGGTTCCACATATAATTTACAACTCGTAAAATCCTCCAGGAGATGGGTGCTACGCTTCCTGGAACCCCCCTATGGACTGCTTGGGACAACCCTCACAACAAATTGGCGTACAACCGAATTTGCAAAGAGTTTGGCATTCCTAGAAATACCGATTTTCGGTTTCGGAAAGGGCGTCTTGAGGGTCTGGGCACTACATCCACATGGATACTGGCGGATAAGCGGTGGAATGTGAACCCTATTTGGACCGAGGATGACGAACTTAAGGCATTCAGTAGTGGATACCCCGATGACGAGCTCGATGCTGGAAGGACACGCATCGAGAACGAAGAGGCAGCTGAACAGTGGAAGCAATTTGTTCCAGCCACAGCCAACACCCACCCAGGATTAACAGTCACTGGTCGCGGCCGGTTAAACCAAAGCATTGAGGCATACGTGATTTGCGTACTTGGATCACAGGAACTAGTAAAAGGACCAATACTTGGTAGTTCTGGGCACGCAAAGGAGAATTGTAAGAAGTTCCTTGCGCTGCTTGAGGAGTTAACCGTAGCACAAAAAATCTCCGATAGCATAGCTCGGTTTCAAAAGCAAATTAGCGACACCCATGTGCGCCTCGACTATGCAGTCGCTCCAGGGGTATGGCTTCTCCCAGGTAACATGGGCCTAGATTTCAAATCTGTGGTGGGGTACAACAATAACCTCAAGACGGTCGGCGAAGATATGCAGCTCGGAATCAACAAGATCAATGGAATGCATAAAAAATCACCAAAACCTATGGAAGGTCCAGCATCAAAGGTGCAACCCGCAGCGAAGCTGCCTGCGAAGCAACCTGCGAAGCGACCGCCAAAGCCATCACCAGTACCAGTTGCGAACGTGCCAAATGCACCACGACAAACCAATCACGAAACTAACTTAGCGGTTGTGGCTATTGTGGCAGCCGCAGCGGCATGGATGATGTTTCGTTGATTAGCGCCGTCGTCCCGATGATTTATACTGCTCTATTACGAATATGACTACAGCCACGATTAACAACCAAGCATTTTTTGCTAAGAATCCCACAGCTTCCCCGGCCATATGAAATATGAAGCTCGCAATTGGTCCTACCAGTTTAGGTAGAATCTTCCCCAGCTTTTTTCCTATTTCCTTTAACCACTTTTCTAATTCCTTTAACCCCTTTTCGAAGCCACTTGGTACGCTACCCAGGCTTTTTGGCATCATAGAAACTATAACACCAACCATAGTTCCTACTGCGGCCAGTACGCTAACTATACCAAAACCGTACTTCTTGAAAATAGCTTTGATCCGGTCCCGCAGTGACATACGTTCTTGGAGGGCTTCTTCTTTGCGTTCGAGGTCATCTAGTTTATTTTGGCCATCGACTATCTTATTCAGTTAGCTGCTTCTTTCTGAGCTGGGGTTGACTTAGGGTCTTGAAATATCTCTTTATTTTGTTTGATATGCTCTTCTAGCTTTCGTTTGGCCTGTTCGACTTCCTTTTCTGCCTCTTCTCGCGTAGGTCCTAGAGCCCTTTTTAGGTCCTTCCCCATCTTCTTGTATCTCTCTCCTTCCTTAGTGGTCAAAGGTATAGGCTTCTCTTTGCTACCCATCGCGTGGATCTCGATTCTACCATCCGACGCGGTAGACACCTCTAGCGTACCACGTATGCCTACGGCTGGGTAGAACTTCTTTATCACCTTCGCCATAGCTTCGCTTGTTTCTCTTGAGATTCGATCAGTGAAGACCATACCCTTCTCCACCTCGATGAATGATGTTTCAGCCTGGCTGTCTTTTGGCCTAGCACCTTGTTGGGTATAGTCGTGTCTGGGTTTCATTTCTATTTGCTCACCACCTACTGGGCCGTCTGGTATGGGTGGGAATAGGTTCTCCAGCTGCTCACGCAGACTATTCAGGGTTTCGTGTTCGGAGTATCTACTGTGTTCTTTGGCCTTAGCCTTATCCTTATCTGAAACATCAACATCTTCGTTATGCCCCTCTTCCATATTGAAGATATGTCCTAACGGATATATGTTATATCTCTAAGGATTTAATATTCAATTCATATGGTGGGAAACAGTTTGTGAAACAGTTTGTGAAACAAACATGATATCATCAAAGCTCCATCCAATGCTCCTAGAGATGGTGGATCTCTAAAAGCCAGACATGCTATCTATCGTATGAATTTCAACCCCGCAACGGCCAATCCAGGTCTAACTTTGAGAGTTGATGTTCCCACACTAGGTGAAAACAGACTTCTAGTACCTGGCAGTCTGGCACTCATAGCCAATATCGCTCTATCTGGGGGTCATGCCGACAACTATCTGGTGGCCAATGTCGGACGCTGTTTGGTCTCGCAGCGGGTCACAAAAATGAATCTCGATATCTTAGAAGATTGTCCTAGGATCTCTATTTATCTACAGTAAAACGAGAGGCTAGTATAGCACAGGGTATTCAATCTAGCAACGTGAACAAACTTCGCTTCAAGGCTGACAACGCAGCCAAATTTAGTACAACTGACAATGCAATGCTGGCCGCATATGGTAGTAAGTACAGGATACCTATCGATCACGACATTATCACAACTTACGGTGTCTTTTATCCGCATGCACTGCATGAAGTCTTATCCTTTGCGTTGACTCTAGCGCCAGCCACAGACGTAATAGTTGGATCTGACAGCACAAAAATAGGCACATATCAGCTAACAAACATCGAGCTTGGATACCAAACCATCGATAGTTCCGTTCTTGCAGCGCAGACCAAGCAAGTCTACGAATTTGGCAAAGACTTCATGTACAACCACACCGCATACTTCAGTACCGTTCCAGTCAACCTAGCAACCGACACACTCGTATCTGCAAATGTAAACATCCTTCGTCGCTCTTTCACTGGACTTCTTCTTCTCTTTGTGGAGAAACATACCGCAGGCGCTCGAGACAGCGAGAAGTTCGTAAATCCGGGTATCACCAAGGTCGAGATGGATGTAAATGGGCGCCCTAACGATCTCTTTCCTGCTGGGATGCTACCAGAGGACGTTTGGGAGTCAGCAAAGATTTGGTTTTGTGGTGGACGTTTCGAAGAAACAACTACGTACATGACACCGCAAAAGTTCTACGAGAACAAGTTCGCTGTACTCATAGACTGTCGTACCTCTAAAGACAGCACCGTTCATGGGGATGGTATGGCCCAAATAGGCAGCGGACAAAATCTCCAGCTAAGGATTCATCGTAAAGGCGGCTCAGGAACTGTGAATATGCATATATTTATGCTTGCTGATGCTCAGGCAACTATTGAACGTGGGGGACTGCTAAACATTAAATATTAGCCGTTTGCAAGGTAAACAGATGGACGCACTAGTAGAACGAATCCCATTCAATGCCCTGATAGTAGGGCCAACAAATTGTGGAAAAACTGCCTTCCTTGTGGTACAGCTTCGTGGAGCCTTCCGTGGAAAATTTGACTACATCGTATTGATATGTCCCACGTATACCCACAACGAGACCTATCATAGATTCGCCGTAGGTGACAAAAACTTTCGCGTTATATCACCCTCACAGGATGCCATAGATGCTGTATTGGGTGTGTGTACCACCTGCTACGAAGGAACCAATACCCTCTTTGTCATAGATGATTGTGCCGCTTCGAAGGACGTAAAAGGAAGGACTAGCAAACTCTCGAAACTGGGCTTTTCTGCTCGCCATATTGGTATTTCTGTTTGGGTGCTCACCCAGCAACTCACGAGTATAAGTAAACCCTTCCGCGAAAATGTAGCCATAGTAGTGGCTTTTCATTTGGTGTCGGCTATAAATGGTAAGAAACTCTTCGAGGACTACGGCGAAGGTATAGAGGGGGATGAGAAAAGAAAGTTGCAATCAGAGCTCAATGCCCACAAGTTTGCTCGTCTATGCTTTTGTTTACGAAGTCCCTTCGAAGTTGTTTTAGAGTTACCTGCACCTGTGGCATATCACGATATATTAAAGTAAACTTCAGGTGATGGATAAAGAAATCGAAGCCATACTAGGTGAGAGTTTCTTTGAAACAACAGGCCCCCCGCCCCACCCCCACAACGAAGCCACATGTGGGGCTCATAGCCATACCACCGATGAAGCACATCGCATAGCAATAGGCGACTATCGGGAAGCTCTTTCGATTCTAGCCGTAACTGGTACAACAAAGGAATACCAAGGGAAGAATTTCTCTCTAGGGGACATTTCTAAACTGCCTGACAAAGACGTAGAACGCTTGCATACTAGATACCAGGCCGTCTTAGCAAAGCAAATAACGAGCTGCTTAGTAAATAGAGCACTAAGTCTAGTAGTTCGTGCAGCCGCATACGTGCTGCCTATAGATTCTCAACAAGAACTGTTGAAGGATCTACAAGAAGGCCACTTAGTCCGAAATGAGATATCTGCCATGGCTGGGTCGTTGTCTTACAAAGCAGGCCCCCTTATAGCAATAACTAGCGCCTTATGTCACATTATTACACATTATACGCCGGGGGAAGGGATGGACGACGAAGTCGGCGAATACAAAGTGGATACCCCACAAAGAGATGAAGTACTTGAGACATATTCGACATTAAAGAATTGTTAGTGTAATTAGTGCAATGTTAGTGTAATGTTAGTGTAACGTTAACGTAATTCAGTAGTTTAATGTTAGTGCAATGTTAACGTAATTAGTGTAATGTTAGCGCAATGTTAACGTAATTAGTGTAATTAGTGTAATATTAGCGTTTTGAAGCTAATTATAACGAAGCTATAACGATATGGCTGAAGTAGATCAAATCACTAAGGATCCTACAGCGGGAAAGGAAAAAAATCAAAAACGCGTCGAGGCTGGGAGAAAAATGGCAGACATCAATCGCCGTGGTAAAGAGGCTCTTCGTGAGAAAGAGGAGATAGATAGATAGATAGATAGATAGTTTAATAATAATCACATTGCAGCCTCACGGCTGAATTGCGTAATTCACAATAATTATACTAGTGTTACAAGCTATAAAATAAACACAATCAATATCTACATAAGTTAAAAATATAGTGTATCGTAATGGTAAAAATTGCTCTAGGAATTACACATGGACGGGATGAAGGTGCATTTAAAACGATTTGTCCGGGCCCTAGGAACATCAAAGGTCCGCTTTTTCCTAAGATTATGTTTGGACACATGTCTAGGTGGAAGGAGGCCATGTAATTTATGTGTCTCAGAACTTATAATGGATGAAAATAATTTCTGGCATAAATGCTGGCGTCGTTCTTGCAGGGTTACTAATTTAAATAGTAACGAATCGGTGCAACGAATCGGTGTACCGGGTGAGAGCACCCCCAGTAACAAAGGCTGGTATGAGAACTTATCTGCCAATACTACCATTACAGCTATCGGCGTAGGTGCTACACTAGTAGGTCTATACTACCAGTACAACGCTGTTGGGTCTAGCAGTGGTTGCTCCGCAGGCAGCTCCGCTGCGGCCGCATCGTCGCCGAAAGACGCACAGCCCGCTCGCTCGGAACGAACGCATGTAAGGTCGACAATGGAGTAAAAGTTGGTTTTCTGCACCCATTTGAAGATGCGTACCTATACATGCATAGCAGAGGCAAGTCTCAGGATGCAAGTCATACGAGTTAATGTGAGAGTTAAAGGAAGTGGAAACTTCGTCACCACTAACGCTTTCCTAGCCCTCAAATCTCCTCTTTCATATTGCACCACTTCGCTTATAACCGCGTTAGATTCCGAAGTAGAGTTGGTAGATATTGCGTTCGATGGCGCTGGCGCCCCCAAGAGATTCTCCGTATTAAATCTAGAATTGCAAAGCCTTAAGACGGACGAATTCTCCAGCATCCACAATGTGGTGCTTTGCCCTGATGGACCCCTAAGCAGTTACACGGCGCTTTTCCCTAAAAGGTCTGAGGGATTCAGCCTCGGTTTAGTAATAGGGTACGACGACATTAAAGCCCTCGATATTGAACTTCACCCGGAGGAAGTCTTAAACGGGCATACGGTGATTTTCCCCGGAATTATTATTCCAAACGCTTCCGCCTCGGTTTCGGCATAGGGCACGACCCACAGCCCCGCAAAATCAAAGGTTTCATCCATTTGAAGACTGGAGACCTACCACTTATACCCGTATATGTATAATGGTTGAGAATAAATTGATGAAAACATTATCAGATGCTGCCATATTATCTGGACTAGCAGCAGGCATCGGGTTCTTAGCAAAAAAAATAACCAAAGAGTCCATGCTTAGCGATCCTTCGGCTTCAATCTCGAATTACGCAAAGTGGACAGCCGTATTAGCGGGAAGTATTGCTGCTAAGAAATACCTCGAGGACCGAGGGACATTGCCGGTTACTTCGTAACATGGTATCAATCTTATTGGCGATAGGTACCGCAATTGCGTTTTCTGCATCAAGCCTAGGCGCGCACTACATCCAAAGACATGACAAAGCCCTCGAAAAATACCAAGCAGATTGGGCTATTTACCAGGAGAAACGCCAAAAATTAGCTGACTGGATCCGAGAGCAGGATCGTCTGCATCGCCACTCTCACAAAGAGCTATCCAATTTGGATCGAGCTTCGTCCTTATACAATATGACCCACGTGGGGATAGACCACCTGAGTCTGCAGGACCTAAAGGAGCCTCGTTTCTCAGATTACTATCGCCCACCAAGTTCACAGAAAACTGCCGAATTGGTGTTCGTAGGTGGTGGGGTTCTTGCGATGGGATAAGTTGCCAGCCGATGGCTATAGTGTCTTCCTTAAGAAAGGAATAATAAAGAAATAAAAAACGGCCTTTTTCTGCTTGTTGAAGTTTGATGGGATCCATCGTATCGCAGGTTAGTTTCCGAAAACATGGACGTACCGAAACTGTCAAAGGTATTCGCGAATACTTACTATAGTCCCCAAGGCTATTGGAAAGGACTCGCGGCAATCAAACATCTTGCCACTGCAACCGACATATCCGAAGATATGGCTCGGATGTGGCTGGAAAAAACAAGCTATATGGCAGATATATTTTCCAGCGCCTCAATATGTACCACGACCTAAATTTAATGTCTCTACGCCAAATGAGGTTCATCAAGCCGATCTGCTCTTTCTTCCACACGATCGCCCTGGGCGTGGACGAAAACTATATAAATATGCACTCACAGTCGTTGACGTAGCATCCAGGTATAAAGAAGCCGAGCCATTAGCCACTAAAGAAGCCAAAGAAGTTGCTGCGGCATTTGAGCGAATCTACAAGAGAAGTCCACTGACAAAGCCAAAACTTTTACAAGTCGATCCAGGGCGCGAATTCATGGGTGCTATTTCTCCACTGCTGGACAAGCATAACGTTTCTGTAAGGCGTGGGCGTGTGGACATTCACCGGGATCAAGCAATTGTTGAACGATTCAACCGAACCCTATCCGAAAGGCTATTTGGACATCAATACGCTCCGGCAAGAAATGGTGCTTGCTTCGCAGGGAAAGGACGAGAGGTCAGTCGAGTGGGTAGTTCGTTTACCTGAGGTTGTTAAAGCTTTGAATAGCGAGCCGACACGTTTGACAGGAAAACAGCCAACCATAGCAATACGCAAAGAGGAAATCGAATCACCCCCGGCAGAACCTGCACACTATGGGCGCTTAGTTGGTCTCAAAGAGAAAAGGCTTCCATTCTACGTCAACATTCGATATCTATATGCTCCTGGTGAGCTGGAAGGTGGTCGCCGCCGTGCAACTGATCCTATATGGAGTTTGGAAATATATAGTATTTCACGTAGTATGGTTTCTTCGGGGCAGCCAGTTCTTTACTATTTGGACTCCATCCAAGGGGCTTCACAAGGTTCGCAAGGAACAGGGACCGTTTCGAACGCAGGGGCCGTTTCGAATGCAGGGGCCGTTTCGAAGAAACAACCAAAGCGTGGATTTGTGCGTGAAGAGCTACAAGTGGTGCCTAGGGATACAGAACTACCTCCAAATGGAATCTTAAGCTAGGTCGGTGGTTATTCCACCAATTACTCCTCAATGAGGTCATCAAAGTTTAGGCAACAGAGTTGCATTTCTGGAAGGATATCTTTATGTCCATAGGCTAGGGTATCGATTCCATTTTCGGAGATCCAGCGCTTACTATCGAATGGTGAGAGAGAGAGATCTTATTTACGTGGATGCCATACATCCTATGCTTTTCACTTCTAAGCATGTCCATTCCGTGACGAAACACTTTTTTGTCTAGTAGGCACTCTTTGTATTGCTCATGACGGATGCGATGTTTCACAGCACACTTTTTAGTCCCTTTAGCTTTCCGGATCTCTCTACCATCTACTTTCAAGATCGAATAGAGTTTTGACCTCAATGCTACGTATTCAGCGATACGAACACCTTCGCATTCGTCTTTCATTTTTCCAAGGACTTTCTTGTTATCTATGTTATATAACGGATGGCCCTTGCTGTAGTTGCTTGTATCATATAGATGTTTGCAGGCGCCAATATCTGCATAAATGTCATCAGTCTCGATGTGTAGCAGTAGACTGTCGGTATATATGTGTAGAGTAGGTTACAACGTTGTCCATACTGCTGCTTTAGCTCTTTATAGTAGAAATCATACATTAAATGCTTCGAGAGGTCTAAAATCGACATCCCAACATATACCGGGCGATTCAGCAATAGCCTGCTTTTGTAGTTTTGTACGGCGGCTAGGTCGTGGTCGAAAATCGTGGAGTGAGCATAGCTAGGTTTGTTCAAGAGACGCTGTAGTCTGATTTCCTCTGAAGACCGCACCAGCTGAACGTCTATACGCTTGCGAAGGTTCTCCATTGTCTTACCAAAAACAGAATTGTTCATTAACTTGTAAAGATCCTGCTCGAATGTTTTCGTAGCTCTGTGTTCATTCGTATGTATGGCTCCATCCATGGGCTTTGATCGAAACGAATTGCTCCGGCTGTGGATCTTCTTCAAACACATGCCTAGAGAAAGGTATAGCTGTAGGTTGCGATGGTGAAGAACATATCGCTCTTTATCTCGGAGGGTAGGTATAAGCTTCTCCACCTTCAAGGATCCATTACCCTTGTAAAACGTCTCGAATAGTTCGGTTTGATACTCTAAGAACCAAGCTTTATCTGTCAGCATTCTCTCTGGAGCTAGTGCATGGATAGCTGTTGTGCATGTTATGAAGTTCTCGAGGATATTCGAGGTCAACCTCAAGGATGTAACCTTTTTCCGCATCTTTCATAATATCGAGGATACTCAAGGTTAGTTGTTCGATAGTCTCAGAATCACACCACTCAGAACCTCCTGTTGGTAGATATGAACTCATAGCCCAGCCGTGTAGGTTGTTGGCGTCGAGATAGAGTATATGGCTATTTGGCTTCTCCGGGTCGAAATCAGGTACGCTTGGGTTATTTGCTTTGGCGTATCGCTGGGACACCATGGATATTCCACCACGCAAACCCTTCTCAACAAAGAGATGCATATCGTAGTCGGTTAGTAGCTCTAGCTCCACGCCAGTCTTCTTTAACAACGCGTCCCACGATAGACCAGGACTCGTATAGTAGTGAGCTGGGTCTAAGCCGTAGTTTTGCATACTTGTCGCGCGAAAACCCTCAAACACATCTGCAAGAAGAAGCACATCAGTTTGGAGATAAAGGTCGTGGTAGTCTCCTAACGTCTCATAGCTGAATGTCTTCCAGACCTTTAATGCGCGTTCGTAGTCCTCATCGGATACGCCCTCTAGGGTTAGTTTACTATAAAACGAATTCTTCGGTGGAAGAGAAGTTTCTGTGAATTTTTCCCAAGTGTCCATGTACTCATATGGATAGACGCCCTTGCGCCCAAGAAGATGTGCATTCAGGGGTGTATGCGTAACGGTTATCGGGAGGCGAGACGGGTCGAGTTGCTTTATGCTCCCTTCTCCACACTGTGAGCAAGTCCCAATTAGCTCCCAAGCCTCGTTAATGGCAACCAGCTCGACCTTATTACATCGTTTACACTTACCTGCCGCTGCCTCTATAGTACTACGAACCAGTTTGTCTAGCGACCCAAAGAGAAATTGCGCGCTATCGATGAACCGGAGGTTGCCAAGTGAAAACGAAATGTATTTCTCCATATTGTTTGGGATGCAGGAGATCTTACCTGTTGTCTTGGAGATGGCTTGCATTAGTAGGTGGGAGTCATATCCACGCAGGTTGTGGAATACAACTGGAATGGTAGGGTAAATACGTAGTTTTAGGTTACAGGCGTTATGTGCTGCACCTCGAAACTCACCCGTGATATGGCAGTGATCCCTTACCTTAGGATCTGCGCACGCGCCTCCACTAAAAGGCCTACAACAAATGTGGCAATCAGTTGCTAGATTAAAATCCATTATGTTTTCCTGCGACATACGCAACGGTTTCGCCTTTTGAGCTCTAATCTCAACCTCCTCCTCTCGTATACATTTTAGAAAGCGCTCTATTGTATCAGTGCCTCGCTAGAGCACAGGTGGCTTGCTGTGGCCATCACAACGTACAACGATATAGGAGAATCCGCAGGGAATGTGCTCCTCTATCTTCTGCGTGTTGCTCGTACCGGAGGTACTGTCGAGCTCTGATCCTTCGATCTTAGTGATTATGGCCTCTAAGTCGGCGTAAATGATGTAGGGAACTTTTAGCTGTTTGTGCCAGTTCTGGAAGGATAGCTTGTTCTTACCCTCTTCAGGCATCTCGACTCTCACTGCTGTTTGTCCTATACCTTTACATTCTGGAATATGTTTTTCAAGTAGATCTTCTCGGTAGTATCCATGTAGGCGCTTGCTCTGATCAAATAGGAGGCGATTCAAATCCTTGATCCAAGCGTAGTGATACTTTCCGGATTTCTCTCTGAGCAGCAAGTTGATGCGGTGGGTGCCCTCACATTGCTTCACAGACTGCTTGCTAATCCTGTAGACTATCACACCTTTCTCCCAGCCGAAGACATTGATTGCGAGGTTGTTTTGCTTCTCAACCCTATAAATCTGTGATATGGGGGTTGGCGAGCTTATCCCATCGAAGTCTAACCCATCATCTTCTCGGTACTTCGATGTTCTCTGGGGGTCTTTCGCAACTGGAAACAGTGCTGCGCGTAGTGACCAACGTAAGCACTGGTCGTCTTCGTTTTTCACATTGATCACGGCTTTCTTACTCGCAACTTTTGCAGGTAGTGGTATATACGAACCACCACGTAGTGGTTGATACCGAGCGATGTCCAACCATAGAAGGTTGACTCTATCAATAACCCAGTTAGAGCCCCGACTGATCCACTTCTCGATGCTGTTGTGGATCTGCGCATGTGCTTCTACTATTGCCCCACGGATCTCCGTGCTGTTGCTTAAGACGGTTTGCGAGCTCCTAAACGAAGCTATATCGTATAATGGACCTTCAGGTTTGTCTAGCCGGAGCGTGATGTTCAAAGCCAGCTGAAACTTAATACCATCGAGGTCTTGAAGCTCTTCCTCGAGCTTTTCGGCAGTCTGCTTACGCACGTAGGCTAGAAATGCTGCTGGATCTGCCTCTAGCGGATTACCCTCTGGAATGTTCATCTTCCATCCGCGTAAATACTTTCCAACGGCAAAGGGCGTTTGGACAAATGTAAGGCCTCTAGGCTCATCCATAGCAGCCATGTTTCTCGTGTATGTACCAGATAATGGATATCTCTAAATGGGTTTTCGAATCTGTAACAGCTCTTGCAGTACTTCTACGAACTGCCGCCTTTTTCTTCCTGGATAGTTCTACACGTAGAGCCGCATCTAACACAAGTATAAAAAGTGCTCTGGGTGCCCTTTCAGCATCCGCGACAAGGTGTCGGAATCGGCTTTCCCTGCCTTAGTTTAAATAGGTCTATCTTACAATACGTACCTATACACGACTTACCGCAGAATGCTTGCTCTCCGACCTTTAACCAACTACATAAATTCTCGCCACGCATGTTGTCATATTTTGGTACCTCGGGTATACCTTAGATATACATACCTCTAATTGAAAAATATTATGCCTTCACAATTTTTTCAGGGGGGTGGGGCCATCCGTTGGGTTACCGGGGGCTCCCACAAAGTGTGCACTATAGTAGTGTGGGGGCTGGGGCTTGATACAGCGGGTAGGGAATAGTTTATCAGGTGGTGCGCCAGAACCGGCATATTATATACTACTAGAGCTGTACTTACATGTATAGTAATGAACAGATAATATAATTTACATGTATGGGAGCATCGATCCTAAGAATCATACTCGAAAATCCAGCAGCATTTCGTCTGTCCTCCAACTTCACCCATCTCTACGAGCTGCTGGAGAACTAATAACAAGTAGTGTCATGGTAATGGTCTCCTGGTACTGTGCAATCGCAGATCACCGAATGTGAGTGCATGGTAAGATTGGATCCGTAAGATTTGATACGTTAGACTTGCCATACCTGGTGGGATTTGAGCAAAAACATTGGAATTTCTAGCAATAAAACTTTGTATCGCCATCAGTTCTTAAGGCTTCAGAGTGTCAGTGAATCAGTGTTGGTAAATGAGTTTAGTGTGCGACTTTATTGCATCTGGATGCTTTATTTGTGTTGACCTCAGCTAACAAGCTTGTCAATGCTTTGTGTTGACCTCTGCTGTCAAGCTTGTCAACACTAGCTACTCAGTGCTGTGACATGGTGATAAATTATGGCTGTGCTCTGACTGCATTATTGCTAACCCTTGGGCCGTTTCTGTTTGTCGTGCTTGTGAATGATTTGCCTGGAGTGACAAATCGCTGTATAGTATGCTGACAATACAGTTCTCTTCTGCCGAGGATGTGATCGAGTGTCATTGAGAAGAAGCTGAATGAAGAACTTAGTTAAATGAGGGTCTCCCAGGGGTTTCGGGGAACAAGCTAAGGGAACATGCCAAAAAATCCGTTGGGAACAGGGGACAAACTAAAAATATATCGGGGAACAAGGGAACACGAAGAGGTTTTCGGGAACAATTTCCGTGGGCATTGATAAATCCTACTTTCAAACTTTTTAAACATCATTGCATTGAAGAAACCATGCACCGAACGAGGCAAGCATTGTGTAGTTACCAGTAATGTTTTCCGGCAGAAATAATTTATTTCGAAAGTGTGCCACACCACCCACCGAACGAAAAATCTTGATTTCTTTTGTTTGGAAAAGCACAGGTAACCAACACATGACCACAGGGAGTCCAATGCAAGATTAGGATGCCTTCTAATATGTCCTCATGTCCGTATGTTTGTACTTTTTAGAATAAATTAACTCGACCGGGGAACTGGTAATGACACGATGCTCGGAGCAAACGCCATGTGAACGTCGATAAGGGCCTTACTTTCCCAATCCAATGCAATAACGTTTAAAAAGTTAGCAAGTACGATTTATCAAAGCCTGGAGAAAGTGTGTGCTACCTCTGGAGCATTCGACAAAGTCTGATGTCCAAACTATATCAAGTCAAACATGGTCTGCTCTGCGCCTTAAAGACGAAGTTGAAAATCAACTTGACCATAATTTGTGCTGAACCAGAGTGAATCTGCGATCGAAAATTATGTTGGCTTGCTTGCTGTATTGGATTCTGCTTCTCGCTGTACATACAGGTACCAAATCTACAAACAGTAAGATAAATCATACCTGGCTGAAGAGAAACTAGGTCTGAGTTTTCTGGAGCAACTGCAGAATACCCCGTCGAAAAACGAAGGGGTTTTCATTAGAAATGTTGCTACGCGTCATAAACGAGGGTGCGTGAGCATAAGTGTAGTTTCAAATAATATATTTCTATTGTCGATTCTTCAGCTTTTTAGAACGAACAATCACTAACTTGGATTGCTAGTCGATACTTCAGCACCCCCACTCATGTGATCCTAACTCACCACCCACCCCTGTGATATAGTAGTGGCTACGCGTCTACGCGTGCTACGCGTCAATAAGACGAGAGGGAATGAGTGCGATGCTATAGTAGTGGCTACGCGTCTACGCCGTGTTATAGAGTGGCTACGCGTCTACGCGTAGCCACCGGCACGCAAAGGATAGATAGAGTTACGGGGTATTCTGCAGTTTAGCCAGTTTTCTAGACACCCTTTGGAATTGCCTTGTGTGAGAAAAAAATGTGACACTCAACATCAGTGACACATGCATGTGTGCATCTTGGTTGCAAATGAACACTACATTCAGGATTAATCTATAACAACACTTTGATATGCCAAAGAACGTAAATATCAACACAGTACAAGGTGATGGAAATTCAAAGTATTGAGTTCATTGCTGTGTTCCCAAATCAATTAATCTACACTGAATTTCTAACGGAACCTGAAACAACCATAAGAGGGTGATCAAAGCCAGCATTGATCATAAATTATTCTGCAACTAACAATCACACTCAGTATTCTGCAGCCAACCTTGTTCTCACTTGAAAAGCAATTTGAATGCCCATCAATTGCTACTATATTCGCTTGACAGCATGTCACTTTCAATTTGAAACTACTACATGTAGTTCAATTTATTTCATATCCAATTTTACACTTTTTTTGTTTGACACTGTACTGTATCTTTCAATAGCATCTAAATCAATAATTATCAAGATATATTGAATCACTACTCAGTATACTCAGTGTACAGACAATCAGACTGTTCACTTGCAAGCATGTCTATAAAGTTTTCATTTCTTATCTCTGTCAGCTATTTTCATGCTGGCATCACAGTACTGATACTATAAACACTGTCACCATTGCTTTCTTCGTGAATATATTGCAGCTTGGCAAACTTGCAGCACAATCTCCAATTAAACTGTTCATGTTCCTAGCTAGAAGGCACACATACGTAGTAACTGACCATGGTCAGAATAAATTAAAAATGATCATTTGTTAGCTCCCTTGGGGTCCATCACCTACAAACAAATAAGCATTATAAAAAATATCAAAAATAAACTGTACATATTTTGGCCTAGTTAGCATTAATTGTGCACTAAACCAGAGAAACCATCACATTTTACAGTAACTGTGGCGAGAGAGAGCAGTAAAATGAATATGTGATGAAATGTGTTTTTTAAGTGCTACATTTACAGACTTTTGGGGCATTCCAGAAATGATGTGATTAGTCTGTTCTCAGCTGTCCATTAACGGTACACAGCAGACAAACTTGGCAATGACAACACAAAATTCTGTACCGAATTTACTGAAAATCCTTCACCAATGACAGGTAGGCATACCAGTAATCTTACTCCTGTCAATCTTCAATAAATTGGGAGTTATTTTTCTGGCAAGTGTATATTCAGACTACCTTCATTGAATATGTAGTTATGATATGAAATCATGTTTGCCGCATAGCACTTAAGTGTAAAGAATGTGATGTAAAGTGGTAAGCTGTAGTGCTAAGTGTGCATGCCCTACGAGGGAGGGCGTGCACACTTAGCACTACAGCAACCATATCAGTTGCAATAGGAGATATTACAGTTGCACCTATGAACAGCAGTTTCAGCAGTATTGACCCAAACGCCTCACTTCAATGTAATGAAGCACTATTCAAACCATCATTTTTGCATGACACCAACACCCTCTTAAACAAGAACAACTAATTTAGATACACAGTTTGAATAGCGCTTCATTACATTGATGTGAGGTACTGTTTGGGTCAATACCGCTGAAACTGCTATTCGTAGATGCAACTGTAATACCTGCTATTTCAAGCCCTGCAGATTAGTCTAGTAGGCAAAAAAAGAGCACCTTTCTGGCGTTTAAGTGTGCCTCACCTTTGTATGCATACTCCAGAGCGCTAGCAACTGCTGTCATATCTGCTTCAATAACCCTGGACCAGTTTTCCACATCCCCAAGTTCCTGAAAAGAGAAACAACAACATGGAGTCTGCCATTTCACATCCATGTATGGACTGTCGACCTGTCTGAAATTGCAAGATTGGACTAAAAGCATATTAATAGGTGTTTGACAGACAGTCACTTTAATTATAAACAGCTAATACAGCTACATGTATATCTCTGTATGATTGTACAGAGATTTGAACCGCGACCTCCCACTCAACAGACCAGTGCTTAACCACTGCATGAGCTACATGTAACCGGGAGGCAGTAACCAGTTCTAACCAGTTTGAATTTCAATGTAGCTAGAGTTGATTTCATGGATAGAAGAGGGAGGTGTACAGTCATGTAAACCCTGCCTCCTCTTAACCTGCTGGAATTAGCTTCTGCTATATGGCATTATTTTTATTTTTTATATTATTTTTTATACATTTACATTTCTTATCATTTGAAGGGCTGTATGCAAAAACTGATGAAGTGACATTTTGAGTCGCTCGATTTCGTTTTTACTTTTACGGTTGCGTTTACGTTTTTTCATGCAGAATGAAGTCGAACTTTACGAAGTTTGTGTATGTGAAAATGCCGATCATGGTAAAAAAAGATTTTAAAATATATATTTCGGGCATGACAAGGATTATACCCGAGACCCGTTGGCTCCCCTTCGGACTTAACACAGGCTGAAAGGAATTATGGGTACCCAGCAAAAATTTTGACAAGGAAACTCTATACGGTTTCGTCTTAACCCTTTCGACACTACAGGCACCAAAACCAGCCAATATGAAGCATGTAACTGAATTTTTTTTTTACATCAAATCTAGACATGCTAGAAGTACGATGTTACGATTTTACTTCAAGGGATGAATTACTTAAAAGCCAGAACTATAAACAGCGCTCGGTTGACTCCCCACTTTGGAGAAAAAGTCATTTGTTTTGGAGATATTGTCTTGTTTCTTTGATTTTCACAAAGTCAGCACTCAGGTGTTACAGTACATTCTTTAATCTCTCCAACCACCAGGTTTTTTTGGCACAAAACACATGAAGCAACTGTGAAGCACACTATTCTTAACGCTGCATTTCTCTCCATGTTTTCTTGCACCCACCTCCAATTGCATGCTGGGTAATGGACAAAATGCGACAAGGGGTCCCCCCCTCTGGGACTCCTGTAGGATTTTTTTTAGAAGTCTTTTACCCCTACAACCAAGAGTGGTGATTTGGACTCAAGCCGTTGCTTTAAAGTGACAAAAACATATCCTAATAGGAGGTTGAGCAGCCGGGGGGAAAGACAACCAACTGCAGAATTTCAAGGGTTTCAGTGAAGAATTATTCCATGTGTCTCTGAGACTCAAAGCAGAAACACAACAGAAAAATTATGTGAAACCCCTCACAATTAAGGCCTACTAAATGCAAACCAAGTACTTTTCAGCCGTCATCAGACTTAATGATGTCCTCTAGCTCTCTTACAGTGGCTTATTTGGCCAAAATTAGAGCACATTTTGTTGGAAATCCTACAGAAGAAAGCATACTTACTGCCGACGAGTCCATAGAGTTCTGCCGAATGGTATCATGGGGAAAGTTTGAGCCCTTGGTTTAAAAAGTATTTCAAAAACTCATGAATAATTAATGAGCATTTTGTCCAATCAGATGAAGCAAATCAGTCACGTGCATGCTCCTTTATACCTGATAAAATCTCATCATTCTAAAAGGCCCGAGGAGGGATTTGAATTCTGTCCCAGAGGGAAACGGGGTTAATGATTGAGACAATGGAATTTCTATTGATGTTTCAGCTTTCTCACTGAATTGCTAATTAGGATGAACGTTTTATATAAAGAATATTAATGAACATGAAATTTTATATAAAGTTTCATCCTAATTAAGAATTCACTGATAAAGACCTAAAGATAGCAAAAAGTACACGGAACATAAGGTACCTAGATAATAAATTTTGCACTAAATTTACTAATATCAGCAGACTACCGAGATACACAGATAATATTTTTTAAATGAAGTTATCCAACTACCATTACTTGTTTACCGAGCCACTCTTTAGTTCCAATTATTAAACCAAACTCAAAGCCGTAAAGTTATAAAAACGTGCATTAAACTTACATATTTTGTGCCGGAGTCAAAAATTTAGAATCTGCCGTCATGTCAGTCACATCGCTTTCCAAGTCTTAAACTTTATCGAGGTAAACCACGACACCAAATCCTTCAAGTGCAGATTCTTCTTGCATTGCGAAATGCCGCTTCAAACAACATAGTATGGTAATTTCTTCATGTCATTCCCTTGAGATGTTCGTAATTGCAGGCGGTGATTACTCGAATATTTTGCATGGCGTTGTGAATACAAAGGTTCAATGGTTCATTAAGTAACCATTCCCTTGAGATGTGCGTCTTTCTTTCATTGCATTCTTAAAGCGTTTTTGAAGCCGTTTAAAACACCCACAGCACGTGTTTTATCAAGTCTAAAAATTCTCGGGCTTCCCCCTCGAATTTTTAAACTTGATAAAACACTGCTGTTCGTGTTTTAAACAGTACTTAACTACCCCGGGCAAGCCAAACTGGAACTGAGGGGGGAGGGTTGAGTTAGCACTCTGGATTTCACCTATTGAGCCCAAACACGTCCAGTGGTGAAAGGGTTAACAATCTTTTATAAGTCCCCAGGCAAAGCACAGACCAGGCCCAACACGACTATCCTTGGAAAGCTCAGACCACGAAACTTACTGAAATGGCCTTCTTAGCTCCAAAATATTCACAGTTTGCTTCGCCTGAAGACGTGACTCTATGTAAATCTCCAGCGATAACAAACTGCCTATTAGTCAAACAGTTCTTCATTCAACCATGAGTTAAGCTGGCAACTTAATGATGTCCAACAACACTTTACACAGTCACTCTTTCCAACAAGAACCTCCAATCCACCAGTTTCAACGGTTCGAACGGTTAGCAATTTCCCGCCCAATATACAACGAATGAGTGCAGGTGCGACAATTTTGTTTCTCTAAACCTATCTACCCCACCCCCCCCCCCTCCACCAATTAGAATTAAAGCAAAACAATAACAACTCTATTTGCTGTAGAAATGACTTGATGGCTTGCTTAATTTGTTTATTCTTTCATTTATTTGAGATTTCAAGTGATATCCTAACATTCTAGATTAGAAATTAGGGGTTTTCTTAATCAAAAACCGAAGTTGGCTATCTGGAGTTTTCAAATCGTCACTTCATCACACTTTTTGCACACAACCCTTCATATCATACATGCATGTAATTAAACAAACCTTTAATGCCTGGTTGAAACTTTCCACCATCTGTAACCATAAGACTGTTTGTCTGGCATACTGGCCTGTGGTAATGAAGCAAAATAATCATATTTATCTACTCCTGTTAAACAACATACAAATGTATGTTCTCTTGGCTGCCAGTAATGTCGCTCTTTCTCATCAAAGTATTTCTACTAAGGCAACCACTGTGCATGTGCAATAGAGGCTAATGGTACACTGTAAGCAGTGAGGTTGATAGTTCAACCAAAATCATAAAATATTACTCAGGGAGGTACATGTAGGCATGGGTTCAGCAAATTAAAGGAAGGTTGTGGAATAGTCAGACATAGGATTCTTTCAAAATATCCTGGCTTCTCTTAAAGTGCCCCTACGATCAAATTTTGACATATCAATTTTTTCTCATATTCGTAAAGTATAGTGCCTATATTATTACCAGTTCAAACCGTTTTTTGATACGACGATGGGAAGTCTTATTTTTTGGACTCCGAATCTTGAATTTTACGTCCGCCATTACGCGAACCCGTTCCAGTGGGCGATGAATGCCTGCTCATTTTTTAGCATACGTGACGTCATACACTTAAGGTTATCATATACCTTCAGGGTACTGTTCCGGATAAAATTAAGTAGCGTCTCGAATATTCGTCGTATTTAGATAAATTAATATTACCTCATTTTAAAGCTTATGAAATTGGCTACAACGATATACCTAAGGTTTGTAATTTTGATAAAAGTGTTATTTTTAAATAAACTTATTTTCCGAACAAGCGAGTTGGTTTCCAAGAGATCCAACTCCACGGCAATGTAATGAATTTAAGATATGTTTGCTTTTCTGGACTCCCACAGACCTTGTTTACAAAACAGTGTCGGCGATTGTGGAAATTCAAAGCCGTTCTGAAGATATTTCGGTCTTCGTGAAACTGCTAACGCACAATCCAAGTATAAATGCGGGAATCGCTCTCAGCACCTCTCTTTTAAAAATTAAAAAAATCTCTGACACAGTTTTTTAGCTGATATAATTGCGAACAATCTGTGAAAATTGGAAGTAATTCGCACAAATTCACGTAGAGTTGGAGCTTATTTCAAACTATCTTTAGAACGAAAATAGAAAGTCAAGAAAACGCTCTGAAAAGTTTTAGCCAGCCGGTGAGACTGATTCTGGTGCCCCGCCTCTTTCACAGCTCAGTCAAACACCTTCTATAAAAAGCAGCCAATGATGTCCAACCAGTGACTGGGAAATGTCATGTGCAGTCAAAACTTCCCACAACAACACGTGTGGCTACTTTTCCCATACAAACCTTCAAGCGAACTAAGATACATGTATGTAGCAAGAAAGTGTACCATTTTCCCGCTTTGAAAAGCAAACAAAAAGTTTGTGCATTGTACAGGACTGTAGCAATTTAACGAACCACAAAGCTGGCATTTCGCTACATTCAAGCCTTCTAGTTGAGTACCAAGAATATGGTTTGTAATTATCTTCAAGCCTCATGCAAGGATGGTTTGTGTACGTTTTGAGGACAGAAGCTTCTCCATAATTGTTTGTATCACATGGAATAGCTGGTAAGATCATACGAGAGTCCAGTATAACAGTTCAGAAGAAGGCTAAAACAGCCAAACCAACTGACAGAATGTTTTTCTCAGACTACTACTAGTATAGATTGACCGAAAAATAAGCGGCTACGTTTGCTGAGAACATAGTTTGTCATAAATAACTCATATTGCTGTTTCCTATAAACAGATAAACCTATCGATGTAGTATGCCTTTTAATTTACTGCTAATTTTATTTTCAAGACAATAAACCACAGAAGAAACCACCAATATTATTTCATGAAGTACCTTGTTTCAGTTGTTTGTGTCAAACAGAAACAGGGGCACACGAAGTTTGATTCTGTGATAGCCACTGTAAAAGCTGCAGATCAGTCAGTTTCAATATTTTTTTTTAATCTCTAGTAAATTCTTATCACTCATGATTTCATGTTAAACAAGAGTGATTTAATTTTATAGCAATTACATTGTATTTGATAATGTAGATTCGCCGGAAAATCTATTGCCGGGACACAGATAATTCTCGATCTCTCTCATTTACGAACTAGCAATCCGGGTTTCACTATAAACAATGAACAAACTTAGGACTTATAAACTGACCATTACCTTAGTGATTTCTCCGCTGAATTCTCCCTGTAGCCCGGATCCAGTAACAGCACAACCTGAAAGCCAAACCAGGGAAAATACCCTCGGCTGGGAAAAATTACCCCAAAAAGATATGAAACCTCTGCTACTAGCAGGCAACTTCCCAAGCGATTTTAGCAACTATTCATTCGTCCAGCTTTCAACTCGGTCGCCAGCGGCTCTATTTCTCTCTAAATCATCTACATGTACATCCGGCAATAAATTTAAACAGAAAGACACATTGCTATGTTCTGAAGAATCTGATGCAGATTTTAGGACGTTATCTACTAAACCACAGCAAAATTCGCAGTGTGATCGAGTTTGTAGCCAATATAAGAAGAAATGTATGGGTTCGAAGCAACTTGAGAACGATGTGTTAAGTGTATGACGTCACATACACTAAAAAATAACAAGGCATTCCTCGCCCACGGGAAGGGATTTGCGTAATGGCGGACATGATTTTGACGGTAAACTCTCTTTAAAATGTGTGGTCTAATTGGCTCCTTTGCAAACTTTTTTCACTGATTTGCATATTTCTACCACTGTTTGTTCTTATAGAATACAAAAAAGTGGCAAAAGAAATGGTCAAATTTCGTCGTAGTGGCACTTTAAGGACGGTGCCTACTAATTGCAAATCAATTTGTTTTCTAAAAATCTATATGGATTGCTTGAACCCCGTAAGGAGCTTTTGAAATCAGAAAAAAAATTATGGGGTACCCACACGTTTAACCCTTTCAGCCCCAAACATGACATTTGTTGTGTTTGACTGGTTACTTGCTTTGAGGATTTCAGTCTGGCTATAAAGTTGAAGGAGCAAGGCCCTGAGATTGACACACAACATAATGTATAGACAAATGATCCTACTGAACTGCATAATTTAGGCATATTAAAATTGAATCATTTCATCTAAATCCTCCTTTCTTTGCAGAAGTTAACTACAGTTTACATTTCATTTCAGAAAAGACTAAAATCACACTGACAGAAAAAAATAGTTCTCCTCAGATTCTAAATTTTCTTACAAAAATGCATGTTTCACATCAAATATAGGCTTTTGAGTTTCCACTAACCTCACTTTCTGTCCCTGAATACTGAAACATGTCCAGCACCAAGCCACCATTCCATAAGCACTTCAGAGCAAGCTAAATTCACCACTCTGACCGCAAAGCATGCCGGGAAATACAATCCAACGGCGGCATAGCACTCCCCCATTTTCATTCTTCAAAATATATACTAAGTCTAAAGCTATTTCGACCTAATACCTAATATTGTCCAATATTCCAAAATAGCTATGATAGGTGGCTCCAGACCCCCATTTATAAAGCCCACGCTAAAGTGACAGAAGACGTCCTGGCCCATTCACGAGTGGGAAATGAGGCTCTTTCTCTGTCACAATAAACTGGCACAAACTCGGTTCTTTGAGAAAGTGCTGATTGAAGCTCTCATCAGACTTAATGATGTCCTCCAGCACTCTATAAATGGTGAAAAAGGCTTTTAAAAGCCTGAAATTCTCTGTATTCCTCCAAACAAACTTACCGCCAGCTCCGTCAAGTAATCCACAACTGCTTTCAAAATGGTCGTCTAAAAACTTTGAGCCCCCAGTATTATAGGTCAGTTGAAAATTCCATGGTAACAATGACTACAGTTTACTTAGGGGGGAGGGTTCTGTTTGGTCTAGAAATAGCTAAAAAATCACTTCCAAAGACTCAGGGCTGAAAGGGTTAAGAGAGATAAGGATGAAAATCGAAAAAAGTGCTGACTCAGCATTTTTTCTTTGTCCGAGAAACTATTTTTTAATTCGGGCAAAAAACGTTAGACATAGCATTCTTCACAAAGGATGGCAATCAAACCATTTATCTTACAATGATTATCATTTTTTGTACAAATTTTGCTTTGTAAGCCTCATTAGTGACCATGAACAGACATATATTTTTTGCTGAAATGGACATCAAGTTACAATTTTATAAAGACAAAAAATATTTGTAAACATTGTTTAGCTTCTATATTATAGATTACAAAAAGAAAAAATGGGGGTATCCACGCGTTTTAAAAAGTGTGGACGGTAGGCCTCTTTCTCACTAATTTTATTTTCAAAAATTGACATTTTTTACCAAACCCTCCCTAGTAAGTCTGAAAATTGGTTTCTTTTATTGCATTCTGGGAGATTTTCTGCTTACTGCTTCTTTTGTGCTCAAACCCCATACAGTCCTTCCTTCTTCATTCGTCTTTGGATTTCCAAAAGGTTTACCCGTTTTCACAAAGCTTATTTGTCCGTATTCACACATTGTTTATACTCAGCCAAGTCCATGTTTGGAGAAACTGACAAAACTCGAAAGCATCGACAGGCCTAAAGCACAAGGTGCTGGGCGAAAAGACAGCAGCGATTCATCATTGGCAGTCCAAACAACCTTCATTCAGTTGGTCGGACAAATCTCCTAAATCTATGATTCTTCGACCATCTCCCCACGATAAATCATTGAATTGGTCAGCTCTTTTAATACCATTTAAGCTGAAAATTGTCTTTCGTGGCCGTGTAGTGGAATTTACCGGTAAAGATTTCCCAAATCGTTCATTTCTCAAGCACATCTTTCGACCGTATTTTAAAATCCTTCATCTTTCTGTCTGTCAAATTACACAATATTAAAACAGCTTTTTCAAAATAGTTCTGCAAATGGCTTGTCTCTCGGGATGACATGCGGGACGCAAGATGCGCAGAACGGCGTGCGCTGACAATAGTAGGCACCGTTCTTAATTAGTAAATAGCCATGAAATATAATGTTTTTGCATATATATACATGTATATATATAATATTGGCTGTTTGTTGTTTGTCAATAAACATATTTCAAAATAAAGCCAAACTGGGACCCTGAGAGATTGTTGTGGTCAGTTGTTGAATATTCATTTGTTCTAGTGCACATTTCCTCAGTCATTTAAAATGTGTTGCCCTTCATTCTGCTGTGATCTGAGATGGGAATTAGGGTTATGCTAAAATTTGAGAGAGCATATAGGTTTGAATTAGACTCTTGCTTTAGTTTAGTTGTGTGTCTATAAATACTTGGCAAGATGTCAGTGCACTTTTAATAGTGATAATGGGAGTGATTCACTCCTTGCTGGTGGCACTTGGTGCCTTAACTTTAGCTTAGAGAGGCAGTGGAACCTCTGGCATCCAGGGTATGTTTGCAGTTAATTGAGAGAAAAATGTGTAACTGCCTAATGTTGCATTTCAGTACTACATTGTACACTCATCACTTTATAATTATTATGGCTTACTGGCTTGAGCTTGGAGTTGTTTGGCTTCTGTTTCTAGCTTCCTTTGGTTAACATAGGCCTGTTCCACACTGTTTCAAAGGAAACAAGAAAAGTTACAACAAATCAAAGAAGAATTAAACCAAGTTACATGTATGTTCCAATTCCTAATCTTAAGATCAACACACAAGCACATATGCGGTGGAATGGTTCTAATCAGCTAGCTCCAGTCTGCTTTATTTACTTTACATCCAGCTTTAATAAAACTAAACATTATTTTTGAGTCAGATCAGAACTACATGTATGATACTGAATAATCCTGACACATTCACATTTTAACAAGACGCTCATTACATATTCAACTAATCTAGCAAAATTTGATTGGCTGGCACTAATGACAGCACAACAACAGACAGTGTTTCCTTTCGATTAGGAACTAATTTCTCTTTTCCTTCGTGCACTTCACTACGCTTGTTTACTCGTGCAAAGAGAAATGACATTTTCCCATAAATTTATAAAGTTCAATCATATATAATAGGATCGATGCATGTATAGTTTTGATAAAATGTGTACTACATGTATATGCATTTTTGTATGTTTAATTTGGGGCTGGTTGTTTATTATCTGCGAGGGGGGGGGGGGGGGGGGGGGGGGAAGCAGCAGTTTTGGCTCGGTTGCAAAAGTTTTGGGTCTGACCCCCCATGCAAACCAACTAAGTTGGTTATGAATTTGAGTTGTGAATTTGAGTTAATGTCAATGCAAACCAACTAAGTCTTGTAAATTTGACCCCCCACACCGATGTGCAATGTATGAAAATGACGCCAACTCCTTATTATTGACAGGACCCTTGATGAAATTCGGGTTTTTTTTTATTGCTCCAGATGGATGGATGAAATTCGGTCTTTTGACAGCTGGGTGGAAAATTGTGACAAGGTTTTAATTAAGGTTACTGGATACCTTCAGGGTGCGTTTCCAGTCTAAATTATGTAGCGCCTCGAGGAAACATCGTAGATAAATCATTCATGTATCATTTTAAAGCTTATAAAATTGGCTACAAGAATACATAAAAAGTTTTGACTTCTTTGAAAATATCGAATTTTCCGCCATCCCGTTTCTCCGATCTAGTGAGATGGCTTTCAGAAGTTCCAACTCCGAAAATATTTTAAAGTTTAAAAATCTGTTTGCTTTGTCGTATTTCAGAGGAATCGTATTACAAAATCGTGTCGGGGAATTTCAAAATTCGATTTAGTTCAAAAGTTATCATGCTTTCCATGAAAAGGCAAAAAATAATCCGAGTAGATATGCGGGAAATGTCGTCAAGAGCTCTTTTTTTAGAATTTCCCAATTCCCTGACACGGTTTTGCAGCTGAGATATCAATTGACATTTTGTGAAAATTTCGCACAAATCGAATAAATTTCTCTTGAGTGGGAGCTTTTTAAAAACTCTATTTTGATTGAAAATCGAAAGCGAGAAAATAGCACTTCAAAAAATATACCCGTCCATCGTACGTGAATCTGAAGCCCCGCCTCTCCAACAATTAGCAAGCTCTTGGCCAATCATTTCTCATCACAGTTCAACTATCTGTCAAGATTTCCCGCCAATGTTGATTTCCGATCAAAGCAACGCGTCGCAGTTCAGCTGGTTTCCCAGGCTAGAAAAATGGGAAAGACAAAAAGACCTCGAGGGGCAAAGCCAAGGTGAACACCTATAGAGACGCCTTGAATGCCAGCATAGTTAGTAGAGGAGACAGCGATTTGCAGGCGTCTGAAACAGCACGGCAATAATAGCGAGATCGTGGTTCAATCGATTCAGGGTCACCGCCAGACTACGTTTCCATCTAAGCTTTCTTGGAAACAAATATTCTCTCGGCTGGCTCTTATCAATTCTACTTTATGTTCAGATGTGGACCACTCGGCACTCTGTCTGAAAGTGAAAATACGAACGCTTGTCGGGTTTTGCGAGGATTCCTATTTGGCTTTGTAATTGTAGTCGTATGCATTGTTTGGCCTCGTTTTGCTTTTCTTCTTTCTTTGTTTTTCAAGTTAAGGGTCAGGGCATCCTGCTTGCTTTTTGTAAGATATAAGGCCAACATCCGATGGAATTGTGGAATCGTGTGTGGAAAAACTTTTCTCAATAAACGTAAACAATTGGTATATGAAATGAATTTAATACATGTATGTGCCAATTTCCCACACCGTCGTTACGGGCGAGTGAGCACTTGTCATGTGTTTATTGATCTGCTGTCAATCAAAAAGAGCCTTTTACTTCTGGTTAAAAACTTCCTTTTGCTATTTCTCCGTCAATATTAAAAAAATTTGAATGGAGTTTTTCGTATATGAGACACTACTACTAAAACTACATTACTGTGTGAAAAAAAAATTGTTCCATCTTTTTCGTTTTGAAGGTATCCGGTAACCTTAACTAAAGATGGTCACGGTAGACTGCTTTTAATTGACTACATGGCTTCGTTCCAACGAATGTTATACAGTAAGTTGTTGAAACAAAGACAAAGGAAATAAATGAAAAATGACCCCCCCCAATATAACTTCAATATTGAAATTGCAAATTGTGGTCCTTGAAATAAACTCACAGTGCATACATTTATGATCAGTTTTCACAAATCGAGTGCTGAATTTAGGGTAATATCTAGATCCTGCACAATTCCTGTATGATCATCGGACCAATACAGCATAGCTTGGGTATGGCTTACCCTGAGTTAACTGTATCCATTAATCTGTACGTCAATTTCGAAGCTTCTATTGCAGCATCTCTCCTTCGATGTTCTATGTTAATTTAGCACAGGTAGGTTAAAGTTATACTTTTATATAACATAAACTACATTATTTTATAACTACAACTATATCTCATATGCAACTGTTAGTATTGAGGGATATAAATTGGTTGAGGTGGGGGATTTGATCAGATTTGATCCATACTTTGGGTTCCAGGGTGCATATTTGGAAAAGTAAAATACCCCACATCTACCCATAGCTGCCCCCTTGGGTACCCATACCTGCCCCATTGATTGGTGCATAATGCAAAACCAAGCCTCATCCCTTGGAGGCAACATAACCAAATAAACTTTTCATATGAGCTATTAAGTTTCCAAATCCATTTGGTCAAAGCTTGGCTTTCCAGACAGTACTGGATCTCTTGAGAAAGTACTTTTGCTTTATTAGCATAAACTGGTCAACTGCAGCAAGTCAGGAGGCAAATTGTGTAAAATTTTAAGTTTAAGAGTTACATGTAAGCAACTCATTTACTTGAGAATCTTTAAAATCTGCAAAATAATGAAGTAAACTCAACTTATCAAACTCATTAATAAATCATGAAGCAAAAACAAAGGAAATCACCGACCGATAAGTGATCTTTAGATCTGATACAAATTTCGTCCTGATTTACATAAATTTTGGCTTCAATTTTCTTGGCCAAAATACTGTATTCACTCACAGATAAGCCGCACTCGCAGATAAGCTGCACCCCAAGTTTAGAAGCTTGATTAAGGGAAAAAAAGTTTTTTAGAAGAATATCAAACGTACATGTACATTGTATAAACCTTCATCGGACTTTCAAACTGGAGAAAACTCCAAAGTTGTACCTGTAATTTAAGCTCTGAAATAGTATAAACTTCATGTCTACATACTTAGATATCTGATTTATCTTTCCATAGTGTTTGTTTACCGGGATCTGCTCATTCAGATCACTTTTTAGATCGAATTTTACATGTCAATGAAGCCAACAACGTGCTCATGTTCGTCCGTACATGTAGTAACCAGGCACCTGTTGGAAGAGAGAGAACTGGAAACTAAAAGTTTTTGTTTTTGCTGAACGAAGTCAAAACAACATGGAGTAGTTTGCTTTTTCATCAGCTGTCTGCTGCTATCATGCCTAAAAGGTTATCCGGAAGCCATCTATTGGTGAAAAACTTGTTACTAAAAACAGAGGTGGAAGATCTGTTTGACAAATTTGCTGTTAAAGTGCAAAGCTGCAAAGAAACATTGTGCCATTTAGCGTGGAATTTAATCGCTTGCAGAGTCCTGAACAAATATTCACAACATAAACGGATCTGTTTGTAGCCACCAAACTTGCAAAAGCAACGGTCAGTGCTTACTTTCTTTTGGTTTGGTGTAGTATTTATTAGTATATAGCTTAGTATTTCTTTTAAATGTTAATTTATGGAAATTTCCAGACCTTATGTTCGGTAGATGTTCTTGCAGATAAGCCGTACCCCCGATTTTAAACAAAGACTTCGGGTAAAAAGGTGTGGCTTATCCATGAGTTTATTACTTAAAGTGCAAGTATCATGTCAACAAAATCTAAAATTATATTGTACTATTGTTTTTCTCACAAAAATGCATTAATCTTGCAGATTTTGTAAATTTTCTGATATTTAATCTCTAATTTTGGTTACTTGTCATGGTCCTGTGACATCATAATATCCCAAGAGAAAACTACTACAATAAAATCCCATAGCTTTCAATTGTGACATCACAAGATGAATCAATCCTGCAATTCCGGTAACTTTTATTCAAGTTGAATTTGACTGCTCCAGTCTCTTGAAGAAAACTAATTTAGACAACTGAAGTTGAATTTAGGACAAAAAGAGTGTTCATGTTGTCTTACGGCGCTACTTGCACTTTAAGCTTAAACAACTTACTAATGCACCTATCAATGTTAATTAATCCCGAGGGGGAGGGGGTTGGGCAAGGGGGGATTTGAAATGTTTGCTGCCCATATTTGGTTAAAAGTATAAAAATTCCACACTTCAATGCCTTACCTACAAATAACCCCACCCTGGGGGGTAACCAAGTCTGTCAAGCAACTCCCCCCTCCCCCCCAAAAAAAAACACACACACACCCACCCACCCTCAGGATTATAATGTACCTATCAGCAGCTTCCTCAAGGGGTCGAACCTGGGGCTAACCACAGAGATATGTGGGGGAATACATGTACAGGAGGACAGAATGCAAACATTACCCTTGGGGTTGGGGTTATGCTTGACTTTGTTTTAGGGTTGGAAAATTAGGAATTTGCAACTTTCTGTTGTTTTGTGTCTTGTTCCTTATTAGCTACTAACATTGAAGTGTGTCTTGTTCCTTATAAAGAAACTATGAAGTTCATTGAAGTGTTAAGAAAGTTCCATTTTCTGTTGAAAATAGTGTTCAGTAGTCAATTCAGCTCCATCGATCTCGTTTCGTGCAAAATGACGGGGGATTGTGGGTCGTGGAAGACCTAACCTGGGGACTTTGAAAGGGACGATTCCCCTAACCCTGGAGGAAATCGTCAAGATTGTTTCTGTCTTTTTACAATCCCCTTGGGCAGCCGGCCGGGGGTCGACCCCTCGGGGAAGCCGCTGATAGGTGCATCATGCTTAATTTATGCTTTTACCTATTTGAGAACCAGTTTTGTTTCTTGTTATTTTTACCTTGTTTATCCTTATGGGATGACTGCTTATGCTGATGCTCTTTCACAACCCGAGATAGCATCTTGGGACGTAAATTTGCACTTGGAATCAAGAAGAAAACAAAACATGCCCGAATGAAAACATGGCGGAAAGAATTACACAATTCACGATATAATGAGCCATCCGATTGGTCAATAATGTAGGTGAGATTAGCTGTCCAATCATATTTGTCGTTAGGAGAATGATTGGCTCCCCAAATAAATCATTCGGCTAAGCCAATCAAATATGCTGTTATATTTATCATGAGTACCCAACCATGTGACGAAAACTCAAAGTTCAAACCTCAAAGTTTACGTAATAACCTATTGCTCGTGTAGTGCACAATCATCTGGAGTCCTCACAATGGCAGTTTTCCCAAGTAATGTCTCCGTGGATATGTTGAACGACAAGCCATCTTCTGACTCCAGTTCCACTGACATCAACAAACTTTTCCCAGCCTTGGTAGAATGTTTCGTCGTGATTTTATTTGGCTATGGCAGTGGGAGATTAGGCTACATATCCTCCACACAGAGCAAAGGAATTGGATGGTTCACCTCACATATTGCATTGCCTGCTCTACTCTTCAACTCAATGGTTGCACTGGATTTAAAATCTGTGAACTGGAAATTCTTGGCTGCCATTTTGATCGCCAAGGGTGCTGTTTTCGCAATTGTTGTAGTATTCACTTTCCTACTTGGAAGATCCAACAAATATGGAAAGGCAGGAATATTCGCAATTTTTGCGACCCAGTCAAATGATTTCGCTCTTGGTTATCCATTGTGTAAGTACAATATACATGCACACTAGATTAAAAGTCATGTAGACCTATTGTATAATTAATTATAATATGTTCATCGCTGCCTGCAATCTGATTGGTTCCCTGCTAGCAGAGGTCTCTCTCTGTCTTGGTCAAATGGAAGGTGATCGAGGGAGAGACCTCTGCCGACATCCGATGCTTGCTGCCCACATTCATGGACGAGTCAAACCAGTTCCAAAAACACGTTTTACCGGAAGTAGCTGTACACGTCAGTTGTTTGTTACAGTTGTTTTGTGCGCTCATAATTACATGTGAGATCACGTCACTTGTTGCCAAGGAAACTTCATGCATGCGCGACAGAGAAAGCGTTGGATGTCGGCAGAGGTCTCTCCCTCACCTTCCATTTTATCAAGACAGAGAGAGACCTCTGCTAGCAGGGAATCTGATTGGTTGAAAATTGTGCAATTACATACCTAATTAGCTTTATAGAGTCGCTCCAACATTGGTGTTGACAATTTAACTAATAATGTCACCTAAATTAGTATAATAGCAAAACCAACAGTCACAGCGAAATCACAGGGGTTAAAATATACTTCAGGGCCCGGTTGTTCAAAGCAAGGTTAAGAGCTAACCCAAGGTTAAATCGCTAACCCTGGGTTAAACTGTACAGATTGCAATTACAGATTTAGCACTAACCTACAGTGTAGGGTTAAAGTTAACCTTGCTTCGAACAGCTCGGCCCTGGTGAAAATAAAACTGTTGACCCCATACAAAATCTGAAGACAGTTATATGTAGCACGTGAAATTTCAAATCAGGTGACGTCAACTAAACTAGTACTAAATTTAGTTAATTTAGTTTTTTAAAATTTATTTATTAGGCTTCCAACAGTAGATACATTGTATACAAATTAAAGAATGAAACATGTAGCAGATGTAATTGACAAAGACTACTGTTGAGGGAGAGACTGAACAGGTTAAAAACACCTATAAAATGAGTTAAACTAAATTGTCAACACGGACATTGGAGCAACTCTACCTGTAAACTTAAAGCTTAAGTTACACAACAAGTGATGCTTCTGTGTGGAAATCAGCAAGTGGGCAGGGTTGTAGTGTCTGATAGGAATTTGAAGTAGAGAGGGTTTAAGGGCAGTGTCCATTCTAGAAACAAAGGAAGGTGTGACATTTCTCTCCTTGCTTTTCAAATTTTACGAGACTTGTATCTCGAAAATAAATGATTTAGCTATTAATAGTGTCATACAAAATCTGAATCATTCTACTAAGATCTACATGTATGAGTGCAAAAAGTGTTGCATTCATGTTGAATATTATAAGTGATAACGAGTTGTAAATGTGAGAATATCAGAAAATCATGGCCTAGAATGGACACTGTTAGGACGAAACTTGGTAAACTGCTGGCTCTAATCAAAGTTCTAGGGTTTTGTATTTTTGAAGAATATGCCCCTGGAAATCATTGGGTCAACCTTCTACCAAGGAGCCATCACAGTATATGGTTTTCTGGGATATTTTGTTGTTCTGTATAGGAGCCTAATCCCTGATAGCATTTGTAAGCTCTGACAACGAAGCACCTAACTTTAACAAATAGCATACATTTTTCCATTGTGTGTACTTGTATTGATCATAGAAATGACGTCATAAAATGTTCAAAATTGCGCTCATTGTTCCACTGCAGTTATGGCGTCATTTCTATGATCAATACGAGTACGGACAATGGAAAAATGTATGCAATTTTATTTTACAACGACGGAGCACTTAGCTTCAATTGAGTGCATAATAAATTGCTTTCAAGTTGAAAAAGGCCATTGAAAGTCAAAACGTAAACACTTCTAATTTATACCGGTGCCAAGAGAAAGCTTTCTTTGACAAATGGCAGCACACAAGGAAAGTTTGGTTTACCAATTAACTTCTGTCATTGATGAAATGCTTGTGAAATCCTTTCTTGTTTTTTTCTGGATCAGAAAAGTCATTGTTATAATGCAAGACTTCTGAGCTCTGCCACAACCACAAATTCACCAAAATTTTCTCCACTCAAGAGAAAACTCACATTTTGCCAAATGCAGGCATCCCAGACCTCCTATAATTTGTATAGGATCCTATAAAGAGCCTATATTTCAAGAAATCCTCCTATATTTCCTATAAATAGGATGTATGCTGAGTGATACATTTATATTTTGCACTTTTTAGCATTTTTGTTGTGAATTAACAAAAGCAAAATTCTTTCCTATCAATAAAAAAAACAGGTTTGATCAAACACATTAAAAGTTTGCATGTTTTAAAAATTGTGTCACTGTTTATTGTTTACTATTTATTGTTTGAAAGCTATTTTAGCTCCTATAAAGTGCCTATATTTTGGAAAAAAAAATCCTATATATTTTCCTATATTTAGAACTTGCACAGCCTATATTTCCTATCAAATTTGTCCCAAAAGTGGCTGGGATGTATGCAAATAGCACACTACAAAGAAGTTTGACTCGCTGATTAACTTCTAGTGATGAAATGCTTGTGAAATCCTAATTTTCTTGTTTTTGGAAGAGAAGTTTGACAGCCATTTGAGTTTGACACAAACCTTGCTGTAAAGGTACATGTACCACTGCTTGTGAGTGACATCATTTTCATTGTCCATACCAATCAGAAAGTGAGAAAATTGGATGCTGTTGTAAAAACAAGAATTGCACACCTTTACAATGTACAGCAGGTTACATCTCTTTTATTTAGGGTTAAGGTTGTGGTAGGCCTGTGACAGTATATAGCTAGAGGATAGCAGCAGAGATTTCACTAGTACAACATGTTTTTTGGTACAGAGCCACATAAAAAAAAAGAACTGCAGCGGTACAGTTTGAAATTTTATCAGTACAAACCAGCATACCGTATTTACCCGTGTATAAGCCGCACCTTTTCACCCAAAATTTTCGTTAAAAATCGGGGGTGCGGCTTATCTACGGGAACACCTAGAAAAGGTATCAAAAATGCGCATAAATTACCATTTGTTTTCATCTGAAAGAAGAAGAAAAAGTAAAACAAATAGCAGAGAAAGATCGTGTAATATAGCAATTTAAGCATAATCATTGAAAAAAAAACACACGCAATTTGAAAGAATTAAAGCAAAAACTCTTCTAAGACCTACCTTAGACCTAATATATTAGAATTTCGTGAATATTTAAACGTGATTAAGCTTATTTACCTTCCAAAACATGCTGATTCGCAGTGCTTGTCAAAGCATGCATCTAAACAACCAGGTATTCTTCGCAATTTTACACGTGGGAGATTGGCACTAGTTAATGAAAATCCAAGATGGCGGACCTGACCTACTCGTGCAAGTATTGTTTCGCCAGAAAACCTTTCTTGCTCTAGTATGGCACGCCAATGGTAGCAAAATTCAACTCCGGCATTCAACTTCAATTCAACCCTCATTCAACTTCAATTCAACCCTCATTCAACTTCAATTCAACCCTCATTCAACTTCAATTCAACCCTCATTCAACTTCAATTCAACCCTCATTCAACTTCAATTCAACACTCATTCAACTTCAATTCAACACTCATTCAACTTCAATTCAACCCTCGTTCAACTTCAATTCAACCCTCATTCAACTTCAATTCAACTTCAATTCAACCCTCGTTCAACTTCAATTCAACCCTCATTCAACTTCAATTCAATCCTCATTCAACTTCAATTCAACCCTCATTCAACTTCAATTCAACCCTCATTCAACTTCAATTCAACCCTCGTTCAAGTATTGAAATTTAGTGCCTTTTGGGCCATTATCGGGTTCTTTCTCAGAACACCCATGCAGAAACCGCATAATTGTATGGAACGCGGGCTCTGGTTTTCCCCGCCATTTTGTTAGGTGAGTGCTGGCGCTTCAGTCAGGCTTCGGTTTTTGCACTTAAAAATGGAAGAAAATCTTCAAAACCTGTCAACTTGTTTACAGAAAGCGTCTGAACTTGTTGCAGATCTCGCAAGCGAACAAGGGACAGGAGCTGAAAGAGTACGATCCCCTGTTTCGGTGTCGAATACAAGATTGGGTATGGTACCAATCATGGCGACAAGATCCGTTGCTCAGGTTGGAAATGCTGTTAACAGAGCCCGTGCTATGATGCAACAGTCAAGCTCTCGAGGTCTTTACTCTAGACTTAACCAAAGAGAGAGGCTTAGGGCTACAACTCCAAACACCTCCAGTGCAAAAAAGATGAAAGTTTCTGTAGTAGACGAACCAAAAGTGTTCGAATTTGTGCTTGTCAATTTCGATGACGAGGATGGTATTGAGGAAGGTGAGAATTTGCTGCTATGTGATGAAGCAATCACATTACGTGGCTTTGTACACCTCAATACCAAGGCCAAAGAAGCAGAAATTCGTAAAGAGATTTCCAAAGCAATCCAGATACGGTTTCCTCTAGTCAGGGAAAAGGACTTCGAATTCTTGAAAGCGAACCGAAGAAAATTGACAAAACCTGTTAACTTACAAGAATATAATTATAAACAGGTTAAGCTTCTGGCTGGCCAGGGTGCCATTTATGTTAAACTAAAGAACGGTTATAACTTTGTCTTGTCACAAGATGAACCAAGTGAAATGCTGGAAAATACGAAGGAGCCAAAGGAAACTGTTCATAGTTGCACACGTAGCTATAGCCAGCCATCCCAGCTGGAAGTGCAGGACACTGAACTACTGGAAAGTGTTTTTGCAGAAAGCAAAGATGCTAGCATTTCAGAAGGAGATGACTTTTCAACCATCATTGCTATATGTAAATCAAATAACATTGAGAATCCAACTGAAATTCTAAGATGTGCACAAAAGTCCATTGTCACTGGTAGACCTCTAGAGGCAAGTGACTTAACTGATTCCTTGGAGGGAGATACCAATTACATACTGGTAAACACTCCATCAAAGTCAGCCCTTCAATTGTTGATTTTAAGAAAAGAGAATTAGTGGATACATTCATCACAGCTGTAGGACTGCAATGGAGCCTGTGTGCTTAAAAAACCTTTTTCTATATTTGTTACTATAATTTTTGAGATCATGATTTTTTAAATTTTAGTCATGGAAAAGTCTTGGATTTTCTATTCTGACAGTGTGAAACCTGGATTAGTGTCTAATAGTTTTGTATCTTTTTCACAGCATTATTGCAATCGCTCAAACACCATATACATGCCCTTCTACACTGACAGTAATACAATTAGTTCATCAGTAGAAAAGAGTTTGTCATCAGGGGAGACTAAACGTCTCTTATAACTCCCAAATTTAAAGAAATAGTTTTTTACTGACATTAAAAGGCCATGTTATCACCATGAACAGAACTGCAGAAAAGTTTGAGTAGAAATATCAGTGACCACCAAGTGCTATTAATTTGTCTTCAACCAACTGGAGAGCCCTTTCATAGATGTCTATTCCCATGTGGTTTGAGGGCATTAGGATGTCCAGCACTTCCAAAATGGATGATTGTATTGTTTGTGCATTATTCAAATTAACTTCTGGGATCACAACATTGTTACTACTCTCTTGAAGTGGAGATGGCCCTTGTGGGTCATAACCATACAATTCTAAGTCATCAACATCTCCATCCAGTTGCCCATGGGAAAGTGGGTTTTCTGAATGCATCATTCCATTAAGCCACAATTGGTAAGGAGACCAATTATTCTCGGTTCGCACTGCATGGTGGTTAAATGCTTCCATGTACTCTTGGAGGGCGTTGTTGATTCTGGGTATAAACACCAGATGTAGAGTAAACATGTGGACTGGGTTATCTGGATTCAGAACACCTGATCCCTCCATGGCATAGAATACATAGTAAAAAAAGTGGCACACACACCTGAACACATCTCTCCAAAGTCTTTCGATTCTTTGGTTATGAGTCGATGGGCCGGTAATAAAACTCCCCCTCCCCTGTCCTCTTGCATCAATCATGGCATCACAGACCATAACGTTTTCTACACCCTTGTCCACACGAATTCGCGAAGGCCACAGACCACCATCGTTTTCTATCGCATCTAGAAACAAAGTGAGCACAGTCTGGGCAAGGTTGTTTGCACTACACCAAAGAAACAACACTCTTCTTGAATATCCGTCGATACAACCATGAACTACAAGTTTCCAACGTATTAATGAGTGATGGCCATCTAAATGCCATAGTGAATTAGGCCATGGAACGTGATAAACTCTTCGTGACACCAAAACACCCCATCTCAAAGCTGTGTTCAGTGGATCCAATCTAACAAGGCTGTGCCGAATTCTAGCTCTTTGAACTCTTAATCCAAGTGACTTAAAGTAGCCAATAAAGTACGCTTGACCTGTCGTCGTTCCGTGACGGTTCATGTAATCCTTCACTACAGAATCAAGCTGTTCATCCGAGACGTCACTGAAACCACAAAAGCCTTGCAAACCAAATTCACGGATCCTCCTCGAAATAGTCCATCGTGATACACCAAGCATTTGAGCAATTTTTATTTGTGTAAATCCCAAACTTAGAAGGTCTTCCAGCACCTCAACCGAAATTTGAAACGACGGTCTTCCTGGATATTGTGCTCCATCTGATCCTGTTTGTCCAACCGTGATACAGGAACTTTCTGAAACTCTTGTTTCGCATAAAGTTAATTGTGTTTCGTAATTTTGAAAAGAGGACAGGAGCTCAGAAAAAGCTTCAGACAGCAAGTGCCATTCCTCTTTATCGTCTGCATCATGCGTTTCCAATTCACCACATGTTCTCATCAAACTCAGAGCCCGATCAACAACAACCACATGTGCTTGGACTTCACTCAAATCAGGATTAGCTTGAAGAGAAATATTTTCTGCTCTATCAAGTACAGAATAAAAGAACTTCGATAAATCTTCTTCAACATTGAACTCCCTTCCTTCTTCAGTTGTTGTCTCCATACTCATTCCCAGGTGTCTTGACTGGCACCGTTGCATGTAACCAGAGCCCGCGTTTCTTACCAGTATGCGGTATCTGCATGGGTGTTCCGAGAATGAACACGATAATGGCCCAAAAAGGCACAAAATTTCAATACTTGAACGAGGGTTGAATTGAAGTTGAATGAGGGGGTTGAATTGAAGTTGAATGAGGGGGTTGAATTGAAGTTGAATGAGCCGGGTTGAATTGAAGTTGAATGAGGATTGAATTGAAGTTGAATGAGGATTGAATTGAAGTTGAATGAGGGTTGAATTGAAGTTGAATGAGGGTTGAATTGAAGTTGAATAAGGGTCAGTGAACTGAAGTTGAATGAGGGTTGAATTGAAGTTGAATGAGGGTTGAATTGAAGTTGAATGAGTGTTGAATTGAAGTTGAATACGCGGGTTGAATTGAAGTTGAATGCCGGAGTTGAATTTTGCTACCATTGGCGTGCCATACTCTAGCGATTAAAGGAAAGCGGTTCCTTGGAATTGTTGTTAGTTAATTGGGGAATAAATGCGGAAGAATTCTAGAGTGATTTAAAGACTGCAGGTTAAAATATACACAAGAAATGTCAAGGCAAGTTGAACCATATTCGATCGAATTAAAGTTGTGATTATTTATTTATGACAATCTGATGAAGTTTTGCTTCAAGTACGAGTGTTTATGAACTCCAACAAAAGATTATTCTTTTTTTGAAGAAGTTTGGCATCAAGTACAAGCGTTTATGAACTCGAACAAAATATTTTCTAATTATTTTGTGTATTTTTCAAAAAAAGTTTTTTTCCTAAATTCAAGCTTCAAAACTTGGGGTGCGGCTTATCTACGGGTGCGGCTTATACACGGGTAAATACGGTATGCCAGTCTAGTGGAATCTAGCTCTTTAGCAGCATAAAATTTATAGGGACTTCAAAGATTGGCTACATTAGCCCAGATGCCACCTTGATCAATACAGGCATGTATACAATAAACTTGCACTCTGATTGGTCGATAGCCATGTGTTATTAGAGTACAGATGCACAGGATGTTATGATGTGCACAATTTCATTTCATAGCCTTTCCCTAATTATCGTGTAGAACAAACATGTACGGAACTGTAGATTTCATTTTGATGTGCATCTGCCCGCTCTCATATTTACATGCAAAGATGACATCAAAACGTGATGATCCATAACAAGTCACTCCACTAGACTGCATGTCATGGCATACTTCTTTGTTCTCATCAGGCTTTGACGTCATCTGTACAAATGTACATCGAAAACATGACAGACACACAGCTTGTAGACTGTTCAGTTATTTGTTTGGCTTGTTTAATTTGACACATTAGACAATTTTAGCATTCTGACAGGAGAGGATTGATATGTTTGCTTGCTTCCTTCACTGCTCTAGAATTTGAATTTCGAGTTCTGGTGGCATGAAAGAGGATTGAGGGCTACCAGTAGTCCTTTTTTACCAGAACTTCTTGTTTAAGGAAGACTAGTTTTCTTTAATAAACATAAGTACACACCAGGTCTTTTTTCTGATCATTTTGCAGTGATGGCTCTCTATAGTCACTCGATGCCAGAGTACCTCAACTACATCTACCTCCTTGCACCAGTATCTTTGGTCTGTCTGAACCCCATTGGCTTTGTTCTCCTGGAATTTGGTAAACACAGAAGTACCCAGCACTCTGTTAGCAAGAAAAACCTTGCCATGGCAACGATCAAAGGAGTCATCACCAATCCTATTGTCGTAATGACATTCATTGGAATCATAGGAAATTTTGTTTTGAAGAGAGAAGTGCCTCTTGTGATAAAAGGCTTCCTTGATGTTCTCAGTCAGGCTTTCTTTGGAACAGCATTGTTTTTTCTTGGCCTCAAGATGGTTGGAAATATGAAGAAACAATTGGGTTTTGGACTTGTTGTTCCTTTTTTGCTGATATTTGCAAAAATGTAAGACAGTTTGCTTTGGTGTTGAGTAGTTTTCGATTGATTTTCAAAAGTACATCATAATAGAGCAGATTTTGTATGATTGGGACAAACTATGGCACAGTTACTGTACATCATACTCTGACATTGAAATGGTTCCCATTGTGCTTGTCCTGCTGATCCAATGAAATTACAGAGTTACTGTAAGCATGGTTACGGTATAAGCTACGGACAAGCTGTAGTTTGTCCCACTCTGCTCTAAGTGATTGCATTGCTTTAGTTTTGCATTTGTTTAGCTTTTCTATTGGCTGTAAAAACTGTTTTTTAATTATATTATCAGCCAATGAAGTTCTTAACTAAAACCAGACATTGTTTTGGTTTAATTGGAACACAATCAAATTCTCAACAAGAATTAGAAATCTCAGCAAGATTCTAGTGAGAATTAGAAATCTCAGTGAGATTCTCAGCAAGAATTAGAAATCTCTGCGAGATGGTATCTGGCTGGGCGAGAATTAGAATTCTCTGCAAGAATTAGAAATCTCTGCGAGATTAGAGTATTAAATATCAGTGGTACAAAAACTCATTGTCCATGGTCGTAATATTTTGTTGCAGTAGCGGCTAATTATACATGTACAGTATATATTATGCTGAGTAAAATTACAAGACAGTAATGCATCTTTGGCTATTCGCATATGGCAGTAATTTAGGAAATCAATATGAAACTTGACTTTTAGTAAATTTAGGCTCTGTTTCCTCTTAGGTTGCTCCTCCCACTTCTTGCACGTGAATTTGTTCAAATCCTGGATGTTGGTTCTGCTAATAATGACACTGATTCCTGGAGTATGTTTGGTTTTCTGTATGGAACATTTCCTACTGCTCCAACTGTCGTCATCTTTGCTTCCAAATATGGTGTAGAAGAGGAGATGGTGGGTATATATGCAGGGACCATGTAAGAAATAGAAAATAATTTATTTTTCGTGTTTCCATAGAGTTATATAGAAATGTGGGAGTTTGGGAGAATTGGCAATGGGAACATGTCGATCCCATTCCACTGCTATTTAGAGTTCTTCCAATTTTTCACATACAAATTAGTGTTTCTATAACTCTATGGGGACATGAAAAAAAAAGTCCTTTATAAAACAAACAATTAAAACATGGAAAACTGCTCATATATTTCAATCGATAATCAAAACGTAAATTGTCCCATCGAGCTCAAACGCACACTCAAGTACTTTCTATGTTAAATTTCTATTGGGTTATATAGAAATACTGCTTTCTGCCAATATGAGCATGCATACTATCAAATCTATTTTATAAATCAATATATTTACAAGTATGAACAGGGACATATTGCAACAGAAGATCATTGAATTAATTTATTACATGTGCCTCTGTAAATGTCGTAATTATTTTGTATTCAATAAATCCAGAAATTTAATCCTTACAAGTTCCCCCAAGACATTTGCTATTAGTTGTCATTAATTAAATAATTATAATAGACTAAATTTTGAGAATTTCAAGTTAATATACACTTGTGTCAAAATGCTGTGGAGTATTAGAGAGCAATTAGTTAAATTGCCGAATTAATATATATGCAAATTGTAAGCTTCAGCTGGCCAAGTCATTCCATGCAACCCATGTTTCCTCTTGATTTCAGATGGCGAGTAGTATGGTACTTGGCACATTTCTGTCAGCACCCATGATGTACATTTCAGCTCGCATGGCCAATATGAAGTATACACATGCAGTCCACCATGACTATCACAACATGATATTAGATACAATATCAGATGCCAGTAGTGTTGGCATCCCATGTGGGGTGAGGAGCATTGTATTGAAATGCAGTCAGTGGTATAATTACTGGCTGGTATCAATAGCTGGTTTTCTTTACCAGTAGAACATGTTTTTTTGGTACAGAGCATGAGCAAATAAACCAGAAATACCATTTGACAGTTCTAATTTCTATCAGTAACAGCCTGGCAGCATTAATGCCAATCTAGCAGAATCTGAAATAGATGTATGATATCACAGTACCCCTGGTGGGATTATCATTTATATCACATTAGGATCCAAGGTGTTGTACAAGGTGTTGTATGAGTCAATGTTAGGTTTAGTTTTAGGGTTACCATATCTCTACACACAGCCATGTTAATACCTTTATTTAATTAATTACATGTAGTTTATAACTTACATGTTCATTTGTATGCAGCTTGTGGCTTAATTACTCCCCAAACTCCTGGTTCTTTGCAAATCAGAGTTCAGAGTTAGTAATTTAATATTGAACGGGAGAGATATTGCCACTAGAGGAGGCTACACATTACATAAACTATGTACCTTAAACAATAACCAGCCTGCCCTGACCACAGGAATGAGCCCAGCCCTCTTATTAATAAAAGTAAGCTTGAAATAAGAAACCCCCACCGCCTCGGCTCTCTTACTTCGATTCTCAAAAAAATACTTTGCTATTAACAAAATCAGCTTCAGGAATGAAGACAGCATGCAGTATAACTGTATTGAACTTGTCTATAAATTCAAAGTAGATTTTTCAGTAATTGTTGCAATCTTCAAATTCATCTGATGTAATGTTTTTTTTTTATATTTAGGTTTGGGTGATAGTAATGTTTATTTTAGGGAGACGCTACAGGATCTATCCTCACAGATTTACTCTATGCCTTGTTGTTTCACAGGTAAACAATATATGAGCTAGCTTTTAAAATTACATTCTTTTACTTCTTAATCTCTACAGTCATCATTATTTTACAGTGCAACTACTGTAACCAGGGCCACTTTAATAGACAACAAGAAACAATCACATTGCATTAACCCTTTAAGCCCCAAGAGTGCCATTAATAATGGCACTTAATTACTGGTTACTTGCTTTGAGGGTATAAATCTGACTAAGTTCAAAGAGCAATGCCCTGAGATTCCCACACACCTTAATGTATAGACCAATGATCCTATTGAACTGCATTAGGCATATTAAAAATGAATAATTTCATCTAAATCCCCCTTTCTTTGCATAAGTTAACTATAGTTGACATTATTTCACTTCAGAAAAAGGGACTAAAATGACAGTTACAGAAAAAAATATTTCCCCTCAGATTCTAAATTTTCTCACAAAAATGCATATTTCACATAAAATTTAGAGTTTCATGTTTGCACTAACCACACTTTCTGTCTCCCAACACCTCAACTTGCACAGCACCAAGACATTCTGTCCACAAGCACTTCACAGCAAGCTAAATTCATCCATAATGACCGCAAAGCATGCCGGGAAATCCTACCAAACAGCGGCATGGCCCTTCCCCCATCTTCATTCTTCAAAATATATACTAAGTCTAAAGCCATTTCGACCTAATAGCTTCATATTGCAATCAATGGCAAGTAAATGTTGTCCAATATTCCAAAAAAGCTATGAAAAAAGCTCCAGACCTCCATTTATAAAGCTCACGCTAAAGTGACAGAAGACGTCCTGGCCCATTCACGAGTGGGAAATGAGGCTCTTTCTCTATCACAATAGCAGGCACAGACTCAGTTCTTCGAGAAAGTATACTGATTCAAGCTCTCATCAGACTTAATGATGTCCTCCAGCACTCTAAAAATGAAAAAAAAAGGCTTTAAAAAGCCTTAAATTCTGTTTTCCCCCAAACAAACTTCCCTCCAGCTCCATAGCAATGCGACGTCAACGTATCCAAAATGGCCGACAAAAAACTTTGAGCCCCCAGTATTGTTGGTCAGACGAAAATTCCATGGTAACAGTGACTACAGTTTTCTTAGGGGGGGAGGGTTTGTTGCAGGCTAGAATGAGCGAAAAATCAGTTAAAAGCCCTCGGGGCTTAAAGGGTTAACGAAAGCAAAGCATTCCAATTTACGGTTATTTGAGCCAATCAGTGTTGCGTACAAGACAATAGCATTTCAACTTGCTCGAGCTTTGATCCGATAAAAGGCAAATTTGGTGGACTGGTTCAGATGTCAAAGTCTTTGGAATGAAGAAAATTGCATGGATATTAGGATATGTAATTTGGAATCTTTATTTTTGTTTTGCAGTGCATTTAGTTCTCATTGTTTACTGTGCATGGCCCCAGTTAAAGTAGACTCACTGCAGTATTAAAAGATCCTTTCCAAGAAAGACAAATATGGTTCAGCCAGATTTGTGTTCATGTGGTTTACCCTGTTATTATAAGACAGTATCATTCAGTTAATGTATCCAAGCAAATATGCCACACAATAAATTATTCTAAAAATTGCCTTAGTCATTGTAATAAAAATAGGAAAGTCTTCTTTAAATTAAATGTCACAATGAGAGATACAGTATATATGTGTGTACAGTGTATGGCTATATTGTACCTGCATGGTACTTCTTGCTATGTTGTACCAAGCGTTACAAAACAAGTGAAGTCCAACATCTTCATTATTCCAACCTTGCCAAAGTATTAATAAATATTTATTATCACAGGAAAAAATAAAAAATAAACATTAATGTTATTTCACCAAAATCCATCTGACGTTAATGGGAAGAGTTGTACTTTCCCAGGAAAAGTGTAGCCTGCTAGCAGGCTCTGGTTGATTTGGGGTTCCTGTGGTGGGGAAGAGGAGGGGGAAGGAGGCGAGAAAGAGAAAGGAGAGCCTGCAACAAGACCCTGTGTTTTTGAAATTTCCCGTTCATCCACGAATAGGATTATCTGATTGGTTGAACATAGAAGAGGTGCGTGCACTTTGTTCGAAAATGGCGTGTATTATGGTGTAAGCAGCATGCGCAGGCTAAAATTGAAAACTTTTCACTTGTGATCAAATCATTTTTCTGCTGTTTTCTCAGGTTTTTATTATCAAACATGCAGTAGAAATACAAGGGGTTCAATGCACTAAGGGTACATTTATAACAGAATCTCGTCGAAAATGTTGATTTTAAAATTCTTTGTGTAACTTGCAATGGTATGTGACGTCATGGGGGTGAATTTCAAAAACACAAGGTCTTGTCACAGGCTCTCCTTTCTCTATATCCTCCTTCCCCCTCCGGTCTCCTGCCACAGGAACCCCAAATTTACCAGAGCCTGCAAGCAGGCTAAGGAAAAGTGGAACTCTTCCCATTATGTCAGTTGGGTTTTGGCGAATTGTCATTAAAAAAAATTTTCTGACATGTTAACTTTGGTATACATGTTCTTTCCAGTGGTAATACATGACTGTATTAGTTTGTCAATCAACTCTGGCTCAAGACTGTACAACTGCAGTATACATATCTGATACGTACGACACATTCACTCATCCCACAGTCCTGTAAACAAACTTGTACATATACATGTGCATAATACTACCTTTTTTTTATATGGTATATCCTTAAATTGTTAACAATAATTATTTCTTATCAACTCCATTGCAGGTCTTCTTCTCGATTTTTGTCATTTTATCAAATGTCCAATCTGATAGTGAGTACTGGCACATGGTCCTGTATGGCCTTGTTACTACTAGTAACATAGCCTGCCGATGCTGGACTGCAATGGTTGCATTTTCCCTATGCCTCGTGAGGTGTCAAGGTGGTTTAATTAAGACATGGCAGCCATGGATATACTTCTTTGGCTGGGGGTAAGCTATCTGCATCTTAATGCTCTTCTAAACTTACATTTTCCTGACATTTGACATTTTCAAGAGATTACCGTAGATATCCTCTTTTTTGCCCTGGTGATATTAAAGCACAGAGTTGAGCATGATCGTGAACCCCAGGGACCTGAAAAACAAAACAAAAACTTAGGGGGCTCATGATTGCACTTTTAGCTTAAAACAAAAAGATGGCTGCTGCTTCACAAGCTAGGAAATTTCTTGATAATGGTCACCAATTAGAATCATGCATTAGTGTCAAAATATGCCAAAACTGTGCTTCTGATATCCTGGCTAATTTCAGTCTTTTATTCCCATGGTAGACTTCCTACTGTTCTTGGAGGTCTTAAGCTGTCTTTAGTAAAACTGAAGCAACCACCAGAGAATACTGAGCCTTATCTCGATTATGTCCAAAACCAGGTAAGGGAAAAAGTTATCACAGGATGGTTGGGTAAGGTGTAGTATAGGATCCAAGATCCCAGACCAGAATTATGATCCCATTTAAAAATTTGCCAGACTGATGGCAAGAGGATCATTTCAGAGCCAGTCTGGTAAATTTTGTGGATCCTTTAGGTCTGCATGGGGATCATTTCAGGGCCTGTACAGGTGTGGCATGTCAGACTTGAAAAACTACTGCTAACTAAAAATAATTTGGCCATAGGGATTTTGCAGGTAGTCATTAGTAATTTGAAAAATCATCAAAAATCATTGGAGACAAAAACTAATAACATGCTGGAGAGAGCATATTAAAATGACCAACTGTGCAAAGTTTAGAATAGATATTTTAGATACCGACAAAGTTATGAGCTAACAAATTTTGAAAATTTACAGTCAGATGTTTCTATGGTGCCATACAAATGTCTGTAAATTTTCTAAATTTGCTAGCTCATAACTTAATTGTAAGGAAGAAAGTTATATAGACCCACAAAATTTCATGGCAGCCATGCTTATTTTAGTAAGTGTTGTGTTGTAACCATGTGGGAGATGTGTGTGCTCATTCATGTAGGAGATGTGTGTTCTTTTGTGCCTGTAACGATGGTATCCCTGTGGACATTTATCACATGACATAATGCACCAATAAGAACGTTGTTGTCACATATATGTGCGTTGAAGGAAAACTGAAGCCAGAGGAATAAACTAGAGACAAATGGATCTCTTGAGTTTAGTTTAATAAATTGAATAGCTAAACATTACAGTGCTGATAGTGACATAAAACCCTTGTACATTTTCATGCCTAACTCACTTAATATTCATGGCAGCTACAGCTGTAGGTGGCTCAAACTTTGACAGGTGGTGATGTTGTAACAATGACATCATTGATCGCGTGATTGTTAGTACATCTCCCTCGTTTCTAATGGCAGGCAGGTCAAACTTTGACAGGCATGCTATTGGGTCCCCATGAATCACTTAGTGGTGATGCTGTAATGGTGACGTCATGGTCACATGATTTTTAATACATGCCCGTATCTCCCTCATTTGTAACAGCAGGTGGCTCAAACTTTGACAGACATGGTATTGGGTCTTAGTGGTGATGTCGTAACTACAGTGAAACCTCGATTTAACGAAGTGACAAGGGACTGGGGAAATTGGTTCGTTATACCGAGGGTTCGTTAAATCGAAAACCTCGTTATAACAAATTTTCGGAAAAACAACCAAAATGTTCGTTATTTCGAGGTATAGTTAATAATTGTTTTGTAACGAAGTTAATGAGAACTAATAATAGACAAAGAGGATAAAGCAGATCTGTAGATGTCTCGATAGTGACAGTCTCTGTACTGTATATAGATACACATCTAATGAGCTGTTGACTGAGAGGTTGTTCTCTTGTTATAGGATTAAAGGATTTTCATTGCTGTTGGTCTGTTCCGCATTCATCTTTTGTCGCGTGTTGACGTTTATTCGTTATATCGGGGTAGATTTTACGTTTGGGCTGCCGGATTGTGTTCGTTATAACGAGGATTTCGTTATATCGAGGTTCGTTATATCGAGGTTCGTTATATTGAGGTTCTGTTACATACATTTTACTTGTAATTTTGCCGGGCTGAAGAATATCGTTCGTTATACCGAGGACTTCGTTATATAGAGGTTCGTTAAATCGAGGTTCCACTGTATGATGTCATTGGTCAACTGATTTTAAGTACATGCCCATATCTCCCTCATTTCTAATGCGAGACAGCTCAAACTTTGACAGACATGCTATTGGGACCCCATAAATCACTTAGTGGTGATGTCGTATCGATGACGTAATTGGTCACTTGGTTTTACAGGCTATACACAGGCTACATGTATCAAAACAGCATTTCCATGTGTTTACCCTTGAGAACACACTAAAATTGACTTTACATCCACAAGTTCACCATTGCGGTGCTGTTTTTGCATTTGTTGAGTTGTCAAACACTTGCAATATTCCTGGCCATTGATTGCAATTGGTTTGATCATAATTGAACATTTTGATGGTCTATCATTTCCTTTGACGTCTACGTGTACATACTTTATAAATGAGATCTGACTAAAGATTGGGAGGAGGAAATCAAATTGTATTTGATTATTTTCCCTTAGTATGAGATGCATGTACAGTTGTACTTGTGTTGTACTTCTTTCTCTAAAGAAGTACACGTTCAACATTGCTAAGACTGTCTAATAGTCCTTATCACTAATTGATCTAAAGGGGGGGGGGGATGTATGTTAAGTTATTTCCTTGCCCTTATGAGTAAAACGATATCTGAAAAGTCCATATTTTATTCAACCATTGTCTTATTTTTAGATTTCAACACTCATCATTGATACTACACTGGTATGTGTTTGCCTTGTCATCATCGTAGCTTCCCTTGTGAAGTTGCACCGCTGTGACAAGTACTGCAAATGCCCAGACAAACTAGATACCTGTGACCAACGGACAAAGAAGGGCGATGACTGTCATAAAAGGTATTAATGTAAACTATCTTGGGAGTATAACCATCTAAGGTATAGCTGGAATTCATTTGAACAAATTAAATACCTTTCTTCAGATGCTACATGTATGTATCAGAAAAATAAATAATTGTATAAATTATTGTTATTTATGTTAGTCAATGAATTAATGCAATTGAAGTATTAATTGTCAGACGTTATTTGCATGTTAAAAGTGTACTCATCATTATCATATCTATCCTTAATAGTAGTCACTATTCATTTTTACCTTCCTCCTCCCACCTCCACTCCAAAAATATTATAAGGGGGGTGCAGGTTGGTGCAGGTTGGTGCAGTGGTAAAACCCTCGCCTCTCATTGCTGCAGTCTCAGGTTCAATTCTCCACTTGGGCACCATTACATTTGTATGTGAGTTAAGTTTGTTGCATTCAAGGGTTTTTCTCTGGGTTCTCCAGTTTTCCTCCCACTGTAAAAATCAACATGTGAGTCGAGTGTCCAAATCAGTTAATGTAGTGAGGAGTGTGTGGGGAGTACAAGCAGGCCCACATCAGCTGTAAGCTGCCATAATAATCAGCCTGCTATAACATGTGAGTCGAGTGTAGTGTGTCCAAATCAGTTAATGTAGTGAGGAGTGTGTGGGGAGTACAAGCAGGCCCACATCAGCTGTAAGCTGCCATAATAATCAGCCTGCTATAACATGTGAGTCGAGTGTTGTGTGTCCAAATCAGTTAATGTAGCGAGGAGTGTGTGGGGAGTAAAAGCAGGCCCACATCAGCTGTAAGCTGCCATAATAATCAGCCTGCTATAACATGTGAGTTGAGTGTACTGTTGTATGTCCAAATCAGTTAATGTAGTGAGGAGTGTGTGAGGAGTAAAAGCAGGCGCACATCAGCTGTAAGCTGCCATAATAATCAGCCTGCTATAACATGTGAGTCGAGTGTTGTGTGTCCAAATCAGTTAATACAGTGAGGAGTGTGTGGGGAGTACAAGCAGGCCCACATCAGCTGTAAGCTGCCATAATAATCAGCCTGCTATAACATGTGAGTCGAGTGTTGTGTGTCCAAATCAGTTAATGTAGCGAGGAGTGTGTGGGGAGTAAAAGCAGGCCCACATCAGCTGTAAGCTGCCATAATAATCAGCCTGCTATAACATGTGAGTTGAGTGTACTGTTGTATGTCCAAATCAGTTAATGTAGTGAGGAGTGTGTGAGGAGTAAAAGCAGGCGCACATCAGCTGTAAGCTGCCATAATAATCAGCCTGCTATAACATGTGAGTCGAGTGTTGTGTGTCCAAATCAGTTAATACAGTGAGGAGTGTGTGGGGAGTACAAGCAGGCCCACATCAGCTGTAAGCTGCCATAATAATCAGCCTGCTATAACATGTGAGTCGAGTGTACTGTTGTATGTCCAAATCAGTTAATGTAGTGAGGAGTGTGTGGGGAGTAAAAGCAGGCCCACATCAGCTGTAAGCTGCCATAATAATCAGCCTGCTACAGTACCGTATGACAAATAAAATATTTCTTAATATTTTTTAGGGCAATGATGGATGAAAGGGTTATTGATGTGATACACAATTGTTTAATTTCGCCGTACTACTTTTAGTCGTAGCTCAGTCATGATATTAACCTCTGGTGTAAGATTCAGTAGAATAAAAAAATTGGCTTAAATACGAAGTCTGCTGAACCATGCCTAGTTACAAAAACTGTGGTGTAACAGAAAAATGCCAATTTCGATTCCAAATTCCTACAGTAAAAAATGACATGCAGTTATTGTATGTTGGCTAATTAACTGACAGCTCGCTTAATGAGCTGTGTATTATAAGTCAGTGAAATCCTTTAGTGTTCTAACTATATTATTTTGTTCTGCCAGATGTAATCGTTGTCAAGAAATTGAGCAAGAGACAAAGCAATGGTTGACAATCCAAACAAAGTGTTCTCATGTTGCGAATGGTGGCTGCAATCCAAATGAGTGCTGTGCCACCTCTCAACCAAACAGTGAAGTCTCAGTGTACGAAATCGAGAGTATTGATGAGACCATGTGTCTTATCAATGATGACAAGCCCTCTAGGGTGTACAAAGGGAGTTTGACAGATAAAGGATTGAGTGGACTGGAGTTGGAGTTGAGTCAGGAGGAATACTATCAAGGGGACAAGCATCAGCTGGGTCAGCATGTGGTCATGCTGCTCATCTTTATTCTGTCAATTTGTGTGGTAAGCACAGTCATACCTTAATATATATATTTAGGCAAGCCTCAAAGCGGAGCTGCCAATTATCTGAACCGAGGGAACAACCACAAAAAATGATGAAAAGAAAACAAAGATAAAAACACAAAAATAACTGGTAGAATCAAGGGAAATTAGTGCAAATGATTTTGAAGAAAAAAAGAAGATAACAGAAAATTTAAAAAAATCACTAGCTACAGCAGGACTTTTAGCAGCACTTTTTCAGGCATGTCGCACATCAGGGTTCGGGCGCAAGTAAAACTGGAAGTCAGCCAATTTTTGCTCTCATCCTTTATATATGGTGCTCTGCTCATGTGGGCCTTTGGCCACACAGAAACTCCGCTGTTATCTCGTACAGCCCTTTCAATAACTTTTGAAGTAGGAGATATATCTCAAATAGTAGGTGGCAGATAAACGTTTTCTATTTTATTTTTCACATCATCTAGCTACCACAATTTATCAAAAAAGTAGCTTGATGAAGTACAATGTAGCTGACTTCCTCTGTCAAACATCAGCCCTTATTTAAAGGGCTGTGCATAGTGTGTCAGAGGTTAGCCTAGATTTGTATGTAAAGTGGGCAAAAAATAAGAGCAAGTTACAGAATCAATGAGGTGGAGAACCTTCACCTTCCGCAGGACTCCTAATATCTTAATTTGGCTTTAAAGTACTGTTTAAAACACGAACAGCAGTGTTTTATCAAGTTTAAAAATTCGAGGCCGAAGCCCGAGAATTTTTAGACTTGATATAACACGTGCTGTTCGTGTTTTAAACGGCTTCAAAAACGCTTTAAGAATGCAATGAAAGAAAAACGCACATCTCAAGGGAATGGTTACTTAATGAACCATTGAACCTTTGTATTCACAACGCCATGCAAAATATTCGAGTAATCACCGCCTGCAATTACGAACATCTCAAGGGAATGACATGAACAAATTACCATACTATGTTGTTTGAAGCGGCGTTTCGCAATGCAAGAGGAATCTGCACTTGAAGGATTTGGTGTCGTGGTTTACCTCGATAAAGTTCAAGACTTGGAAAGCGATGTGACTGACATGACGGCAGACTCTAAATTTTTGACTCCGGCACAAAATATGTAAGTTTAATGCACATTTTTATAATATTACGGCTTTGAGTTTGGTTTAATAATTGGAACTAAACAGTGGCTCAGTAAACAAGTAATGGTAGTTGGATAACTTCATTTTAAAAATATTATCTGTGTATCTCGGTAGTCTGCTGATATTAGTAAATTTAGTGCAAAATTTATTATCTAGGTACCTTATGTTCCTTGTACTTTTTGCTATCTTTGGGTCTTTATCAGTGAATTCTTAATTAGGATGAAACTTTATATAATATTTCATGTTCATTAATATTCTTTATATAAAACGTTCATCCTAATTAGCAATTCAGTAAGAAAGCTGAAACATCAATAGAAATGCCATTGTCTCAATCATTAACCCCGTTTCCCTCTGGGCCAGAATTCAAATCCCTCCGCGGGCCTTTTAGAATGATGAGATTTAATCAGGTATAAAGGAGCATGCACGTGACTGATTTGCTACATCTGATTGGACAAAATGCTCATTAATTATTCATGAGTTTTTGAAATATATATTAATTTTAGGTGCAGCTTTTTGAGGTCAGCTTTTTCAATGTTCTCTCCTTAAAATTGATTTCTTTTGACATTTTACTTGTCATTTTTCCTTTGCAGTGCATATTTTTGAATCTGTGGATCTTGTTGAAGGAATTCAGACGGTCTGGCTTATACATCGCCATTCGTGAACTCGATATGATCCTAACGTTTGGACAAGTAAGCCACTTGAATGTTGCTTTATTGCATCTGAACTAAGTCAAACAATCTCCTGCAAAATAGACTGTGCCACTCAGTTATTCTACATGTTCTGTAGGTCAATCCCCTCTCCCCCCATTACGTTGGAGAGGCATTGTTTCACCATTGTGGAAGTCCTCTGAGTATGTAAATTGTTCTTCCAACATCGTATGGGGTGAAGTGGCACACTTATTTTGCAGAAGATTGTAGTGTAGCAATTTAATGAGATTCGGTCTAAAACAAAAAGCTGGGAAATTTGGTCCCTGCCATACTACTTTGATATTTCATAGAGCTGACCAATAATGTTTCACCTGTTGAATGGAACAAGCTGGTTACTGTAAAATCAGCTGTAAAATGATATTGTAATCGGTGGTGAAAAAAGCGAAACGTTTTTTTAGATACATTAATTGGGAAGTAAAGCTCCTTCCACCAGTCTGTTTTATTGCCTTATTTCAATACTGTGACACAAAAATACATACGATCTGTTGACCAACAGATCAAAGCAAAGAGAAGAACGATTCAAGGTATATTGGAAATGGCTTCTTGACACTGATTTTAACTTTAAATGTTCGTTTTCTCGCCAGAGCTTTATTGTGTTTGCGTGTTTTGGGCTGGAGAAGCACCTGATCATTATCCCATTCGTGAAGCGGTAAGTAGCTTGTTTGCTCCATTTCCTCTACAATTTTTCATGAATGTCAAACTGTAATTGTCAAGATACAAAAGAGCAGATTTGCTACGAGACTAGCTGTCCATCAACTTTTCAATACCCCAACTCATACGTGCTAACTGCCAGTCATTTGTCCCGCGTCCCGCATGGGCATCCAAATGTCCTGCATTTTCGTTTCCGCATATTTCCTTTTTTTGGTTACAAAATTAAGTGAAAGAACATTTTCTGTGACTGCGATGTCATGTTCCGCATTTGAAATCTGCAATGTTGGCAAGTATGCAACTCTGTAATTGCTGGCTTGCAACCAATCCCAAGAGATTCAAATAACAAAGCCGTGGCGGCCATGTTGATGGAACTAACAAGAGAAGCTAACGTCGAATCTTTTGTTAACGTCCACCAACATGGCGGCGATGACGTAACGTGCAAGCCAGCAATTCACATTGAGTACAATCCACATGGCGGCTGTTGTGTACTTTACCCACAATCCTTTGCGTGTGAAAAGCTTTGAATCACGTGCAAAGGATTGTGGGTAAAATTACACGGTTTTGAATCTTTAAACAAGGAAGACGATTTTAATGCTTATACCAAGACAATGTTATTGAAGAGAATAGACATGGACTGTGTTAGGTTCACCAGGGTCAAATGTCACAGCTCCCATCTTTTACCAAATGGTGGATTATACCCAAACAATCTCTCCTTTATACTGGCAACTAAACCTACACTATTTTTGCATGCCCCGTGACGTTTCAGGTGGCGTCGGTTCTGGTATGGTGCGGAAGATGTAACTCTCACAGCCGTAGAAGCGCTCGACACACAGGTCACTCACTTGTGTGAACAATTCAAGAAGCATCACAAACAAAATTGCAAAAAGGCCTTAGTAAGCGACAAGAGGTGGGTCGTTCTCTTGCCTTGTTTTTTCATGCCGAGCTGTGTGTCTTCTCGTGTGTCTTGTGCACTATCCTGTGTCTTATTCTGTCATCTGTCATCGTGTGTCTCGTTGTGTCTTATGGTGCAGTCTTGTTTATTGTCCAGTGTCTTGTTTATTGTCTTGTTTATTGTCCCGTTTGTTGTCCAGTGTCTTGTTCATTGTCCAGTGTCTTGTTTATTGTCCAGTGTATTGTTTATTGTCCAGTGTATTGTTTATTGTCCAGTGTATTGTTTATTGTCCAGTGTATTGTTTATTGTCCAATGTATTGTTTATTGTCCAGTGTTTTGTCTTGTGTCTTACGTCGCGTTGTGTGATGAAGAGCCACACATTAGGTGTCCTCTGAATGTTTTCATAACCTTATTCACCTTATTCATATCTCATGCTCATGTGCCAGGAAGTTTAGTCTGGTAACAAGGGTACCAGAACGAGGCCAGTTGTTCCAAAGAGCGCAAAATGGGAGTCGGTCAGAAATGTCTTAGTTTGTCGTACCGCACTGTTGTGTTTGTTTGTGTCATAAGAAATTAACATTGTGTTCCTCTATCGACTTGGATAGCTGGCTTCGCTTTGATGCCGTTAGGAATAGGTAAATGACCACCATACATTCTTCAAAATCTTTATTCCCATTCAGTTGTGGAAGGTGCAGGAAAAGCTAACGAATAAAATAACTGTCTTTGTAGCGCAAGTTACTATATAACAATACGCTTCAGCACTTTTGCTTTGAGTGTGTACATTAAAAATATAAATATAAAATTGTTATAAAGTATACAGCTATTTAATACAAAAAGGTCCGTACATCGGGTATGTTGCATTGCGTGAGAGACTATTTAGCAAAGTCCATGTGTGTCAGAACTATTTCAATAACAATAGACCGGATTTCGTATGAATAAATACGGCATGTCCGTAGCCTTACCGTAGCCTTACCGTTGCCTTACCGTAACCGTACTGTAACTTACGGTGCCGTAACTCTGTAATTTGATTGGATCAGAAAGACAAAAATATTCAGGGCACCATTTCAATGTCACGGCATGTCGTACGGTAACCGTGCCTTAGTCGCTGCCGTAACCTGCCCACTCATACGAAATCCTATCTATGAGCTAATGAGGGATTTACTTTTTCTCAACACCCATGCATGAGACAACCTTTTTGAACCAGCTGTACGTCATCTTGATGTATAACAGCCATGTCCACTATTTGCCAGGTACCGTCTACGAATATACAGGGGCGTGTTTCGAGGCGATCACCTGGTGGACTGGTTACTAGACGTCGGCTTAGCAGATGATCGCCATGACGCAGTGAATTATGGGAACAGCCTGATGCTGGGCAGAGAGTTGATGCACGTGACTAAAGAACACTTCTTCTACGACATGCCGTACTTCTACCAGTTCGTTTGAGCGATCGGAGTTACGATTAGCAACTCACTCTTCCTCTGATGTGTTAGTGTCAGGTGTCCTGAGCGCAGCAGATGCCTTCTTTCCTTTTTGATCAGTTGAGTAGAGGATCAAAACCAAGGTTGAGGTCTTTAATTTCGATGAAAGACCGAACCCGCGGTTTTGAACCGACTTAATAACCAGGCACGCATAATTCCATTGTTCTCATGCAATCACAGTTTTACACGCCTAACCTATGTGTAATTGCGTTTTGCTAATTGGGTTCCGTTGTTTTATAGAATTAGAAAAAGTAATTAGTAAAAGTGGATAAATAGCGTACTCATTTCCCTAATCGGGCAACCATTGTTAATCAGTCGCATTTGTGCTGTTCATTCAAAACCCAGGGCAGGTCTATATGTTAAAAATATAGACCTGTCCTTGGTTTTGAATTCAGCCCCGCTCTCCTTTGTTATTCAAATCAGGTCTTCCCATGAGGATCAAAAACTGCATAGAACAATGGAATTATGCGTGCCTGGTTATTAAGAAACACCCTAACCACGGTATACTAGGTCCGATCAGAATACAGGTCTCGAGTGCTACTGTATTACTCGGAGATGCGCGATGAGAAGTGCGATCGAGCATGACCTCGCTTTCATGTTTGACCCAATTCCCCTCACTCAACTTATCGCTGGGACCAACTAAGAGGGCTGCTGTGAAGCGTCAGGTGTTGATAGCTTGCATAGCGGTGCAAGTGAAGGAGGAGAAAGGGAAAGAAAGGACAGACAGACAAACTTTATTTTAATACGGTAAAAACCGCAGTCGTTCTAAAAAGCGTATTTGCTAAATTACGATAATTAAATATTAATATATATATATAATATTTTTGCATGTTTGTAGTGTGGAACATAGATTATCACTACCCCTTTGAAGACGCTCTTTAGTCCTCAGTAATCAGTTCTTGGTTTAAAGGATACCCGAGTGAAAAACATTGGGCTCAAAAGAATCTTTAATATGTCCTTTGTTCAGAAAATGTATTAATATTTGATAAAATTATTTTAGTATTGAGAACGAGCACCTCAAAGTTGGCCCCGCGAAGACCTGGCCGCCGCCATCTTGTTTACATTTACGGAAGTGACGAGCGCCGGCATCTTGTTTACATTTACGGAAGTGACTATTTTTACGTCACTTCGATCCACCGGAGTCTCGCAGCTACTTGTGGTGACTTGTTTTCTTTGTAGAATTTTCACGCGCTCGGAATTAAAGTAGATTTTCATGGATATGGCAGTCATTTTTTTACAAGAACAGATATAATATATGGCAAAGACAAGTTGTGAGACAAGATTTAGAAGACTGAGAGGTGAAAAATTCCATACCCTGTATCAGATTACAACCTAAATGGTATACCCTATCTAAGACTTGAAGTCAAATACTGTTTGATAAGATCAGACAGATGATACTCAAGTCGATTAATTACAAATTTAATTGAATAACCTAAGCCAAGACGTCATTGAACTGGTGTTACAAGACAATACTGTGTGTATAATGGTAGAATGAGCTAAGTTAGTGCTATTCATAATAAATGTCCACAGTTATTAAAGATACAAGTGGATTCAATCATAGACGTGAGTGAAAAAGGAAGGGAACCATTTTAAAAGTTCACTCGAGTAACTAGAGGCTATTTCAAGGGCGTCGGCAATAATGAATGTAAAAACAAATTTGTTTCGTATTTTTCAATAACAGAAGTATAAATAATTAATATAAGAAGATCCTATGAAACAAGGACGAAATAAATAAATATTTATGAAATACAATTTGATCATGTTGCTCTTATTGTTTCGGCAAAATTTAAGAAAGAAGGGATATAGGGAGAGAATGGGAACTCGTCGGTTAATTCTTACTAGTTGGAGATGCTGCCGAGAGAAAGTCCTTAGGATTTATGACTGCACATGGCAGATATTGAATTGAAATTTAAGATATTAAAGTGTATATAAGGCCGTGTGTTTAGTTCTAAGCTAATAATAACAGTAATATTAACAAGCTTAATAATAATTAGGTAATAAAAAGTAAGAATATTCTATTTAAATATGTTGGGTTCTTAAATACTAAAAGATGCGGGAGAATTTAAAAAAGAGGCTACAAGTATTTTAAAAACTGTTTAATATCTTGGCTTCTATAGGCGAGGTATAACTCTCAAATTTGAGATTTTGACTAATTTTCAGGAACTCTTTTAAGTAGCACCGGTGCTATCGCTAATTGAAGTAGATATCGTAGTGGTAATGGCGACCTTGAAATGGTCTATTACTTTGTACTCCTGTGAAATGGGCTCAATCTTTTTCGGATCCTGGGTAGTTTTATAAGAGAAATGTGAAGTAACAATTTATCAGCGTTACTAAAACTTACATTTCTACATTATACAGCATTATGTAAGCACTTAAAAGATCGAACAAACTAAAATTTTCATTTTTGGAAAGACAAAGGACAAAGAAAAACCGAAATAAATTCAAATTAATTCTTAATACAAGTTTCTACAATTAGAGCTCCGCCTAGCGGGTTTAGCGGAAAGACGACTAATATGTTTATTTGTCGTAGCTGAATCAGTGATCGAAAAATAGAAACCACAAACTTTTACGACGTAAATAGTGTGTTATATCAAGAGCCCATAACCAAGAGCGAGAATCTCGCATACTACCTCTATGCTACGGCATTTTCACAGGTTAGGTTATTTTTAGAACGGTTTCCCGCTATTATAGGGTTGCAATCATTCCTAAGGGAATAAAATCATAAAAGCGTAGCAGACGTGTTGTTGGTATAACAAAAGAAACCAATGAGGCATCTTTTGTTCTGCCACTGGTGTAACCCACTAATTGGCCACAAAAATCTAAAAATAGCCCAACTTGTGAAAACGCCGTAGCATCTATATAAGAGATATGGACGCTCTTGGTTATATTTATGTTCGGTAATCTTCAAGGCAGATAAAAAATGTGATCGTATCCAAACGGGTTTGATACATTTGTGATCTTTTTTTTTTAAATCCGATACATCCCTGGCATGGTAACGAAACCTGAAATGGCAAAATATTTTGTAGCGCCAAATTTCTTATCTTTTTCGATAAGTTTCAAAAGGGCGCGATGAAATTTCTTCATTTTTGGTAGAGAAAACCATACACCTCCAACGACTGTAAATGATTCTGAAAACATTCTATTAGAAAATTCCATTTCCAACTGCAAAAACGATTTTTGTTTCTTGTCAGATTAAATATCATGTATACAACTTCCATTTATTTAACAAACTAGAGGTTTCTAAAAACGTGAAGTGCTGCAAGCAGTATAGTGAATATGTTTATACGAGGTCGCAGCAGTACATTGAAATGTAGCGAGGGATCTCTATCGTCGACAGCGCGCATCCAGTTTGTTTTTTCAGTGTTTCTCTCATAAAAAAAAAGCTCGGCGATTGTTACAATAATATATTATATTTTCCCGTTTGTTTGTTGTCATATATGTACAGAGGACGTCACAGCGTGTGAAGATCGACAGTCACGACTGTGTCTAGTGGCGTAGTTTTCTCCCAGTTCATTTGTGATTGTTTCAGTTTGATCATTTGCATGACCGGCTTGCTCATGTGGTAGAGCACCGGTCATGAATGCGTGAGTTCGGCTCCGACCGCGTCCTTGGGCAGGGACGTAAAAGCCGTTGGCCTTGTCTCCCAACACTTTCTCTTCATAAATGAAGAACCTGTTGTGTTACTCGTGAAGAGAAGGGGATTGTTACCCGGTACAACAGCCTGCCCTCCTTTCAAATACCAACCTCGGTTATATACGCCTCAAGCGAGTATTAAACAGAAACAGAGAAATGCGTGTACACAATGGGTCAAGCAGCCGTTCTTCAGTTAGTTAAAGCAAGGAGCCTTCTCACAGCACCGGAAAAACATCTCATCGCATCGTCTGTTACTCTAGTTAGGAAAGAATCAAACACAGAAACTCTGCTCGGATACAAGCCGCATTCACCGAGGAAACGGTTTTCTTTCGCAACCCAAAGCAGTAAACAGCATTCTACTGTTTTGATAGAATGTTTCAATAACTTTCTGTGTAATTTCCTACTTACCTAAAGCGATAGAAGCGATAGGTCGAGGAACCCCAAAAAAGTCATATGAACTCGGTATACACATCAAAGTCATTCCAAACAGGCTGTAATAAATTCCATTCTGCCATGTATCTGTTTCTTATAGATGCACAGATGACGTCACAACGAGATACAGTCGAGTGGCGTAACTGATGTTCCCTTCACGTTTTGGCGTCATCTCTGCATCTAGAAGAGGACAGACACGGCAGAATGGAATCTATTTTTTTTAAACATAATCACAAACTAAAAACTATGAAAATAAAACGAGCTTATTAGAAGAATGGCGGCGGTTTTGATAAGTTATTTTTTAAATAAAATTAGTGGGTCTGTGTTGCCATGACACCGATGCCACAAGATAAACGATGAAGCGTACCGACCTTAAGGGGAACTGAACCCTAAAATCAACCCAACGTCTTTACAAAGATGTGTTCGAAAGAAATAAGTTCTGCTATTTTATTTTTCTGTGTTGCGCGTTTATGACGAGAAAATTAGTCTCCAAGTTCGATTTTCCGCTGAAAAATCTATATTGTGTGGCGACTCAATTCAGTGCAAATTTCCCCATATCGTACGTCACATACCAATTGCAAGGAAAAGCAATCACACCTCCAGCACAAAGAAAACACAACGGTCCGACATTAGAGAGCCGTTAGTCCCGCTATCAGTGTCGGGGATAGCATGGGTGGTCCCTTCATGTTGGCAACACATGAATTGCTATCATCAAAACACATTAACACAATACAAAACAATAGAACGAAATACACAATACAATAGAACACAACACGATTTGGTAGCAATTCATGTCTGCCAACATGATGGGAGAACCGATAATAATAATAATAATAATAATATTATTTATTTATATAGCGTCATTTCCGTTAAGACCAATAACGCTTTACATCGATTCAAATATTTAAATGAATCTAATAATACAAACTATGCTAAAAATTAAAAACTATATTATAAAAATGTTTTATATACATGGGATATAACAAGGATAATCTATAAATTAAAGGCTTGTTTAAAAAGCCAGGTCTTAAGTCTATTCTTAAAAACTTTTACTGACTCACTGCATTTAATATCCAATGGAAGAGAGTTCCATAGGCCCGGCGCAGCCACTGAAAATGCCCTGTCGCCGTACGTTTTAAGTCTAGTAACTGGTTTAAGTAATAAGTAATTGGACGAAGAGCGTAACCTACGGGCGGGACAATAAGATTGCAACAGTTGCTTTAAATAAGTGCCACTACGATAGCATGACAAAACTAATTCACTCCCTGTATCTGACGTCACAATTTACAAGACTTGAGCCGTCTGTACATAGCGGAGGTTGTGAGGAAGGTTTACCGACTTTTCTCTTCCAAGACGCGCAACACAAAAAAATAAACTAGCAGAACCTATTTATTTTGAATACATGTTTGTAAAGACAATGGGTTGATTTTAGGGTTCAGTTCCCCTTTAAAGTGCCACTACGACGAAATTCGACCAGTCTTCCAAAAGGATACATAGTGGCGGAAATATTCAAATCAGTGAAAAATATTGCAAAAGGACCAAATGAAACTATGAATTTTGCGGAGAATTCACCGTCAAAACCATGTCCGCCATTAATAAGTGTGTCCAGCGGTTTGCTGTCGTGACGTCATTTTCTCAACACGTCGCTCTTTTAAAGGCATATTTCAAAACTGAACTTCCATCTTTTCTTTCCTTTGTGGCAAAAATAGTAAACATTGTACTTTACTTATAAATCCACGCGAAGGTTTGGGTGAATAGCCTCACATATTATTGAGTTGAGGAAATGACGTCAATTCCGCTGAAATTGAGCTCTGTTCAGAATCTGTCAAGGAACGGATTCGGCTCAGTGCGGACATAAAAACTCAAGATTCGGACGCCAAAAACTAAGACTTCCCGTCGTCATCGAAAAACAGTTTGGACAGGCAAAAATATGGCAACTTTACTTTACAAATACGTAAAAATATCACTATCTCAAAATTTGATCGTAGGGGCACTTTAAGAATAACCCTTACGAGCCTTACGAATAATCATTAAAGTGTTTATGAAACCAAATTTTGCATCTTTATTTTATTGCAGAATAATAAAGTTCATTCTTTTCTGATTATCAAGAGTATATTTATTTTTGAGTTCCGCCTTCGGGAAGGGCTCTTTTTCGCCATTCAAGTGGACTACTTTATGCTTAAAACTGTCCGGGGCCTGGAACCGAATCCGTCATTACAGTGACGTCACTGTGAGGACTCGCAAGTGACAATTCCTAAATATAATCATGTAGGACGACACGCATTTCTACAAAAAATACAATAGAATAAATCACAATACAATTCAATACAAAAAATGAAATACAGTAGAACGCAACACAATACTTAACTTATCCCAAGGAACAGTGTTTAACTGCTGCTCTGATGGCAGTGAGTTGCGTAGCTTTAGAGGCTCAGTTCGATTATATGTACGGCTTTCTAAATTATGGGTTCTTTGCAAGTTTTATCGTTCGTTTTTCATTCACGAACATTCAGGATTCTCTTAAACGAATTTCTACAGGAAACCAGAGAAACCCTATATTGTATTCTTTGCCATTCACTCTTCTGGCTTCAGCATAAAAGTACAGGAGTATTATAAAGTTATCGTCGAGTTCTTGGCGAGTCATTTCTTGTACTAGCTGTGTTGTACTATCAAACTGTGAATGAAGTAACACTGTATTAGAACAGTATTTTGGCGTATAGGATAAAGTTAAATACGGGAAGAACTTTTTCTCTGGAGTCCGCCATGTTTGTAACGAGTCCTCACAGTGACGTCACGCAGCTCATTTTAGCATAAAGTAGTCAATTTGAATGGCGAAAAAGAGACTTTTCCGAAGGAGGAACTAAAAAATAAATATACTCTTGATAATCAGAAAAGAATGAACTTTATTATTCTGCAATAAAATAAAGATGCAAAACTTGGTTTCATAAAGACTTTAAAGGAAGGCAGTCGGTGCTATTACACGAGAAACAGAACCATGTGCAAATTCAACTCAAACATGTACGACACCCGATAGAGCAATTTAACACACAAGACTGAGCAACTAGAATTAATTTCAATTGAATTCCATACCGTTATCACAAACTATTTAAAGGAGCTGTGTCACGGTACGTGAGGGAGAGTCTTAAAAGTAGGGGGAGGGGAAGGAGGGTAAAAAATGATATTCCCAAAGAATATGTAAGACAAGTTGTATTCTTGTTTTCACTTCACAAATAATATGTAAACACGTTTTATTCTATTTTTCAGTTCATTATTGTGGTTTGCCTATGATTGAACCAAAAAAACACTCAAATCCTTTGGGAAGAAGGTTCCTACTTCAACAGATTTCCATATCAATGTATCTTCTCGTACGTTAATAAGACTAAAGGAAACGATACACATGGGAACGGTACACGTGTGATTTGAAATGAGTCAATAAACTGACGTCTATTATTTTGGCATTTTAGTTGTACCTTTCAACTGAACTGTTTTATGATAGCCACTCCGAGGATCTTAGGGATATAGAGTCCGAGGAGCGAGTTAATAACAGACATTACCATATGTGGGGCTGACTTAGTTGCAGATAATTATTGACAACCCGCTACTCTATAAAGTGACGGATAATGGTAGTTATGAGTACCCAACGAGAACAAAGAAAACCGAACCAAATGGGCATTATAGATTTAAGTGACCCGACAATTAATCATAAAAATCGGCGCATTGCTAATTAAAAAAAATATTTGTGGTAAAAGTACATTTCTATTACTGCAGAAACGAACCAAAAGCAAACGCACGCATTTGTTAATTGTTAATTACAAAGTACCGTCAATTACTGTGATCAACTAATATTGTTATTAATTTTCTGATATTAAATGCTTTCTGGGTTATGTAGTTTCTAATGCGGTCCATGGATTTGGTTGATAGGCTAAAACTTCAAAACACTTTTTCGGTAAAGCTTGTATTAATCCAATGCTCGTGAAATCCAGTAAATGTATCTCTGTTTTCATTTCGAGCACAGCTTGAATACAGATAACTTCAGTCAATCCACTTGCAGGCTTTTTATAGAACCATGTATTATTTATTGTGTTCACGATTGTAGCGATCGCCGTGTTTTGCGATTTAAAAATAGTACGAAAACGAACAACAGTTCAGGGTCAAATTCAGTCGACTCGGCCGGAATCTATGCCGACTACTCTAGGCGACTATAGACTAACAGGAAACAGAGGCAAAAGCATTTGAAAAACTTTAATGTTTATCATACTGTCGAGATGATGGTCGTAGAGGATGAGAAAAATGACGAGAAAGCGAAGGCGTTGCGAAGAAAGCTTTTAAATAACATTGTTGTGGCCAAACTACAGAACGAGAGGGAGAAAGAGAAGCTCAACAGGAAATTGACAAGTCTCTCAAGACAAGAGGAACTGCATTTGAAGACAATTCAAAAAAGTTTCGTTTCATTGAGAGAGGAATTACTTTCTCTTTCTTCCATCAACAGCAGTGGTGATACCACGGCTACTGCAGAAGAGCCGAGTAAAACCAAAGATGCAAAGCATGACGAGTGCGTTAGAGAGCATGGAGATTGCTTCAACTTTGAAGACAGCGACTTGTACGGAAACAAGTGTATGAGGCAATGTTCTGAGTCGAAAATGTTTAAGTCCCCGATGAGTTTCTTAGAGCTAAAACGACTCCCTCCACTGAACAAGGGTGAAGAAATAATTGAGTGGCCAGTTGGATTGAAACCTGATAAACATTTGGAGTTCCCGTCGGTGAATGTTTTAAGGTCGCGAAGAAGTCTTCCGAAAATCAGTGAAGAAAAGAAAACTGAGCCAGTTACAGCAGCGAGGTCGTCTTTTAAGTTAAAGTTCAGTGAACTTACCGTGGTCACGCGAAGCCAGCAGAAAACAAGCGACCAAGACAGTGAAGGAAGAAAGAAATCTCCAGGAAGCACAGCAAGAACAACTGAGATACGCGATTCTAAAATGAAAAGGGGAGCCGAAAGAAGGAACACAACCGATGCTTCTGAGAAGAGCTATAACCAGATGAACTTAAAGAGGTCTAAGTCAATGGAAGACGTAGTAGTTTTCAAGAACACGAAGAGAAATATGTCTAAAATTCACGGCCCGGCGTTACTGGAAGTGCCGCGTGGGCAGCAATTGGGTATAAAGGCTCGCCGTCCTCCAGTTTTAGAGAGGATGGAAAAAACATTGAGGGGGCATGCATCTAGATTCTCTTTAGAAAAAGGTTAAACACATAATTTGCATTAGTTCGCTTACATGACTACCGAATTTAATCTCTCACGACTTGGAAAGAATATAATTTCGGAGTAAATTGAATACGATGTAAAAGCTGACAATAACTGCATGTGCAATGACTGAACGCTAGAATGAATGAATAACTTTATTTACCCACGGAATATCTCATCAGGATTTAAAAATAAAAATAAATACATAAATAAGTAATGATAATGTAAATAAAAATAAATAATAACATCTAATCATAACTACTATAATAATAATAATCTAATTTTAAATAATGCTAAGTTTAGTACCTGCTTTCCATGAGAGCCGTGCATTACATATAATATATTATAAAAAATTAAGAATAAAAATAAGACTTTAGAATAACAGTTAGACTTGTTCAAAACAGCCCGCTCGAAAACTGCTAAGATTATTTGCTTGCCGCAACCCGACTGGGAGGCTATCCCACAGCACCGCACCCTTATAACCAAAGCTATCCTTAAGATAATTTGTGCGGGGCATAGGAATAGCCAGTTTGCCCTCGGTGTCTCTCAAAGAATAAGAGGTAACATTACGATATGTAAACATGGACCGCATATAGTCTGGGGCAAGACCATTCATTGATTTGTAGACCATGACTGCGGTTTGAAATTTTCGTTGCGAAGCGAGTTTTTTCCAACCAAACCTCTCAATCAGAATATCGGCATCAGCGTCATAGTTGGAGAACGATAAGACCCTTGCAGCTCGATTTTGCAACTTTTGAAGCTTAGTAGCACAAGTTATGCTACAACTATCCCAGACAATGCAACAATAATTGAAATGTGGTTGAACAAGGGAATTGTAGATTGAATGCATGGTTTTATCAGGAACACAATTTCTTACACGTTTCAGGGCTCCAATTCCAGAAGCAATCTTTTTAGTCAACCCCTTGATGTGCACATTCCATGATAGATTTTGGTCAATATGCACACCAAGTGATTTTGTATGAGGCACCTGCTTTATAGGGACGCCATCGATTGCCAGGATTGGAGCTGATTGAAACGTGGATAATCTTTGTCGTGACCCGATAACCATAAACTCTGTTTTTGATTGGTTTAAGGTAAGCTTGTTAGCGACAAGCCAATGATTAACGCTTGCAAGGTCTTGATTGACATAATAATTAATGTCATCTACATTATTACTTGCAAATGTTAAATGAGTATCATCCGCATACATACGGGGCTGGGAGTGTGCAAGACAATTTGGTAAGTCATTTATGTAGATGAGGAAAAGCAAAGGACCTAAAATTGTCCCTTGTGGAATTCCACAGCGCAGAGAACGGGTACTAGAAAGTTGCCCATTCACAAAACACTTTTGATTGCGCTCATAAAGGTATGACTTAAACCAATTACTTGCTTTCCCCCCAAACCCGTATGCATTAAGCTTTGATAGCAAAATCCCATGGTCTACTGTATCGAATGCTTTTTTAAGATCTAGAAATACGACGGCATTCACATTGCCACGATCGATATTGTAGGCCCAGTTGTTGGTGGCCTCAAGAAGGGCAGTCACCGTAGAGTGAAGACTCCGAAAACCCGATTGACTGTCAGATAGCAATTTGTTTTCGATTAGAAAATCATGAACTTGATTATAAACAATCCTCTCGAAAACTTTTGCTATTACTGGAATTATTGATATGGGACGATAATTGTCCAAATCTCTACGCTGTCCCTGTTTGAACAATGGAATTACCTTAGCACATTTCCATTCATCTGGAAATATACCTGTAGTAATTGAGCAGTTGAAAATAGTACAAAGGGATTCCGCTATCAAGTCGGGACATATACGGAAAAGTCTAGCAGAGATTTTATCCAAACCCGTCGCTTTAGATTTGCAAAGTTTAGATAAAAGAGAGAAAACAACTGCAGGATTTGTCTGTTTGATTTGAAAATTACCACCATCAAGACAATCATTGCTATTTCGAGGTGCAAGATAGTCTAGGTGTGAAATATTTCCAGAGCGAGGTATTCTCTCAGCTAGCTTAGGCCCTATGTCGGCAAAGTGATTGTTAAACGTTTCACATAATTGATTAGAGTCTGTCACAGGAGATCCATTACACACGATCTCCTTTATATGAGAGTTGTTTTGCTTTCTTGAAGTCAGCTCATTAATAATACCCCAAGTTTTTTTGATATTATTCTCATTTTCGTGGAAAGCTGTCTTGTAATGAACCTCCTTTGTACGTTTTATTTCCCCATTCACAAAATTGCGGGCTTTTTTAAAAGCGGACCAGTCATATGGGTCTTTAGATTGTATCGCTTTAATCTTGAGAATATCCCTATCGCGCATGAGTTGCTTAAGCTCGGGCGTAATCCAAGGCGAGTTTGAATTTCTGACACGTCTTGTACGCATGGGTGCATGCCTATCTACCACTTTCATGAAGGTGGCTTTCCAGGCATGCCACATGCGATTTGGGTTATTAGATTCTGTTATACCCTCCCAATCTTGTGAATTTATATCATTTCGGAAACTGTCAGGGTCAAAGTTTTTGAAACTTCTATATGTAGTTGTAGAATGACCCCGGGAAAATAAGCCAATTGAAAGTTTACGAAATGAATATATTAAGCTATGATCACTGATGCCGACATGAGAGACACCAGAGCAAACAATTTTATCTAATGCATTGGTAAAGATAAGGTCGATTGTGGTAGATGATGACTCCGTAATGCGAGTAGGTTCACTTATCAATTGTTCTAAACCATAAAGCTCGGCAATACCAGTAAGCAGCCCTGTGTTGTGATCAAACACACTGGCCCCGACATTGCAATTTAGGTCACCCAGCAAATGATACTCAACATTTTCAGCATCAAGTCTACCGATGAAAGTTTCAAAAAATTCATTTTGTCGACTTTTGAATCTGGCGGTCTGTACCATGTTGTGATGAGAAATGGATTGGAATTAGGCTTGTGAATTTCAATGCACAAATTTTCCAGCTCATCGATGGACAAGTCTAAGCGAGCCGAGAAATTTACATTTGATCGTACATAAAAACAAACACCTCCGTACGTTTTCCCATCAGCACCGCAAAAACTCCTGTCCCTACGAATGATTTCGTAGCCAGAAATGTATATATCATTATCACTAACAGATTGATCAAGCCATGTCTCATTTAAAGCTAGAACATCAATCGGGTTATCAGCAAGCAAAACTCGCAATTCATCGATATGCTTCGTTAAATCTCTTATATTGAGTGAAGCTAATTTAAAACCCCGGGTAGTGGGAATTACGGGCTGGGATGAAACAAGTCAAGCAGACATATTATTAGCAAAATCTGCTAAATTCTGCTCTAAAGCTAAGCTACCACGGTTGTTGAGATGTAGTCCCTTTGAGTTTAGGTGAGAACTGTTGATGTTTTTATTATCCAAGAAAGGAATGTTATTGCGATTACAAAAGTCCTTTAGAAAAGCATTGACTTGATTAACTTTTGTAGTAAAATTGATATTATCTAATCTTACCAGTAGCGCTGATACACCCACCGTCGTTTCTGGCGAGTTCTCCCTTACTTGCGTAACGAGGTTAATAGTCGATTGTGCAATCATCTTCGGCGATAGGTTCTTTATATCATTTGTCCCCACATGAAAGATTAGCTTCTCGGGTGTTTTCCTCAAGAGTGGCTTAACATAGTCCTCCATGTCGGTAGTATCAGCACCAGAGAAAGGTTTCACTACAAAGAAATGAGCGGGATCTTTAGCACTCATTCTTGGCCCAATTACATTCTTAATCAAGGAGTCGCCAGCGATCGTGACCACTTTCTTCATCGGATTAGAGCCTTCGAGTACAGAAGGAGCCTGTATAGGAATATCCGCATCTGTAGAATTCAAAGTCTCCGGCTCTGTGCTTGTACCGGCATTTAAAAGGCCTTGACTAGAAACATTAGCTGCTGATTGAACGCCTTTAGAGCTTTTCTTGTTCTTTTTTTTCGACTTAGACCGCTTGGTTGCTTGAATACTTCCAACTGGATTTGAAACCGCCGCTCCCGCTGAAGCGTGCTCGTTGTTGACAATGACATTCGCTTCAGAAACTTGGTCCGTTTCCGACTGCGAGCGGTATCCAGCTTCCCGAGAGTTTTTAGATGCAAGTAAGCTAAGTGATAAAAGAAGAGCATTTATTGTAGACTGAAGTTGCTCAATCTTGAATTCGGCACGTTGCTTGTTTTCACGAAGCTCACTAATCTCGGCTACGGTTGAAGTCGAAGACCTCGAGGAACGACATTTTAACTCAGTTATATCATTCTTGAGACCTAAATAAAGCGAATAACAACCACAGGAACTTCTGTTCTTCTGAGAAATACCTTCACAAGCATTAGTCAAGTCCAGGTGTGGGATACTCGTAGCGCTGACTTCTTCTTCGAATTCAAAGTCGAGCGTTTGCTCGCCATTGTCAAGTCCGCTACACGATTTATCCTTCAAATACTCCGAGGCTCTGCTTTCAAGTTCCGTTTTTGACCCAGAAATGGGCAAATCAAATTCAGCTAGGATTTTTCTCAGTTCCTCAACCTTCATGATGCTGAAAAGTTAATTTTAGAGCAAAATGTATACGAAAGTTCGGAGCTCCAAGAAAACACAACCTCACCGCATGATTAGCAGAAAAAAAAGCTGAAAGAGCTGCTAAATCCAAAATTAAATTTTCACGAAACAGTTTCAGACGAAAAGGTGAACTGATAAATGTGGAGGAGTAAGAAAATACAGAACAACACGCCTTTTCTCTAGAACCTTTCCATGTTGCGAAGCATAAATACGACAATTAAACCATGTCGAGTCACACTTGACTCGCTTTATATTGTTAAATGAGATACAAGTTTTAGAAAAAAATTAAACAATGTAACATCGACCCCCAAATGATAACCTTTCACTGATGACGAAAGACAAAAATAACTACTTATAGATTTGCAGAGTATGCTTTCCAGGTATACTGGAGAACAACTGAAACAAATTTCATGACGGTCGATGGCAAAGATTCGAGTGGATAAAAAAGAGAAATTTAGAACAACTTGAAATCGGTTCACTGTAATCGACTTTAATCTTTGCCATCCTCTGTCGAAAAAGTGTGAAACGCATATCAGGTATATCTCTTCAACTCGGGGAGTTATTTTTATAGTTTTATTTTAAAGAAACCTGAAGGTTCAATTCGATTGACAGTGCCCCTTGAACCGATTTTCACGACAAGCATTTTGGGCCCAGAACTCCAAACAGGCGGGCCGAGACTACCTTTTCACAAGGTCTCAGAACTCCTAGCTACCCGGAACATTTCCATTTACACGACAAAAATTAGGGGGCTTAGGAGACCCGTGCCCAAAATGCTTGTCGTTTAAATAAGGCTTATAGTCACAGAAATATTGAAGAAATGTTGGTGTTCGCTTGCTGAATCATAGCCTGAATTTCAGCCGTCTCCTCCGGTTCGTTCCTCCGGTTCGTTCCTCCGGTTCGTTCCTCCGGTTCGTTCCTCCCGTTCGTTCCTCCCGAGTCTCTCGGGAGGAATGAACCAGAGGAGACGGCTGAAATTCAGGCTAGCTGAATCATTCTAGAAAACAATTGTTAAAGCTACTGCGTGCAGATATTGTATTGATCGTTTACAACTGACGTCATGGCTGCCTTGTTGGATGACAATAAAGCCTGGTTTCCATATGATCGCAACGATCGCTGGATTCTTTTGTTCTGCGTATAAATTTCCGCTTCGATTCACACAGAACAAAAGAATCCTGCGATCGCAGCGATCATTGCGATCATATGGAAACCGGGCTTAGCAAAAGATTCGGCAATAGATTATTTTGTCATTGTCATCCAACATGGCCGCCACGTCTTAAATATCCGGGGAGTGGTTGCAAACTAGCAATTAGGAAAAGTGTAGAGAAAAGCAATTATAATAACAAACAAAATACAAACTTCACCTTTTCAAAATGCTTTTTATTTTCATGTTATTTCCATGCTGATTTACGTTATGTAATAATTATGATGACATTGTGTTTTGATTTTAATATAGAGTATTTATTTCTGTTTTTGGTCAGTAAATATTTTCAAAATACTGCAAAGTGCATTCATACATTCTTGTAACATTAGTAGATGATTGACATAATTTGTAATTGGTTCAGTGCATTTAATTTTTGCATCGCCTTCCTCTGCTATAATAATAATCTTTTAAAAAATATATTTAAAGTGCCTATATAAACCTTTGATTTAAAATCCAAACTGGAAAACAAAATGACCGACAAGAAAAATAATAATTACAGTCTGCCAATTTCGTTTATTAAGGAATCAAATTTCAATGACGTCATTTAAGGGATATCCTAATTATAGTTCCTTTCGCTCTGTTTTTATGTCAGCTCCACTTATTAAAAGATCATTCTCTAAGATTGCAGTAGGTAGGGAGAGGATGTGATGTCATGAAACTATATACATGTACTGCTTAGCGAACGTCTTGAACAGGCAGAGGAGAATTGGGCCCCAATGTCGGTTATGAAAGTGTGGCGACCAAAATGCTGCTTGGTGGCTTGGATGACCGCTGACGACTGAATAGTGGGAAGCTAATCAATTTCATAAAAGTCACTGTAGTGGTCTACTGTCACCAAATAGGCTCAAATAGGTCCTGAGAGACCAGCTACCAGGGTAGAGTGGGTACTGGGTAGGGCTGGAGTGGTTCCCGATGGTGATGATGGGCGTGCTGTGCACAGGTGCCGCATGCTTGACACATGTCCGTAATCTGGCTGGTATGGCCAGGCCAGAACACACAGTTACGAGCATGACGGAGAGCGAACTCAAGGCCACGATGAGCTGCGTCGCACTTGTTCAGCATGATTTAGCGGAGAGAAGATGGGATGATGACACGATCTTGTTTAAAGAGGAGTCCATCATGTGACTTGAGTTCATGAGGAACAGACCTGTAATGTATGGTCGCGCTAGATCAGGGACAGATCTAGAAGCTTTGTCTGCAGGCCAGCCAGATTCAACGAGTGTGTGTAGCTCGATCTGTTTCGGATCAGTAAATGCTGCGGCTCTGATGTCCTGAAGAGTGGCGTCTTGAAAACCAGAGAGGTCAGGGTTGTCCTGTAGACCATATCATCATGGACGGGGTTGTGAGAAGTGGCAGGCAGAGGAGCACGAGAGAGTGTCGGCAATGTGAAGCGTGGACCCCTTGTGATACTCTACTCTGAACGTGTAGCGCTGTAGAGCGAGCATCATACTTTGCAGGCAGCGCGGAGCCGATGCCAGAGGACGTTTGAAGATGACTTCAAGGGGCTTATGGTCACTGTGAACCTTGACGTCAGCCTTGCTAAAGAGCAGTTGGTCAAACTTGTGGAAGGCATGGGCGATGGCGAGGGTCTCTTTCTCGATCTTGGTATACCGTTGTTCAGTTGGAATGAGGGAGCTGGAAATGTAAGCCACGGGCTGCCACTGGATGTTGGCAGAGTCAGTGAGGGTGGTGTTGGGTTGAAGTAACGCAGCACCAAGGCCGTATTCCGAAGCATCAACTTGTAGTACCACGGAGGCGCGAACGTCAAAATAGCGGAGACATGGAGCCGTGGAGACCAGTTGTTTAGCCTGCCGGAATGCCGCAGTGTGCTGATCAGCCCAGATAAAATCCTGCTTGATGTGAGTGAGGTCCCGGAGGGGACGGACTACTTCACTGAGGTGAGGACAAAACTTGGACAGGTACGTGATGGTGCCCAAGAAGCGGCGTGTGGCAGCCTTGTCTCGAGGTTGGGGCATTTCAAGAACAGCTGTGACGACCTCAGTACTGGGTTTGAGACCCTCAGGGGTGAGCACGTGACCCATAAATGGTGCTGTGCGCGACTTGAACTTGATTTTGTCGGGGTTTAGTAGTTCAGCTACCATTCGGTCATGATCGAGAGTAGCAGCACATTGAGTTTCTCCCCGACCCATCACAATGATGTCATCAACGATGTTAATGATTCCGTCCATGTCTGACAGAGAACATCATGGAGACGGCGTTGGAACTCCTCGGGTGCCGAGATGATACCTAATGGTAGACGAGTCCAGCGGTAACGATCCCAGGGAGTGTGCATGGTAGTCAGCATCGAAGACTCGGTTAGCTTTATCGCTTGAAACGCATCCGGAAATTTCGGTTGGAATGTAAATGGTAACAGGAGCCAGGAACGTCCATATGTACTATATCTGTGAGTTGGCATATTTACACCTTGGGCTATTTTAGATTTTTTCCGCGCATAAATGTGTTTTCACAATGTGTTTTTCTCAACAAATAAATATTTTTCTTTGTTCGAAAGAAAAACAATAACGGCGGAGATACTGATACTGATACCTAGGCGTTTCTAGTGGTTTTCCCCGCTCGCGAACGAATTTCAGACGAGCAGGAATGGGGCGAGGACGAAAAGCGAAAGAACATTCTTCCCTCGTCCAAATATATTGCGGTTTCCCAATTAAAACGCCTGCATTGCAGGCTAGATAATAGCCTGTACCGTTCGTCCGTGCGTTTAGCGTTCGCACTCTAGCAAAAGAAGGTACATTGTCTATAAAACAATGTGGAAGGAGATTTGAAAACCAAAGAAAATAAGGCTCTGTTCGCAGGGTATTCTATAAATAGCCCAAGGTGTAAATACTCCAACTCAAAAAGTTGGAAAATTTCCGAAATGAATGGAACGTCTCAAAAAGTAGTCCAAAATTCCAAACCGGAATTTCCGACCGTGAAATCGTTGTACCATTTACAATTCCCGGTCGGTCATATCAGTTCCAGGCCTTATAAATGACGAGCTTTTTTCATCTGGGACGGTTTGTGTACAAATGGTAAACGTTTTTTTCCGATCGGGAAATTCCGTTTGGGAACTTTTGTTTACCATTACAGAAACTCAGACCGACCGGAATTTCTGTGTAAATGTTAACAACCATAAGGTCAAACATTTGTAACAGACAGAAACAAAGAAGTTGATTGGTTGATTTTGACAGATGACAAATGTCAGACGACACTGAAAATGAATTTGGGGGCGTAAGGATCGGTATCGCTGTAAGCGCTCCCTTCCTTTTCCTCTCCCCATTCCCCCCTCCCTCCTCTTTCTCTCTCCTCATTCCCCCTCTGCTCCCCCTCCCCCTGCGCTTGCCACGCAGGCTAGTAATAACTGGGCGAAAATTATTTGTGTATAACATACCTAAATAATCTTCGCTCTTGGAGTGAACAATATTCATAGCCCCTAGAATGAAGACCTGGTATTTGCGTTGATTCAATATCTGAATTAATTGTTGTATTAAATTTGTTTGTAAATTATTCTAGAGCTTACAAAGAAACTTGTTCAAACGTGAACGTGAACCAAGGAAAGAATAACATAAACAACAGACACTGATACACCTCATAATCCAAACTGTTAATATCCCGAAAGCGTGCACATCGCCAAACCAGTAAGAAAACACGTACCATGAAGACTGGAGTGATAGTATTGATCATCCTGTTTAGTGTAAGATGCGGCACGTTGAGTCGTTATGTGCCATCTGCGGATGTTAACGAAAAATGTCCCTGCAAAACATGGCGTGAGTATTCAAATTTGCCAGTGCTCAGTAATATGCAAATCATTTTTTCTGCCAGTTTCTTGCTTTTGGTATTAGCGTGATTAGCTAAAATGTCTCCTGGAGATCCCATGATGAGTTTTCCTCGTGATTTCGCTCAATGATTCAATGGTACAGATGATACAGTGGTTGATACTAAGATACTTTGTGATGATTGTGTAACACTTGCCGGGATCAAAATACTCTTATTTCTATTGCTTTTGAAGCCACTTTGCGAATTTAAACAAAATATCATAACTTTTAAGATTTGTTCTTGATTCTGCTCAAATTTTCACAAATAGTACACAATTTATCGATAAGTGAATCCCACGTTTTGACATTTTGAGCCATTATACTTGAAATCTAGTCGAACGATTCCCCCCCCCCCCCCCCCCAAACAACTGGGAACTGTTCAAACTTATAACACGCATACACAGTGCAAGTTGACAAAAACATTTGGCTATGAATTTCTAACCTTACTAGCGTTGTCAAAGTTGAAAGGACCGTAGCGTTCTGTCAATAGTATAGAAGTGATTAGAATCTAATCTGGTTAAAAGTATTCCCCAAAGCTCACTAAATCTTGATACCAAACAAAACTGTGCTAGCAAAAACAGAAGAAAAGTTGTGAATATCTCTTTCGAGAGGTTTCCATCATGAGCTAAGCGGAGGAAAATCTTTTGATCCATAGTCATAGATGTATCTCATCAAAGTTAAATTCTGGTATGGAAGTCAGAGCACCAGTGCAGTAAGACTTATCTAGCACGAGAATTAAATTCGATGCGATAAAATAGAGCTGACTAATCACATCTCTTTCAGAGCTAATTAAAAATCCCTCCAATCAGGGTCCTAACCCAAATTCAAACAAACATGGGAGTGTGATTCACTAGTTGCATGTTTGCTATGCCATACTGACGAGTTCTAATAAGAACGAAACAGCTGTCTATGGCTGCAATCTGGTCCGAGCGCTTTTCGTGTCAGGCCTAGCTAACCGTAGTGCTTTGTGTTAGATTTTTACGTTGTATATCAGCTTTGCTGTAGTCTTCGGACTTTTCATTCGTTATTGTATTCTTTGTATATTTGTTTGTGGGAACAATTTCCGTGTATTTTGATCCGACCGTATCTCTAGTTTGGCTGTCCCAAGAATCTTTCTTCGATTGTTTGCTTGCAGAGGTCTCCAGGAAACAATTGATTAAGTTGAAAATATACCTAAATACACAATACAATTTGGTAGCACTTCATGTGTGCCTACATGAAGGGATGGCCCTCAGTCCTCAATGTTGCCCCAGTACATTTTAAGACACTATTGACTTAGCAAAGGCGTGTTGACATTTTTTTTATACGACACGTACTTGATTATGGCTCTATCAATTCCAGTCCCACGGTATGAGGACTGAACTATGAGTCAAGGAAGCAAAACATTAATTTAGTTTACAGCGATTCTTACCCTGATCCCAAAGGTTTTCTAAAGATCCCTATTTACAGGATGGCGCGCCGTTGACATGAGTATGGTGCAAGGCACAGTCCACAAAGGGCGCGACACTCGTTTATCAGCAGACACGAGGAAAACTGGTAATCAGAGGCACCGTAACAAGGTTTGGTTGTGGAGGGCCTGGATCAGCGGCTATCACTTATATCAGAGGTGACTGGACTCGAATTATGTACACGCAGGAGTTCAGGGGGACTGCGTCATGCTGGAAGATTTTTGGCGGTACATCGTACCCCAAATATGACAGGTCTGTAACCAACTCTAGTTACGACAATTGATCAGATATTGGATGAAGTTTGTTTTTGGTCAACCATTTCATCCAACAATTACCACCAACTCATAGTGTAGTGTTTGGCCAGTCTTTAAACAAAGTTGTATCGAGAAGTGAGACACGCCTACACTGTTAGCCAATCAAGACTCGTCATTTTATTTTCGTATTTTGGGCTTTATGCTTCCATACTTTAATAGCGCCGCCATTTTTTCTTTCTTTGGTTTTGGTTTCCCGCCAATTATGTTGGTTCAGTTGTCTTTCAATGTTTGATAGCATTTTGCCGCCACCTCACCATTTTCATCCAACAAAGTTGGATCGTGTTATGTCTCTATCAAGTCCAAATAACCTGCCCATAGACAGACAGACACATTTTTATTGGTGTTTTGTACGTGCAAATACTTCGACATGGGTCCAAAAATTTCAATAAATTTCAGTTAAATTAGGTTATGTACTTCTCTGTTAGTGGGAACAGGCATCACTGCGTTAGAGCTTCCAATCAGCTCTGATGTTGAAGCAGTTATAAATGCATTTGACATATATAACATTTATAACATTTGACTGAGTTTCTGTCCGGGGGTGGGACATTTCCCAACAAAGTAAGGTTGAGGTGTGGGGAATTCGCCCCACAAATGGAACCCCCCCCCCCCCCCCCCCGGGTGGGTGGGAGGGTGGGAGGGGTTTGGGGCGGTGGACAGCCGGGTTTGGAATTGAAAGAGACATTATCCAACAATGTACAATAGTTAGCCAGGGCTTTACATAATATGTTCATTATTCAGGCACACCATCGGCTGGGGTAACAACCCAGGAATAACCAATGATGTAGAAGATTTTTCTGAGGCGGATGGTGACGCTATCTTCAGCGAACACAAAATGAACAGCGATTCCAGTAAGTGAAAGAGGAAAGCGCGAATAAAAATAATATATATGTATTATACCGCGGTAAGGGGAAACAAAAACATTTTTTTAGGCTATTTCTAATTATTTTCCCGGCCCGATGGAATATTTAGGTAATTATATTGTTTAGGTAATTATATTACTAACGTTTCAGTAACGATCACAAGCAAACGTTTTGACGTTACGGAGAAGCTAGAGCAGATTTCGTATGAGTGGGACAAACTATAGCACTGACTACAGCACGGTTACCGTACGGCATGCCGCGACGTTGAAATGGTTTCCCATTGTTTTTGCCTGCTGATCCAATCAAATTACAGAAATACGGCACAGCTACAGCACAGTTACTACGGCAAGGCTACGGACATGCCGTAGTTTGTCCCACTCATACGAAACTGATCTGCTCTATTAAGCTCCTTTCTTGGTACCCATGCAGTGTTATCGCTGAGAACATTTGTCAATCCCAAATAAAATGACAGTATATGTACTAACAGTTTAGTTCAGGTATGACCCACGTATACTTGCTTTCAAAATCCACGATGTTACCGATGATTCTCTTCTGAAATATGGACAGTATAGTGGCTACTTTTAGTACGTCCTGTATAGTAGTACTTATTCCAGCTATTCTGAAATCAGTGGAATACCTCGCAATCCTGCATGCACACATCCCTCTTCTGGACAGTATAGTGGCTACTTTTAGTAGAATACCTCGAAATCCTACACACATCACTCTTCTGAAATATGGACAGTAGCCACTACTTTTAGTACGTCCTGTATAGTGGTACTTATTCCAGCCGATTCCTAAATCAGAATACCTCGAAATCCTGCACACATTGCTGGAGGCAGCGTGACCGAACGGTTAACACGGCGGACTCGTAATCCAGGGACCCCGAGTTCGATTCCCCGTGCGTTCAACCACGTTGCTAACTGACCAGTCGATTTGTCTCCTCGTCGACTGGGATTCTTATTCCGTTTACTTTAAACACGGCCACATCAGCCTTATGCTGCAGTTAAATGCACCGTGTATAAATAAGTGCTGCTGCTGCTGTTGTTATATCTCTTCTGAAATATGGACAGTAGTAAATAATGGGCTCTTGTCGCTACTTGTAGTACGTCCCTTAGGAATTATTTGGTGTGTTTGATAATGTAAACAAGATTGTTTTCTTGGTGTATTCCTTTTTCGGAATACTTGGAATATACTCGGTGAATACTCGATGAATACTCGGTAAATACCTGGAAAACGTGCGCTGTGGGCATTCCACTGAATGTTGCTGATTTTCCAGAAACACTACTCATTCTTTCTGTCGCTGCACCATAGTTAATAGACGGGAATGGATATGAAACCCAGCGACCTTCTTTGTTGTAGGTCTTTGTTCACTTTTTCAACCGTGACCGTGCACAAAACACAATAGATATTGGAATATGTTAATCAATCAGCCAATAGAAACGTGTGGATTCAGTCGTTCAGGGGACGCTAATGACTATGACCGTGCACAATCTTTTATCTTATCCCCTTCCAACCTAAATCGCAGCGCCTTTGAAGTTTGCCGGGTTTCCTAACCATTCCACTCTATTAACTATGGCTGCACTGAATCTGTATTAACTCCGAGTATTTCTTATCAAACTAGGTGACACATTTGATGGCAAAGTTCGCTGTTGTGATCATACGAAGCAAAACTTTTGGGACTGGACCAACGGCCAGGGACTGCGGTCAGCTACGGTTATGCTGCGTCGTGGAAACAACAGAGGAAAAGCAGGAATATCAACCGAAACCTCTTGCGGCACACCGACTTTCGTCATCAAGGATATTTACGTCTATATGTAGTCGGCCGTCTCAATGAAAAGATGCGAAAATCTCTGCCTTAATAATGTAATGTGAGCGAAACAGTGCCGGATAGTGTGTTTTGCGGGATTAGTGGGTTTAGCGGAAAGACAAGACTACAATTGTAGTATGACGTTCATATATCGTAGCATAATCAGTGATCGAAAATAAGCTTTACTTGCTTCTGAGGTGTGGTCAAAACTCATTTAAAAATAAAGCATTATTGTGGTTTGAAGTACTTTGAAGATCTTAACGATAGTAGAGCTGAAGACCAATCTTATACGTTGTGTAGTTCATTCAACCACAAACTGTTACGACGTAAATAGTGTGTTATATTTATGTTCGGTAATCTTTAAGGCAGATAAAAACTGCGATCGTATCCAAAAGGGTTTAATTGATACATTTGTGGTTTAAAAACAAATCGCATACATCCATGAACTTCACTTGTCCGCATGTTATCCCGGTTTAACAACATTCCTCGTTTGAAGTTTCATTCCTTATTTCGAGACTTAGCCAGAAATTCGTCTTGATAAAGTAAAACGGAAAGAGTTCCCTGCTGTTTTCTGATTTTTTTACATGTAATCCCAGAAAAACGGTATTTCCATGCAGCGGTTTTTTTTAGGGTAAAGTGGCTTATTTAGTATGGCGCAAGTTAGAAACTTCTATCATTCTTCGCGTTCTCACTTTTCCTTTAACCTGCAAACTGCTTTACAAGCAATCCTACCTTAGGAGACACTTGGCAGATATTGTTTACCTTACCGCACGGGGCATGATAACGAAACTTGCAAACGCGAAATATCTGTTTTCGAAATTAACAGTTTCAAAAGCGCGCGTTGAAATTGCTTCATTTTTGGTAGACAAAATCATACACCTCCAAAGAGTGTTTACATAGATTCTTAAAACATTCTGTAAGAAAATTCCATTTCCAAGCGAAAAGCTCTTTGTTCAAAAAATGCACAAGTTCTGTTTTACAGAATTTTTACATATCTTGTCAGATTAAAAATAATGTATACAATTTCCCATTCATAGCATTTTAGAAGAATGGCGGCGGATTCTGATAAATTATTTTTTAAATAAAATTAGTGGGTCTGGTTTGCGAGGCCGATGTGTTGTCATGGAAATCAAAATCATCAATTCAATAACAAACATCATATCATCATTATAGTAGTTTTGATATATTATAAGGTGCTTTAGTTATCTCTCTTCCACACTTGGACGCAAAAGCCACAAGTTAAAAGCGTACCGATCTTAAGAATAACCCTTTCGAGCCTTACGAATAACCCTAAAAGGAAGGCAGTCGGTGCTATTAATGAGAAACAGAACCATATGCGAATTCAACTAAAAGATGTACGACACTCAACACCCCACACCAGAGAACAATAGGCCTTTTCAGCTAACAGTCACGTGCTGATATGATCACTTCAATAACCAATGAATCCATGGGTTTTACTGGCTGGCTTTACTGGATAGACCTACGATTGCAAACAAAGTAACTTCAAAACGCTGTTTTAGAAAGATCGACAATCGATTGGAGGTAGAAAATAGCATTTTACAAATAGGTTTTGATATTAATACTGAATATTTTTTTGCCATCCAGTACAACCACGTGATTGCCTAACTGCAAAAGGCCCATTCAACACGCATGCGCGAGACTGAGCAGCTATAATTAATTTCAAGTGAATTCCAAACCGTTATCAAACTATTTAAAGTGACTACGATCAAATTTTGACATATCAATGTTTTTGCATACCTTAAGGCTACTATTTATTGCGGCAACTAATCTTTGCGATTTTTGCGATTTTTGGCAAATCGCAAAGATTAGTTGCCGCAGTAATTTCTACTCGCAAAATTTACCCTGTTTTGCAGTTTAAGCAATAACAAAATAATACTGTTCAATTTCGTGTCGCATAAGTGTGCATAAAGAATTTTCTAGAAGAAACGGTTATTGTTTTGTTGTAAATGTGGCACGTTAATACTACCATTTGCAAGCTACTTTTTCCGCGTTCGTTTATGTTTGAAACCTAGATGTCTGGCGGCACAAACCTTTGCAATTCGTCGGCAAACTAATTAGTTTCAGCCTCGATGTTGAAAACCTTTGATATGTCTTCTACCGTCGTGCAACTCAGATTATGCCCAGAGACAGTTGTTGTCTTGCATCTCTCATAATTCTGAGCGTCCAAAACTTTAACTTGAACCGACATTTATATGATTTAGCGCGTGGCGCGAAGAAAATCTAGCTGAAAAGTTTCCAAACCATTTTTTCCTTTGCAAAATCGCAAAATTAAAACACTCGCGAAATACGCAGTTTCCTAAATAAATAGTAGCCTTAAGGTATTCATAAAGTAAAGTTGATATATTTTTGCCAGTTCAAATCGTTTTTCGATACGGGACGAAAGGAAGTTAGTCTTATTTTTTGAACATCGAATATTGAATCTAAACGTCCACATTACTGGAGGCCGTCCCTTTGTTCAGCTTATACAAAGCAGTGGCGTAGCCAGGTTTTTTAAATTTGTAGGCCCAAACAACCGCTCCGTAAGGGTCGCTTCTTGAGGGGTCCGGGAGCATGCTTCCCCGGGAAATATTTAGATTTAGACTTTCGCAAATGCCTTCTGCTGCACTTCCAGGTCATGTTTTGTGTATTTCGACAGCTCCTCAAGCCCAACATTCATTTGTAATAAGACAACTAGGCTGTAAAATGTGTAGGCCCAGGCCTACGGGCCTATAGGCTAGATACGCCCTTGCAAAGGGGTTATTCAGCGGAAGTGATGTCATACACTCAACGCTCGCCTGAACAACACAACGCCCTGGAGGCATATTTCTACTAAAAACGTCTTCACGTACACAAGAAGAAAGTTATATTGCATCACGTACACAATGGCTGAACGGTAGAAGTAATCTCCTCGAAAAGGTTCGTCACTGGTCTCGAAGAAAAGCCGTTCAACTAAGCACAGCAGCCCATGAACTAATGAACCACGGATCGTTACATGCTAGGTTAGCTAGCATGTCGAATACAAAGCGAGGAAATAAGCGATGGATCGATTAACCGAGTGCTGAGGAATGCGAGAAAGGGTTCCTGGAGGTAAAATGCTGAAAGTTTAGATTTTCGAAGAATTACGAGGCCTCGAAGAGTCCGCCACATGGACTAATGGCGTCTCATGTTTCCCACCTTCTCAATATTTATATAGGGGAGGGGGGAAAAACCCCAGAAGTGCCTCAAACCAGAAATAAACACATCAGCGATGAAGAGGAACGGCTTCACAACACACAGGCAAGATTTCATGACTTTATTGATCATTTTAGTAGTTTTAGATTGTTTCTAAAAATTCCCATACATTCCTTGTAAAAATCATTAGCTCGGGTTGCCAGAGCAGGGCCCAGGTCCAAGTATTGTTTATAAAATAAATGAAACAATTCATAGACGCTTGGAGATATGGAATTTATCTTCTCGTGTTCAACTCGATATCTCAATCGTTCACTGCTCTCACTCGTGAGATATCGAGTTGAACACTTGAAGATAAATTCCATATCTCCAAGCGTCCATGTATGGTGTATATTCTCTATTTAACTCAAAAACTGTATTTTTGGGATGCGCACATGCAGGAACGAGTTGTCGGGTTGGTGGGGATTTTTGTCAGGCGTCAGCACGACCCACAGCCTGGGAACCACTTTGATGTGATCAAACTATACCGGATACTGTATTTGCATGAAAAGAATTTCTTAGATCCCGTGACTCGATCTCCAGCCAAAAACAATGGGTGCCATGCCGATAATTTTGGGCACGCGTACCTAAATGTAGGAGTACCGTGCCCGAAATGGTTGTTATGTAAACCAGGCTTATAGTTACAGAAATATTGAAGGTCGGTGTTCGCTTGCTGAAGCATTCTAGAAAACGATTGTTAAAGCTACTGCGTGCAGATATCGTATTAGGAAAAGTGTAGAGAAAAGCTATTATAATAACAAAATACAAACTTCCCCTTGTCAAAATGCTTTTTATTTTCATTTTATTTCCATGCTAATTTACGTGATGTAATAATTATGATGACATTGTGTTTTGACTTTAATATAGACTGAGTATTTATTTCTGTTTTGGGACAGTAAATAATTTCAACTGAAATACTACAAAGTGCATTGTAACATTAGTAGATGATTGAAATAATTTGTAATTGGTTCAGCGCATTTAATTCTTGCAACCCCTTCCTCTGCTATAATAATAAGAAGCTTAATAATAATATTTAAAGTGCCTACAAGCCCTAGCCAGTTATCTTTGATTTAAAAGTCAAACTGGAAAACAAATTGACCGACTGGAAAAAAAAATGACCGACAGGAAAAATAATAATTACAGTCTGCCAATAGTCAAGTTTCGTATTCGAAAATTACCGCTGAATGCAATGTCTACAGACGCATGTATGCAGGGTGGTCTGACCGGCCAGTTCATAAATGGAACGCTTCAGTTCCAGGAACTGACTGGACCAGTTCTCAGAACTGACACGTTCCATTTAAGAACTGGCCGGTCGAAGGTGCAAAACGCGAAACTACAACAATACACAGTGTTGTGAATAGCCCACCTTCTCGCTGGTATTTATGAATGTTTAACTTCATAATGAGGCTAACCCTGCGGTAATTTTCGAATACGAAACTGGACTATTTCGTTTATTAAGGAATCAAATTTCATGACGTCATTTGAGGGATAACCTAATTATAGTTCCTTTTGCTTTGTTTTTATGTCGGCCCCGCTTATTAAAAGATTATTCTCTAAGACTGTAAGTATCGAATGTCCGACACCTGAAAAACAACTATAATGAAGAAATTCATTGTTATAACTCAATTCATTTTCAACTCATTAGCACAACGTCTCGTAAATGACGTCATTTCAAGGATTTGTAATGATTTTTATAGCAATACTTCGACCATAATTCGCCCAAAAATGATTGAACAATATTTAAACACTTTACTGCGCCCAAATAAACTATTAGATTGAAAAACGTATGAAAATGGGAGATTTTGAAGTTATTTCTCTGGCCACTTCACAGAATGTGCCAGTTATGTGAAAACCTATTGAAATCCCTTTCTCTACCCCTCCCCCTCAAATCCCGGTAAACTAATTCAGGATTACTGTTAATCTGTAGCTCGATTTGCTACCCTTATGGACAACTGATTTAGGACTAAAAGATTATTGTGTGATGAGAAATGAGTAGTACCTTTCT
>JAOWCC010001683.1:0-145123 GCA_030867875.1 Actinernus sp. WN-2022 | reverse complement strand
GTCGCTTACGAGAATGCGCTCTCGTAGGCGACCACGCATGCGAACAATAGATGTTGGTCGCTTACGAGAGCTTTTTACATTTATTGTTTCTTGTTACGGCCGACAGGACACTTGATATCCGCTATGCGTACCACTAGTTTTATAAATAGGACGCTAATTGTAGTGTATTCTCATGTCAAAAGGATTTATTAGTCTTGCTAGTAAATGCCGCGGAATGTAAGTTTTATCAGGTGTAGGCGATACAATAAATAACATTACTGGAAGTACAATCAAAATGATCAGTGACTTTACTGGTTAACTCAGTTGGTAGAGCACGGTCTAGAATGCGGGAGGTCAGGGGTTCGAATCCCGGCGCGTCGCCTTGGGCAGGGACGTTTATAAGCCGTTGGCCTTGTCTCCTCTACTTCTAATCAAGTATTTGAAGGGGACGTGAAAAACCTGTTGTACTACTCGAAAAAAAAGAGCAGGGGATTGTCACCCGGTACAGCAGCCTGGCTATTGCACTAACCACACTCAACATTGTAAACTGCGTGGCAGCTATTAGCTCCGTGAAGCAGTCCGAAATAATTCACTGACAGGATATGTCAGTCATATGTAAAGCGCCATGAAACTGTGGTTGATATGGTGCTATATAAATGTGGCCATTATTATTATTATTGTATATCGCCGAATCATATCACCAAATTAATATTAACAAAATGATACGTTCTCGTTATATTTAATGCCCTATTAAGATTGTTTTGCGCCGAAGTAGTTTATGTGTCTTATCTAAAAGTTGTTTTTTCTTCAAAATTGTTTATAGATTTCCCGGGCACCTTAATGACGCGAACACATTTGGTATGATTCCCGACATTGGACCACACGGACAGTTAGTTGTTCTACATGTTGGTTGCTATCTACTTGCAGATCGAGGTTATCCACCTCACCAAGTACTTGTGCGACCAATGACTAGAGGAAATCCAAGACTTCAAAGAATAAACAAGAAATTGAGACAAACCACGTGAAAGTTGAACACGATCGGTTAAAAAAAACATATCGTTGTATTTCAGTGCGCTGGAGGCACTCGAGAGCTCTTATTCCTGTTGCAATTAATTGTTGTGCTGCACTAAGCAACAGAAGACTGCGATATTGAATGGACTGTTAGAGAAATCAATGGGTAAAGCGCGTTTTCCTTATATCTATCACGGAGATGAATATTAAAATAAATCGAGTATCCACAAACAAATGTTGCTTTACTTCCAGTTTCGGGCCGATAATCCTTATTTAACATATATACAGTATAAGTGCCAGTGCTTTAGTAGATTTGTAAACTCGAGCGGAACGCGCGTGGTAATTTGTAAGTCTGACAGAACACTCCACTCAGAAGAATAGTTTCTTGTCGTACAAAATAATATTGACAATGAAATCTTTCTGAATCCCGGTCATTACTTCTATTGGTGGTGTGATGAATGATGGTGACTCTTGATGAAGCTCAGTTCATTATTGCTTCAGACATACATTTTTTATGAGCACCTTGTAAACTGTGTACATGAGTGTATAGACCCAATAAAGTTATTGTTAAAAGATGCTGTTGTACATATTGCGAGCATTACGGATCATTTCACAATTGACTTTCTCAAATTGAAACCCTCATAAATAAACTTAGCTACCAGATGTGTCACTGCTGCTATAGGATTAATGAAAGAGTAAAAAAGTTTATTTTCTTACATATTTAAATTTGATAAACCGAGGGCTTGGACAAGATTTGTTCTCAATACGTTTACACTTAACAATGAAATGGCATTCATCTTCAGTACCCTCTAAGCAAGTGGCACAAATGTGTTTTTCTGGAGGTAAGTAGGGCTTTATGTATCTGCCCCGTTCAATTTGCAGGCTGTGGTTACCGACTCTTAACCTGGTCAGTGCAATTCTGTGTTTTATCACTTTTACTTGCTCTAGGTAATTTTCAAACTCGTAGTTCCTTTTGAAGCGTCTAAAGATTCTGAGTTTACTTTTTGAAAGGTTTTTTTTTCTATCATCATTAAATAAGTTACTTTCCCATTTCTGCAATTCAATGACTTGTAGTCGTCTTCTTATTTGGTTTGAAAAACTTCGATTGTTTGCATTGATTCATTTAGAATTTCATTTTCCTGTAACCATGTAAAACCAAAGCCTAAACTGTGGATTTTAGCTCTGATTTTTCGGTCCAAAAAATTTGTTTGAGAGTCATCTCACGCTGGTCTAAGTAAGCAATCTTTTAAAGATATGATTTGTGTTTGTTTACCAGCACCATCCAATATTTGATGCTTCTGTAAGTTGAATATAGTCGTAATGAGAATCTGCCAAGTTCTGCTCTGCACGCGTCGCTAGAAGCAGTTTTGTTAGTGCCAAGCAACATTTTACAGAATTTTAAATGTATGCTTTCTATGGGATCGTTTTGTTTGTGACCCATACGTCACTGTCATACAGCAGTATAGGCATGATAAGGACGACAAATAGTTTTAGGGACAGCTTTATGTTAGATCTGAAATAAATTCTAGTCTTTCTTAAACCTAAAGGGCGCCTTCCGTCTTTCCTAGTTCTTGCTTAGCTAAATTAAAGTTGCCGAACGAGCTGAGCGTGATGCCTATAGAAATTGATAAAAACGAGCGTTTTCTAGCTGGCAGTTGTTGAAGAAAAAAATGTAATTATTCATTGTTTTTCCAGTATTTTTAAATATTACTATTTTAGTTTTAGTAAGATTGACTTCCAATTCATTTCTAAAAGAATAAGCTTCTAATTTGACTAATAGGTCCTGCATGCCCCTTTTAGCATCTCCCCGCCCCCCCTCCCCTCCCCCGCCAAACATTTTTAAGTAGAGACAATTTGGCCGTGGAGACGAATGTCTTAATTACAAAAGGTCTAATGGCGAGTTGTGTGTAAACCAACACAGGACGTCACTCAAACTGGTTAGCTCAGATTGTTTCGTATCTCACACACAATTCAGATTACGTTACTCTATAAAAGTGTTCAAACGATTAACTGGCTGTACACGCTGTGAAGCTTAATCTCCCACATGAAGAATAATTGAAATAAATTTAAACAAGAGGCCCTGAATGGCCTTACATGTAACTTGGGCCATCTAAGCCTAGCTACATTGAATACATGTAATTCATGGAGTTCTAGCATATGTTTGTGTCATACATGATTTGTGTTAGGGGAGCCAGAGAATTGGTCCACTACTGATGCTCTTGTGATAATTTATAAATAATGGAACTACAACTGTCAAATATCAAATACCCCACGTATGCCAGCCCGGGAGTGGGGGCATCAGGTTTGGAAATGATAGTATTTTATCCTCACTGCATACCTATTGCACGTCACGGTATGTTAAGGTATGAGTGGTATCTACTCCTGGCCTCAGCATTACGCTATCTGTCGCGTTAATCTCCTCTCTGTAGCGCGACACATACGATTACGCTAACGTAAGCGCTCTGATGTCCCTTTTAATGCTATTACTCAGAGACATAAATTACCAATCAAAGTTAGTGTAAAGCTAAACAATGGCACAAGGTTGCTGGGGTGGGAGACCGGGGTCTGATGAAGCGTTGTGTCCTTAGGAACCACGCTCTTAAATTAAGAGGGTAAGCACCCTTTCCGTGTTGGACATACTCGTGTATAGTGTTTGGCCATCTCCCTGCTCTGCCACCCTATATATCTGGTTATGTCCTCATGCGAACAACCTAACAGTTTTAACGTGTTAGACAAACCCACCCTAAAGCTATGAGGTGTTTCGCCATTGTCTAGTTTGGCCTGCATGAGTAAGGTACTTACGAAGGCGATTATTTACTGCCGAAACAAGGAAAGGTCTCTGACTAATATGCTTCCCGGCGTTCGGAGGCCCTGAAGAAATATCCTTGAGACAACTGAACACCCCAGGATCAACACGCTAGGATATAATAGTCTATCCAGAATACCGTACAAACATCCGACTTGTGGAACTGAACCGCCGCCGCCGAGAGCAAATGACCGTGAAGCCCATTTTCGTTAACGTGAAATCGAGTAAGTAACCCTTCAGGTCTTTGAGCTTGAACACCTCCTCAGTACAAAGACGCCCTAGGTCTGAGGCTCTATCGCCTGTGAAAAAATCGACCACACAAACGTGGTATCCCTGACTAAGATATACTTATTAACTCTGGAAAGAGACGCGCTCTCTGTAATCAGAAATTTGGTAAAAAAAGAGGGGAACCGCTTGCGAAGGGGTAACCGCTAGGCTGGTTTGCTCTTCCTGTGTAAATTTGAGATATTCCTTAATTCGAGCGTGTGAAATAGGGTTAGATTCGTTAACGCGACCTAGTCTATTAAATATAGCCCTGAGCTTACCCAGGAGGGAATCTACTGTACCTGCCGCGAGGCGGCTTGGGCACCTACAATCTATTCTAGAACACGATCGTACATGAACAACCGTCCTGCCTGCCTTGTCTTTGCTAATAAGGAACCTAATGTCATCATCAACTGTACTTGAGGATATTGTCCTTGGCGGGACGAGGGAGGCGAGGAAGCGAGAAAATTGTTGCTCTGAAGCAGATTTTTGACGCTGATACGGTTTCCTATGCAACGCAGTCTTGAACTTTGCCAAACGCTTTGTTGATGGCTGTCATGTCATCGCCTGGCCGAGGGTTTCCCAGATTCAACCCTATCGTAGCCACACCACACGCTTGACAAAAGTTGGCGTCCAAGTCGTTGGAATATAGGCAGGAGGTACAACGGCGAGCGGCCTTCCAAGATCACGAAATCTGAGGTATGAAAGAGGAAAACCAGAGGTAAGCCGTGGTTCAGCATATACGACGAAAAGCCCACAAATCCCATTGTAATGGCCTCGCAAGCCACCCTGGCAGTAAACGCGATGGTAAAAGCAGAGCCGATGTCGAGCCCGTTCGTCCCAACAATAGCCGTTCCACGGTGATAAGAATGCAACAACAACCGTCTTGACTGCATGTAACCCTTGTCGATAACATGGCGCAGAAGCGGTCCCACCAGAACGAACGGTGGAAAGACAAACATTGTTCCCCTGGGGCAAGGGCTGCGCAAAGACGTTAAGGCCTGCCGAGGCTTAACCTGAGTATCAGGCCCTCAAGAGTGAAGGCGTAGAGAAAAGAGAAGAGAGCCTGACACAGATCAATAGAGAAAGGCTTTCTGCCTCCAACTCCAAAGCTACGTCATCGAGCCATCACTTTTTAACCAATGACATTTATTTCCGGTTTTCGAAAAATTGACAGAACTGTCATCGCGAGCTTCGGGAATTTATAGTTTTGATATGTCGGCCGGATTTTTATACATCAAAGTTTTTCGATCTCTGTAAAGAAAATGTAAGACCTTAGTATGGTACTTGTATTTCGTCTGTTTTTTTGTCTTGTGCTACGACTTTATAACACAGAGTTCTGCTGCTTCTGTAATTCTCTCAATAGAAGCTTTTGAGTTAAGTTATGTTGCCGTGGGAATTGTTGGGCTTACAAGGAATGTGCTAAATTTCGCAGCATTCAAGCGGCACAGCTTTGATACCATTCACTGCAGGACGAGAAATCTGCTGTACGTGTTTTTATCAGCTTCAGTGGACTGACGGCAACATCATGGTGACGATCTTTATTTCTCCCGTTGTTCGGTTTCCAGAACTGTGAGAAGATCTTTTGAGTGGGAAACAACTGGTCTGAAATTCCCGCCGGCAACACTCCGAGGACGTCCTTTCTTTTGATTGAGAAGCAAGCCTTCGAGACAAAGTTTTTGAGCAGCTTTAAGTGAATATTTGGTAAGAACTGTAAAGCGCTTCTAGCTGCTTTTATGAAATCCATTTCATTCGTTATTACAAGGGATATTTCAGATACCAAATCGTTGTTCGCTAGTGCAGATTTCAAAGTAAGCTCGCGCGGACCGACATTTTCACATCCGGTTTTGAGACTTTTGTTTTTTATCCAATCAGCGTTACATCCAGATTCTGGATGTTGAACACGAGTCAATGAATGGATATGTGTCAGGCCCTTTTCTTTCTCTTCCCCCTCTCCTCTCCCCATTCTCCCTCTCCTCCCCTCCCCCCCCCCCCCCCCCTCCCCCCCAAAAAGGGCCTGATACTCAGGTTAGCCTAGCCTGGCGTAGGCCATGGCGTGAAATGTGGCAACAGTTTTCCCGTCTGGTCCCTTTGGCAATTGCTGTCAATTGCAAGTGCCACTGATGAGGTCAAACGTGTGAGGGCCAAACAGCCGCTGTACTTGAGCCCAGGTGTCGTCTGACAGAGTGCAATCCAAATCGGGTTATCCGTTGGGTTTTCACGGGAGGGAATGTAATGAACACTTATACTGAAATTGAATTCCTGGCTACAGCGTAAGATAGCCTTAATCGTGTCGTTGGTCTTGGAGTTCTTGCAACCATCATTCTTCCACGTTGCTAGTAAGGCTTTACTATCGGTGTGAACATCGACGCGGGAGCTTCGGATCTGGTTCTTGAAGGAATTAAGAGCACACAATAAAGCTCTAGCTTCAAGAACCTTTATATCATCTGACTCGTCCTGCCAGTAATCTCGCGATTCTATTCTCTGGCAGAATTCCTCCCAAAGCGCACTTCGATGCATCGCAGTACAACGTTACCACGACGTGTTGTTCTGGTCTCCATGGCAAACAATCGGTCGAGTCATCGAGGAATCGCCAATATACAAGCTCTGCGCGGAGAGCCCCTTGAACCTTACTCGCTGCCCGCGTTGTTCGCGTGAGAAGTGCGATGGTCTTGAAAACTTCTCGAATGTAAAGCTTGCAGCCAGGGATCGCAAGGCTGAAAGAAACTGCTTTCCCAGAAAAACGCTGAATTGTCTTCAGGCTTACCGAGCAAGTAGCCAAAATACTTTCGCGGAGGGATTTCAACTTCAGTTTCTTGTCCTCTGGCACGAAGAAAGCCTGTCGTGCCGAGTCGGAGAGGAAACGCACTGACGTGGAGTGGACGCACTGGGACTTGTCAATGTTAACGAAGTATCCAGCCTCTATTAATAGGTAGCACAAGATGTTGGACGCTGCTTCTGCGTTCTGTATGCTCGGCGCCCAGTTCTGCGGTACGGCGGGGCTAAATAATTGGCCGACATGGCGGTCGTCAATGCACTGTGACACCGGAACTCCGAATGAGCGAGCTGCGCTAGAAACCGCGAGTCCCAAGTTGTGGTACACATAGGCGCTAGCTTTCCATCCGAAGGACAATGTACGGAAAGTGGAATAGAACCCCTCCCATATCAGGCCAAAATAGGTCTCGGACGAAGGGTGAAGCCCAAGGAGGATTGAAAGGGCTTCCCGTGGTACTTTGAGCGCTCACATGGTATTTTTACAAGTTACAGAGATTGAAAGGAGAGGTTCGCGCAAAAATTCCCTTCTATTACAAGCGATTTTTCTTCTCTTTTAGGAATTGAAGGAGAATCCCTTATATACCAATCGTCTCTTTATTATTCATATTACGTGGTACAATGTTTTTTTCCAGACAACTGTCGTTGCATTAATTCATGCGAAGTCGTTTTGTTATGCTTGAATTCATAATAGCGTCCATTGTTCAAAGTTCAAGGTGACTGACCTTCTCATGAATTGAAGTTTCTTCCTAAATCACTGAATACCTTAGAGATTTTATGTATCAGATATCTTATTCAAGTGCTCAACAATACTCGGTATTCAAATGTATTCTAATGTACTCACGTTCTGCTGGAGTAATCACGTCTGCATTAACCGTTAAAATTTGGCGCGAAACGGATATTCTCAAACCACCGCTGCGAATTCACGGTCGAATTCACTCACGATGATTTTGCAAATCTTTGCTACTTGTGAAGGGGAATCTGTTTGATTTATCCTTAGGTGTTAATATTCAAATGCATGAAGATAATGTTGGTAAAAGACCACATATTTGAAGTGGAAAATCAGTAACTTCTCTCTCGGCACAAAACTCGGTAGCAAACTCGGTAGACGGTAGTCAACTCTCCGGCCGGCAGCAAACTCGGTAGTCAACTCGTTTGAAAACTAACAATTAACCTCCAGACATGGAAAACTTCGTACTGGGGTGAACTTCTTTGTACTTTGATCCATATAATAGATAAAATAGACATAAATAAGCTCGCGAGTGTCAAATGGACTAGCAGAGAACGGTCTTATCCGAACGCCAGCCATCTCAAATGAGCAAGTCACGTGATTTTTGTCGTTGATAATATATTTGGTTGCAAAGGATCATGGGAAGCCCTTTCAATCCTCCTTGGGTGAAGCCTAACGTGTTGGTAGCCACTTTTTTCTTCAAATGTCGTCTGAAAATGGCCAGGTAGAACATATCTCGGCAGGTCCGGAAGGTGATCCAATTGAAATGGGAGGTCCTTAATCCATAAGTTAAGGTAGCGTTCGTCGTGGCATAGGCGCGGTTTTGATGGTTCTACCGTAAGTGGTAAGACTAGACGAGGTGGCGAGACTCAACCAACTTGACCGACAAAATACCAGATGACATCCACTGAAGGATCGTTGTTGATATAAAGTTAGAAAAATGGGAACACGATCTAGCATTTTCTAGCATGACAGCAGGAAATTCCGCAGAATCAAACTGATCTCCCTTAAAACTCCCCTTGAAGTGTCTGAAGAAATGACATATTTTAACACCCTCGCGGATTATTCCCAGGAGATCGACGTTGCGAGTGCTAGCGTTTGCCAGAAGACGCTCCCACACTGGGATATTAGCGTGGAGTGTGCCAGCTCGGAAGCTATCAGCATCACGGAATCGCAAATGGGGCGGCATGCCAAAGGCTGGGTTGCTGGCAACCATGGCTGGAGAAGCCAAAGGGCCAACGAAAGGCTGGGTTCCCCCCGCTATATCACATAATGGTATTTACCCATTCGCGTTATCCCTGCAAGTGGTGACAAGCCTGGCCTCAAACGAGAAGGGCGTTACCTAAGAAATAACGAAACGAAGCAGGGATAATCCAGGGCTCAGAACCAGATCCGGAGACACTGAGAAGGTCACCCAAGGTCAACGAGGGGAAGAGAAATTAGGAAACGAACAACAGTAAAGAACAAATGTGTATAACTAGAGCGTGAACGGCAGTAGTTTATTAATAAATAGTGAGGCAAAACATCTAGTTCGGGCCTAAGTCATTACTGAGAGTAATTATTGAGAGTTCGTCGACGGACTGAATAGTTTTGAAATTATCTGCGGCCTCGACCCCAGGCACCACGGGGAGCGTCCTGTGTGGAGCGGCAAAACTGGGCAAAATGGCCTAACTGATTACAACGGTAACATCGCCCCAGACCGATCATACGGTGTAGGCCGGCGGCGGTCGTAGATGGGGGAGTCGCTTGACCACGTGGTTCGCTTAAGGATTGACGCTGCCTCCTTCGCTATCTTTGCTCGGATCGGGTCTCCTAACAACCCAAGTAGTAGGCGCTGGAGCTGTTGGCCGTCCAGCCTGTCCGCTCTGGCCCTGACTTCTAGCCTGAATTTCAGCCGTCTCCTCTGGGTTCGTTCCTCTCTCGGGAGGAACGAACAAGAGGAGACGGCTGAAATTCAGGCTACCTGACTTCATCTAGAACGGCAGCATATTCGTCTGCTTTGTCGTGGGCATCGCTGCGTGCAAGGCGGACAAGCGATTGCAGCATCTCCATCACCTCGTAGCGATCGAACATCGGTGCGGGACGATTTAGATGTCGACGAAATGTGGCTAAGGCCAGGGCCGTACCCTCACGGGTCCTTACTGGCTCCAGAGCTTCTATCTTTGCTTCTAGTTGTTCTAGACGGTCACGGGGCTAGGAATAATAAAGCGTACATGGCGGTGAACGACAAGCGAAAACAAACCGAACGTCGAGCGCAGCACACAAATATTTGCAAAGCTCGTTCAGGTCTGGTTCAGGATCGAATTTCGGGTAAAAACTGTGTTCCTAATCTGAGCACAGTCGAGTACAGAAAGTCCTCCAAATTTCTCGCGATAATAGATATCGTCATTCTTGACCCCTTTAAGTGGTTTGTGTGTAGTAAGACGTGTCACGTGTTCCGTCCCGTGACTTACACGACCAAGAAATCGGTAAATCAAAAACGCAGCTCGGATTTTAACTGACATGGCGACGATGATGTGATTCAGATTAAAGCCTTTCAGCAACATCATCTTATAAACGATGACTACAATGTTTCCATAACGAGTTATGAAGGCGAAAATATGCAAAATAGGTCGCTTGCGTCCCCCTCTTTTTTTTGTACCCTTAATATTTCCTTATCTTTATATGATAGTCATGGTTTTTACGCGTAGTCTAAACACTGCTGGAAGAGGAATGTTTAACAGGGTTATTTTGTATCCGTATGTTACCCTCGCAACCGCATTTGGCCTAAACATTTCCCCCCTTCTAATTATGACGTCATAGACACAACAGTCATCCACATAAATGTATTTTTTTAATATTTACAATTTATTATGTCACGTGGCCTATTTCATTTCGTTGACAACAACAACATTTTATTTCGTATCTCTAAATATTAAATACAAAGTTTAATCAAAGAAAGAGGAATGATTCAAAAATTATGGTACAGGCTACACTGAATATTCAAAAGACTAATCTAGCAGGTAGCACTTACAAACTATATTAAACTGAAAATGGTTGGTAGAATAAGATGAACAAGAAGGTTATAAAATTAAACATACAATTATGTAGATACATAAATAATACAGGATACAGTTAAAGAAAAACATTCAAGTAAACTTTGCGAATAATCATGAAAGAGTATATAAATAAATAAATGCTACATTCAGTATCACACAAGCACAGGGGACCTAGAGAGTACAAGATATAAGGTATATTTATACTAATCGGGAACAGTGTTCATATTTAACTAGCAAACTTTCTTTGATCTTATATTTAAACTGTGACTTTTTCAGATCTTTAAGCGATATATCAATAGCATTCCAATTTTTTACACCCTGGAAACGAATGGAAAATTTACCATAATTTGTTCTCACTGAAGGAGTGTAGAATGATTGTTTTGAGGATAGCCTAGTGTTATAAATATGAACTTTATAGTGACCTTGTATAGTATTCATACATAAATAGGGAGTTATATAATTGAACTAAATCAACAAATTTAACAATAGTAGTATAGGGTGCATGGAATTACCCCTTTTTTGTGGTGGTTTCTCATTAACGTGTGGTGGTTTGTGGTGGTTTCTCATTAACGTGTGGTGGTAGGTATGACGTCACGGTTCTATTGTCTTTCCGCATGGCGCTCTCATTAATAAAAGGGGGGTGAATAAATTATCTATTGGCTGAGGCTCCTCCTCCTCCTCCTCCTCGCTACCCCAAGGCTTCCTGATGTTACAGAAAATACCTGTACAACCGAAACTGTAACAGGGTAGCCTTGGGGTAGCGAGGACGAGGAGGAGGAGGAGGAGGAGGAGGAAGAGGAGCCTCAGCCAATAGATAATTTATTCACCTCCCTTTTATCAATGAGAGCGCCATGCGGAAAGACAATAGAACCGTGACGTCATACCTACCACCACACGTTAATGAGATACCACCACAAACCACCACACGTTAATGAGAAACCACCACAAAAAAGGGGGTAATTCCATGCACGCTATACTACTAACAATATTAAGTTTTTGAACAGAGAACTAGTATGTCCATTATAACTTGAGAAAGTAATAATCCTTATTGCTTTTTTTGCAGTACGATAATTGGGTGAAGGATGGAGGTGTAGGTGTTACCCCATACGATTAAGCCATAGGTCAGAAATGGGTAAATCAGTGAATAATATAATTGTACTAGACTTTTTACATCAACATAATACTCTCATTTTTGAGAGTATGCCAATGTTTCTTCTTAATTTCTTAGATATGTAATTAATTTGTTGCTTTCAATTAAGATGAGTATCTATCGTTATACCCAGATATTTAATGTATGACTATTGATATATAATTTTACTACAAAATTTACTTTTTTCTGTGGTGGATGGAAAATTACAAAATTAGTTTTATCAAATTATGTTAAGTGATAGTTTATTGGTAGATAGCCATGTATTAACAGTTTTGAGCTGATCATTTAGCATTGTTTCTAGTAAAGGCAAGCTTTTATTTGTGTAAAATATATTGGAATCATCTGCAAAAAGATGAAAATCGAGTTTATCAGAACAATTTTTAAAGTCATTAATATAGAGAAGAAAAAGAAGTGGACCAAGAATAGGCCTTTTGCAGCTAACAGCCACGTGCTGATATAATACAGTCACGTGCTGATATAATACAGTCACGTGCTGATATAATACAGCCACGTGCTGATATAATACAGTCACGTGCTGATATAATACAGTCACGTACTGATATAATACAGTCACGTGCTGATATAATACAGTCACGTGCTGATATAATACAGTCACGTGCTGATATAATACAGTCACGTGCTGATATAATAGCATTTACAAACAGGTTTTGCTAATAACGATACCGATCTCGTACAAGTGCCGTTAAATATATAAATTAAGATTTTTTTGCCATCCAGCACAATCCTGTTTAATCACGTGAATGCCTAGCTGCAAAAGGCTCAAAGCCCCCTGGGCATCTCTGGCTCTCTGAGCCCATGGATCCCAATACCGTACTCGCATAATTCTCGCCCCTGGAGCGTCTCGGGATCCTGGTGCACACGGTTCCTGGACCCGTACTCGTATGATTCTCGCACCGGAGGTGTGACCGGCTCCCACGCTCCCCGGAACAGTACTCACATATATACATGTAGTTCTCGCCCCCGGAGCGTCTCTAGCTGGCTCCCAGACCCAACGGTTCCCGGACCGTACTCGCATACTTTTCGTTCCCGGGGCGTCTCGGGCTCCCGAAGCCCACGGGTCTCGGACGTCCCAGCTCCCGGAGTAAAACAAGTTCTAATGAACACCCGAAGTCCCTGACTGTTAACGATGGGAATAAGTAACTAACTACGCGAAATAAAAAATTAAAATAAATGTAGCTAGACCGTAACGTACCATGACCAAAAACTACTCTATACAATGACTCCCTATGGGAATAGGTAACTAATTACAAGCACTAAGTATGACATGGACTGGTAAGCTCTAGAATAAATAAAGCGCTAAACTAAACGCCAAATAATAAATACCTAATGAGTAGAAATTCAGAGTAGGCGAAATAAACCCAACGACAGCGCTGAAAGAAAGGACGAGGTTGTCTGCCATGACGGTCGCTAGTGGCGGTTGACTGGTGAGGTGGCACAGGCGATAAACTCTCCTTCCTCTCCGGAATCCCAGCAAATCGAATCCGTTCTGAGCCACGTATTTTATACTAGAGACCCGCAAAGCATCATGCATGCTTACTGTGAAGTATAGGCAATCGGTATTCGGAGAATTATCCACATTTTCGTGATGCGCCAATTGTGTATGCAGTAAGAATAGAGCCATAATACACACACAACACACATACATACATGCTGTGCATGTATATATACATTTCAGCCACAATTTCTTTCAATTATGTAGTTTAATATTACAGTAGAACCCCACTATCTCGAACTCCCAAGGGGAGCGAAAAATAGTTTGAGATAGCGGGGTGTTCGAGAAAACCACGTTGGAGATAGCCGATAGCAAATGACTGAGAAAACAGGAGCAAATCCAAGGGGAATCGGATATTCTGTTCGAGATAGCGGGGAGTTAGAGATAACCGAGTTCGAGATAGCAGGGGTCTACTGTACTTTGTTTATTCTTTTCAATAATTATTTAGTTCCTTGACGACCATTAGAATTATAAAAGCTTGGTTGGGGTTTTGTTGATTGAAGTGTAATGGTTATTTGAATGAGTAGTCTGCAAGATACTGAATCACTCTTTCAAATTTGATGCGGTTTACAACTACGAGAAAGCAATTCTAGAACGGCAAAATTCCACATAATGTTGCGATTCCTTGTGAATATTTAGGGAATGTGTCGTTATACATGTGAAATAAAGTCATCTATCTAGATCTGCAGTTACAATGTTTGACTTCTGAGTAAGTGTCAATTGAATAACGGCCAGAGGAGACGGCTGAAATTCAGGCTAAATTCTCAATACAATATTTTCGATTGGGGTCGTAAACTACAGACCACCATTTTCAAATATTAGTGAGCACTGTACTAGTGTCCATTTTCTACATCTTGAAGGAAACTGAAACTTATAATGGCAGGCCACAAAGAAACGTGCAATGTTCACTCTTTTTTTTCTATCATTGGGATTGCAGCAAGATTAATTTTCGTTCCCGAATAATTCTTAAAAGTACTTGTAGTCTTGACCGAGTGAAAGTGCCGATGCTGACCTGGAACAGTCAGATCCAAGAACTGAGGAATCCGGCTTTTTACTACTATATTTGATGCCATTACCAACAACAACAATAACATTTAAGTTCTCATAAGATGATGGATATGTATAGTAATAAGGCATAATAAGAAATACAATTATGAGAAGGTAGATCCTTAGAGTAACCTTCAAAACTAAGGGTTATCTTAAGCCAGGACTATCTACGATGAAAAAACATTGAAAATAAATAAAAACTCTGAATTTCTAACGAGACCCGAAACAACCATAGGAGCTGATCAAAGTCAGGGCCCGACTAAACCACAGATCAAATTCGGACGGAGTAATACGCAGGGTGCAGGGTGCGCAGGGCATGCAGGGTGCGCAGGGCATGCAGGGTACGCAGGGTGCGCAGGGTGCGCAGGGCGCGCAGGGTACGCAGGATAGCCGGCAGATCACTGGCGCGTCCACGTGGAGTTGTGACAGTAAACCGCGCCACTTCCCTTGAGACGCGTAATCAACTGGAGGTAAGTGTATATTTTGAATATCTGTACATATCGGCTGTGTGATGCAAGTTTTATCGGAGGGAAAGACATAACAATTCGCCACCGGGAGGCGGCCAACCTACAGAGCTTTCAATCTGTTCAATGTGCTCGACATGTCGTGTCTTTTTCATCTAATCATGTTTTCTCCTAATGCATTTTCCAGCTGTGAAAGTGATGACTGTGATCTCGTGTCTGTATCGTCTGACCTTGACGAAACATTATCAGGTATGTTATGTATGGCTAGCTAATTATTTTTACGGGAGTGAATGACCTTTTTATTTTTATGCTTTTATCTGCCAATCATTTCTAATTGTTTCCATGCAAATAGATAACTAAAAAGAAAACATTAGGCAATGTACAATTGCCTAATGCCGATTTTGTATAATAGTGAAATACATCTTCTCGACAAAATATTGGTGACGCCCATGGGCATGGGGAGAGATAGTGCAATACAAAACCAGTTCTACCATTTCAAACTTAATTTCTTAGCCATTTTGACTTAGCTTTGCTATGGAGGTTAGGTCGATATTGTTGTTTTTATATCACTTTAATAGATCATGATCATTACCACTACAGTACCAGTAATATATATATTTAGGCACTGCCTAAAAGTGGAGCTGCAGATACTTGACTTTGTGGGTTTAGAACAAGGTCAATGATTTCAAACCATCACATGACAATCTGGTTCCACCCCCCTTGCCCCCCTTGCTTTTCTATCCGGTGATAAATCATTTTCAAGATATACCATAAAGATTCAATTAAGCACTCTCCTTCTAATAAGCGCCCCCTGTCGAATAAGCCCACCCCCTTTCGAATAAGTCCCCGTCTACGAGGCTTATTTTGCAATAAGCCCCCGGTATGTTTTTATTGACTCGGATTGCTCAAAAATGATCAAATATGAAATAGACACCCCCTCCCCATAAGCGCCCCCTCTCGAATAAGCGCCCCTCTCGCACCTCTAAAATTAAGTAAAAGCAATACTTATCCACTGTTAACAGGTGACAATTATAAGATGGCAAGCCCGCATGAACCCTAATATATTGAGATTGAAGGACGACTTATGCATACATTGAAAGGTAACTGCATGGAATGCTAGAGTGCAGACTTTAGACCCGTGAAATACGCGTAACTATTTAGCACTAAATAGTGATATTTAAACAAAAGAAAACAATACAAAAATAGCACTATTTAGTACTATTTAGATTTACTAGTATTTCCTGGGTCTCATGACGGGCATTGACGGCACTCTACTACCTTCACAGCTATGTTTTAGTCCTACAAAACAATGTGTATAGGATTATAATATAATACAGATTGGAATATTCCTAGGATTTCCTTACTAGATCGGAAAACAGAAATCTCAGGGAAATAGAAAATAACACTTTTTTTTTACAAAACATCACTTTTGCTGGGCAAACTACTTAATGAGAATTATGAGATCACGCGCGTAAACAACCAACTAAATCAACACATACACAGCAGAATCAGTCAAAACGACATTTTATTTCACAATCGTTTACATGAGAGAGTTTCGGGGACTTTGCTAAGAAATAATGGATTAACAGAAAGACATGATAATCAGTGACAAATACACAAAATGTCAAGATGGTTATTAGCCTGTGGTGTTGCCCTTTGTCTTCGGTATTCTTTATCAACTATGTGCTACAAAGCTATGTTACATTTATAATAATTATAATAATCTACATTTTTATAGCGCCATTTCCTGCTAGCAGAGGTCTCTCTCTGTCTTGGTAAAAGGAAAGGCGAGGGAGAGACCTCTGCCGACATCAGACGCTTTCTCTGTCGCGCATGCGTGAAGTTTCCTTGGCAACAAGTGACACGATCTCACGTGTACTTATGAGCGCACGAAACAACGATAAAAAAACAACTGACGCGTAGAGCTATTTCCGGTAAAACGTGTTTTCGAAACTGGTTTGACTCGTCCATGAATGTGGACGGCAAGCGTTGGATGTCGGCAGAGGTCTCTCTCCCTCGCCTTCCATTTTACCAAGACAGAGAGAGACCTCTGCTAGCAGGGAACTTCTAGACCAATGGCGCTTTACAATAATATAACTTAATATAACTTAATATACTAAGAAACTTAAAAAATAGGCAGTCTGGGACTGCATGTATCTACGGGGTATAGAATAGGAGTGTTGTAAAAGATAGACCACAGGCTTCCCAGACTCGACGTATATTTCCCGCTTATTAGCCTGTTGGGTTACCTGTGGTTTATCGATTACTTTCATAACGATATCAGAAGAGTTTATATAATTGCTCCGTGTGAATTCTCTTTTCCGATTCCTACGAAACAAATCTTGAATAATAAAAGAGTGATACTTAATGAAGTTGTGTGAGTGGTTTTTTGGCGATTTTGGGCGGTTACCGACTAATTTTAAATTTGGAACTAGCGAAAATTTCTCACGTGGAACTGTCATAACACTCGGTGAAGACCCCAACTCACTATCTTGGTCCTCTGATTGGCGATATATTTGTTTCCGTTCTTCGAGCGGAAGTATAATTTCACGCTTGAGGGTCCCACATGAAAAAAGGCGATTTGCATCGTTTTGGGTAGGGGCGGGAATATTTTCGACCGCTTTGGTCATTCTGGTTCTTACAGATCATTGGAAGGTCGCACTTTTTGGCTCTTGAGGAGGCCGTTTGGCGGTGATAAATTTGATGGATTTTCCTAAATCTCGGGTCAGATGTTGCTTGATAACTATTCCCTCCTGTACCGAAAGCGGTCAAAATTTTGAATCCTAATAAATTGCTGTAGAAGGCCCAAAATCGCCAAAAAAACACTCACACAACTTCATTAAGTATCAATCTTTTATTATTCAAGATTTATTTCGTAGGAAATGGAAAAGAGAATTCACACGGAGCAATTATATAAACTCTTCTGAGATCGTTATTAAAGTAATCGATAAACCACAGGTAATATGTATATTCTGCCGAGGTTAGATCATTAACGACATTCCGCACGTTTTACCAGTTTGTGACTATAAGCACCGTTGCTCATTGGTGGCTGGGGAATATAAAAGGAAAGGACGCTTCCCAATTATAAAACTCCGCCACTTCGTGCCGGTTCTGTTCCGGTCGGAGTGGCACTTCCACACCTTATTAATGACAATACCCGAGGCAGAATAATACACTTTTCATGAAGATACTCATTCCCTCCTCTCCTTTCAGCTCCAATAAATGGCGATTAATTCCGCATGTTATTAAATGTATACTTTTTGGGGGGAGGTGGGGATAACGCTCGCCATTCTGCTGTTTTTGGTGGACGAAAGCGTTGGGTTGCCATATTTAGTTCACGACAACTCACCGCAACCACGTTAACTTTTAAAGGGGCTGTGTCATGGTACTGCGCATGTATCGAGTAATTGCTCGGTTGGTGGCTTTAATTGGATAGAAACAGTTAGACTGTTCATATACACTGTTTGTTGATCTTGTTTGCATATTTGGTTTGGTTTTAAGCATCCCACATGGCCGAGAGGTTCGGTAGTTCATATCAAAATCGGTGGAAATAACTGTTTCGATTCCGGCCCGGAACGCAAAGGCTATTACCGTGACACAGCCCTTTAAATGAAATAGTGCATAACTTGAAAATTCAAATCAGATCTGCGCTGGAATTCCCTGGAGAGATGTATGAAAACAAGGAGTGGTTACTCTATTTTTCTTTATTTGTGTTGTCTACATACTCATTTAACTATGACATACTTGAATAGATGAATTCTTATCCTATGGCACAAGCGGCTCGCCATTGTAAATGCCCATACAGATCGTCCGCTCATAATTTATCTATAACTTAAAAATATATAACTAGGTTGTTATTTACATATAGGCTTGTTTAAAAAGTAAAGTGTTAATCTGGGTTTTAAAATCCCCTATAGATGAATATTGTCTAATTGTTGTTGGGAGAGCATTCCACATCATTGGAGCCGCCGCTTGAAAGGCTCTGTCTGAGCTTTGTAGTAGGAACTCGTAGGAGGTTCTTTGAGGAAGGTCTTAAGCAGGGGCATAACGTCGGAGAAGTTATATTATAACACATAGGGGCCATTCTATTTAGAGCTTTAAACGTTAACAGTAATACCTTATATATAACACGTTCCATAACCGATAGCCAGTGAAACTGTTTAAGGATATTAGGTGTTACAAATTTTCGGCCGCCCATCACTAGTCAAGCAACAGAGTTTTGAACACGCTATTGTCTACCTATGAGATATGTCATACAATAACGAATTACTACTATCTATTTCTATCCATCTACTATCTAATTCGTTGAGATAAAAGCATGAACTAGTGTCTCAACATCGTTCTGTGACAGACATTTCTTGATTCTAGCAATGTTTCATATGTGGTAAAAAGCTGTTTTGCATACATACATTTACGTTAGAATCTTTGGTTTCGCTACATTTTGTAATTCAAAGGTTGTGTAATTGCTGCGAGCGAACTAATCTTGACGTTACAACGCAGGGTGACCACACGCATACCTTTTCGCAAGTACATACCATTTCCTTGAAAAATATTTTGGGTTCATGGTCACCGGCCGGTGATCGCCTCGCTTTGACGCCCTGGTCTCAGAAGATATGTCCCGGATGTAAAGCATTTTCGTGGTCACCGATTTCAACGCCGGTTTCGGCTGGTTTCAAGAATACCATTTTATCAAATTATAATGTCAAACTCCGCTTTATTCATAGCTGGAAGTATTCATCAGGGTCACAAACGTTTTAGTGATGTATCGAGAGGAAGACAACATTCTTTTATGAGATGTTCAGCGCTGTCGTGTGTCAAATCTAACCAGTTCAGCAGTGGACCTCTGACACAATCGATACAAATTATCCGTATCGAAGGAGACCGATTGAATCTCGCGTTTCGCTTGGCAATCGACTCAACATAGATGCAGAGACAATATCGCTGAACAATCTACCCGTTGAGGCATGTTGATCTGTGGAGGCATGTTGATCTATGGAGAGTAGACTAACACTTACAAATCGTCCTTCGCGACAGCAAACGAACCCTTCCGAGTACGGTAGCAAACAAGTCGTCCAACGTCAGTGGAACAAATGAAAAATCGACCCTATCAAGTATCAGGTTTACCCCATATAATTCCGCTTGCTTTTAAGCTTTTACATTTTTCTAGGACATTTTTTGTAATGAGTGTATACATAAAATTGTTATTGTTTTGTAGCATTGGCATGTTAAAACGTGCATCACTCGGACACAAATATTATTAACTTTGAGTTGATGTTATTGTTGATGTGGACGGTTGTATCCTGGTGGTGAGAAGACATTGACCTCCAGTCCATGGATTCCGGAGTACATTTAGAGAGTCCATACACTGGGGGTCTGTATTTTCTCCATTACCATTGAATTCTGCCTGTTATAGTTTGTGATTGTTTGTGATTGTTCACACATTTCAATAAAATATATAAACTAATTTACTCGTCTATATTTCCGTTGTCGAAGTTGTTATTTTCTGACCAAAATGCACATTGTCTAATAACCCAACACAGTCCCTGATTGAGCAAAGTATGATTTGCAAGTTCCTGTAGTTTTAATTAACTAGGAGTAATTATAGATTATGGCAAGTGCGTTGGACAAATTTGAATGATTGTGGAACATAACAATAGTTGATAATTTTCGATTAAAAAATGAAACAAAGGTAATAAAATAAATAAAGTGGAACAATATAGAGCCATAGAGATTTTTAGTTTGCCCAACTCACACTCGAACTAATACCACTAGACTGTCAGTAGATCTATGCATCCCCTCGTAGCACTTCACTTTCTATTAGAAACTTCTAGTATGTATCAGTTTACGCGCGAAATATACGAAGGTGTTCCACGTCACACCACAGGTAGCCCAAGCTTACGATCTGTATAAGCGATTACAAGAGAATGTATGGAAATTTCACTATTATTGCTGTTGTGCTCTAAATCAGAAGCCCATTACCAGGAGCGTGCATCTCCCAGATTAGGTCTGTCCAACAGCAGAACAGAGGATATAGCTATTTTTAGCCTTGTGTTTCCCGCGAGAAGAAACAAAAGCCGTCACTTTTAACCAATCAGGATGCACTGAAAAATTGAGAACAAAAGACAACGTAATCGCATACCAGAACTTCGCGACTATAAATAGCCACATCGTCTACTGTGCTGTGGGCGCTACCCATCACATAGGTACGCTCCTGGTAATGGGCTCCTGTCTAAATCTAATAAAATGATTCAAAAACATTGGCTTTCCCTTGTAGTTATTACTTTAGTTATTACCTCTCTGGTGATTCAGGGGAGAAACAGACCTCATGGTTCTAAATGCCCGTCACCGCCCTTCTACTCAAGCATGTTAAGGCCTGGTTCAGGGGTCAAATTTCGGGTAAAAACTGTTTTCCTTATTTTAGCACAGCCGAGTATGGTAAGTACGCCAAGTTTCTCACGATAATAGGTATCGCCATTCTTGACTACCTTAAGTGGTTTGTGTGTAGTAAAACGTGATCTGTCACGTAACTTAGGACACGTTAACGAGTAATTAAGGCGAAATATACAAAATAGGTCACGTGACTTTTGTACCCTTAATATCTCCTTATCTTTACATGATAGTCATGTTTTCTAAGCGTGGTGTGAAACACTGCGGGAGGACTAATGTCTTAGCAGGGTTAACGAGTAATTAAGGCGAAAATATACAAAATAGGTCACGTGACTTTTGTACCCTTAATATCTCATTATCTTTACATGATAGTTATGTTTTCTAAGCGTGGTCTGAAACACTGCGGGAGGAGTAATGTCTTAGCAGGGTTACTTTGTATTCATATGTTATCGTCGCAGCCGCATTTCACTTAAACGATTTTATATAATTATGACGTCATCGATCACGTGATACGACAGCCATCCACTTAACAAATTTAAGGAAGTGGATATTAGTATTAGGTGTAATTAGGTTTTGTTTAAACTGTTATTCCTCTCAGAACACATTTTTTAACGTAAATCTACTTTCCGTACCAGGCTTTAACATGCTTGAGTATACCACCTGTTGTATACCACCAGTCTGCATGCTGAAACTTTGATACACGCATTCGTCACTTCAAGGATTGACTCTTGTCAAACGTATAAATGTCTGAACAATAATGCCCCATCCTATCTGATAGAACACAATTCGTCCCTATGCGCAATGTAAGATCTGCATCCAAACATTTTCTAGAGGTCTTGCCTTATAATTTAGAAGGTTATAGCCTTAGAGCGTTTTCTGTACATGCACCAAGACTGTGGAATGTTGTACCTGACACTATAAGAGACTGATATGCAACCACTATAAAGCTAGCTTCTCATTGTTTTTCACGGCTAAAAATAGCCTGATCTGGGAAGACGCTGACTCACGAATGCACAACAGATAGACGCTCCTGGTTTGTGTGCGTTTTATTAAGTTTGCTTGCGTTTTATTAAGTTAGTGTGCGTTGTTTGCACGGGTTTTTCACTGCTTGTATTTGCATCCTCTTTCTAAAGTTTGCGTGCATTTTATTAAGTTGGTGTGCGTTTTATTAAGTTTTGCACGCGATTTGGACTTGTGTGTTCGTATCCACTTACTAAAGTTTGCATGCATTTTATTAAGTTTGCTTGCGTTTTATTAAGTTTGTGTGCGTTTCCTTAAGTTTGCACGGGTTTTTCACTGCTTGTATTTGCATCCTCTTTCTAAAGTTTGCGTGCCTTTTATTAAGTTTGCATGCATTTTATTAAGTTTGCGTATATTTTATTAAGTTTGCATACATTTTATTAAGTTTGTGTGCATATTATTAAGTTTGCATGTATTTTATTAAGTTTGCGTGCATTTTATTAAGTTTGCGTATATTTTATTAAGTTTGCATACATTTTATTAAGTTTGTGTGCATATTATTAAGTTTGCATGCATTTTATTAAGTTTGTGTGCATTTTATTAAGTTTGTGTGCATTTTATTAAGTTTGCATGCATTTTATTAAGTTTGTGTGCATTTTATTAAGTTTGTGTGCATTTTATTAAGTTTGCATGCATTTTATTAAGTTTGTGTGCGTTTCATTAAGTTTGCACGCGTTTTTCACTGCTTGTATTTGCATCCTCTTTCTAAAGTTTGTGTGCATTTTATTAAGTATTTGTGCGTTTTATTAGGTTTTGCACGCGATTTGGACTTGTGTGTTCGTATCCACTTACTAAAGTTTGCATGCATTTTATTAAGTTTGCCTGCGTTTTATTAAGTTTGTGTACGTTTCCTTAAGTTTGCACGCGTTTTTCACTGCTTGTATTTGCATCATCTTTCTAAAGTTTGCGTGCATTTTATTAAGTTTGCATGCATTTTATTAAGTTTGCACGCGTCTTTCCCTGCTTGTATTTGCATCCTCTTTCTAAAGTTTGCGTGCATTTTATTAAGTTTGCGTATATTTTATTAAGTTTGCATACATTTTATTAAGTTTGTGTGCATTTTATTAAGTTTGCATTTATTTTATTAAGTTTGCGTGCATTTTATTAAGTTTGTGTGCATTTTATTAAGCTTGTGTGCATTTTATTAAGTTTGCATGCATTTTATTAAGTTTGTGTGCGTTTCATTAAGTTTGCACGCGTTTTTCACTGCTTGTATTTGCATCATCTTTCTAAAGTTTGCGTGCATTTTATTAAGTATGTGTGCGTTTTATTAAGTTTCTGTGTTTTGCATGTTTGTGTATGCGTCCTGTTTTTAAAGTTTGCATCTGTTTTCAGAAGTTTGTATTCTCATTTTAAAGTAGGCATCAACTTTTTAAAGTTTGCAGCCATTCTACGTAGTTTGTTGTATCTATTTTATAAAGTTTGCATCCTTTCCATTAAGTTTGTATCTGTTTTATAAAGTTGTATTTTTTTAAAGTTCGTATTTACATTTTTAAGTTTGCATGCTGATTATAAAGTTGGAATTAATTTTATTATGTTTGCGTGTCTCTTATTAACTTGACAACTCTGTCAAACCACAAGCAGCCTGAATCTAATGATTTTTACAAGGAACGTATGGGAATTTTTAGAAAATATCTAAAACTGTACTAAAATGATCAATAAAGTCATGAAATCTTACTTGTGTATTGTGAAGTTGTTCTTCTTCATCACTGTGTTTATTTCTGGTTTGAGGCACTTCTGGGCTTGTTTCCCTCCCCTATATAAATATTGAGAAGGCGGGAAACACAAGACGCCATCAGACCATGTGGCGACTCTTCGAGGCCTCGTAATTCTTCGAAAATCCAAACTTTCAGCATTTGACCTTCAGAAACCCTTTCTTACATTCCTCTAGCACTCATTTAATCGATCCATCGCTTATTTCCTCGCTTTGTAAGTACTCAAATTCGACGGTTTCTGCAGCCAACCTAGCATGTAACGAGCCGGGGTACCGTCGGCTTGACCTTTTTTCGTGGGCTGCCTGTGCTAGTTGAACCACAGGCAGCCTGTGGTTGAACGTGGCTTTTCTTCGGAAGCAGTGACGAACGACTGCCGAAGGAATCCAATACCTTCGTGTTTTTTCGAGGAGATTCGAAGAACATTGTGCTCACTCGACCAATCGCTGAACGGCGAAATCTGCAGGACAAACTCACGAACTGACAAGGTATATCAGCCATTAGAAGAGCGTAATGGGAATGGACAGCTTTACTTTTAATTGAATCGTCAAATACAGTAGCGGAAATGCCGCTAGAACACACCACTACAACATTTCGTCCAAGGCTTTTCAGACACGTTACGGTTTCGTTTACTCAACAGGATATTAATAGGGACTTTAAGCAAAACACGACAGCAACGTCTTCGACGACGGCATAAAACAAGAGCCTTAAAATACAATAGCTGCACGTGGAAATGTACGCAGTCGCCTACATTCCGTTTTTCGTTCGGCGTGAACGGAACTCTATACTCGGTCATATTTTTCGGAAATCTGATTGTGAAAAACAATTCAAGGCGAACAAGGGAAATAGTAGACACCAAATTTCGGGAGAAAGGCACTTTTCTACGTCCCGTCGTTATTGCCGTCGCCGTCGGCTGGTTGCTTAAATGTCCTGCTTCGGCAATTCTAACTCCTCTTTTCTCATCTGTTAGGCTCCAGGAAAGATAAGGGTTAATACGAGTTCTCACTGACCTATTTTTCCCACTATGTGGTTCAGGTTGTTATTTCCCTTTTATCCTCGTGCTCACTTACGCTTGTGTATGTATTTTGTTTTGGTCTATCATGGTTTGCGTTGCATCACCGTTTTAGTCTCCTTGGTAGTTTCGCCGGTGTATTTTGCCTTCGTTGCCATTCAGCTTTGGTCTATATAGCAGTCCGAAAAATTCACTGACGGGATATTGTCATTAAAATGTAAAGCGCCATGAGACTGTGGTGATATGGCGCTATATAAATATGGCCTATTATTATTATTATTATTATTCGTTACTACCATATGTAGGTGGACGCGGATTTGTGTAGTGCGGTATAAATGTTCTAGTTAATTTTCTATTCTTCGTTTTAGTCCTTTATCTTTGCACGTTTTGGCATGTATTGCCGTGATTTTGGCACATGTGTTGCCGTGAGTTCACATGCTGATGGCCTCACCGAAATACGGATTTGTGCAGTGCGGTATAAATTTTCTAGTTAATTTTCTATTCTTCGTTTTAGACCTTTATTTTTGCACGTTTTGGCATGTTTTGCCGTGATTTTGGCACATGTGTTGCCGTGAGTTCACGTGCTGATGGCCTCGCAAATTGTGGTAATGTTCTTATAGAGGTAATCGGCTAACTCTGTTGCAACCCAATTCTTTCTCTGGAGAATGGACTCTTTGAAAATAAAATTAATTTTATTCAGATAGACATGAAAAAGGAATAATTCCCCAGAGTATAGCATCTGTTTACATCACATGATCTGAATTGGGTGGCAACAGCGTTAGCCGATTACCTCTATTAGTTTTGTGATCCTCGCCTTAGTTTTTATTTTATTTCCGTTTGGCATGTTTTGCCGAGACTCTAGCACATGTGTTGCCGTGATTTTACATGCTGGCCTCGCCAATACGGTTTGTGTGGTGCGATAAGGTTTTTATTAGTTTTCCATTTCTCGCTTTAGCCTTTTATTTTGCACGTTTTGGCATGTTTTGCCGTATGTTTGGCACATGTGTTTCCGTGAGTTTGCGTGCTGGCCTCACAAATACAGATTTGTACAGTGCCGTAATGTTCTAATTCGTTTTTCTATTCTTCGTTTTAGTCTTTTACTTTGCACGTTTTCGCATGTTTTCGGCCGTGAGTTTGGCACATGTGTTGCCGTGAGTTTGCGTGCTGGCCTCACAAATACAGATTTGTACAGTGCCGTAATGTTCTAATTCGTTTTTCTATTCTTCACTTTAGTATTTTATTTTTGCACATTTTGGCATGCTCTGCCGTGCTCTGTGTTGCAGTATCTTTTCCTTTTGGATTTTATCTATTTGCTTTGACATTTGGGCACCACTGTTATGCACTAAGTCTAAGGTAATGTTCGGAAGTTGATACATGGTCGTTACATGGGCTTGCCTCACAGTCATAGCCTGAATTTCAGCCGTCTCCTCTTGTTCGTTCCTCCCGAGAGAGACGTCTGAATCCAATAGCCGATAATGCCGTCCAGTGACGTCAAGGCGGATTAACAATTTAATTGCTGCAAATAAAACTGTCACGGCGATAGTAAGAGTTCGTGAGAAATATTTATTTGAGATTATGCCGACCAAAATAAAAGCCTTACCTATATTATATATCTCTATCCATTTGCTTCTCAAGTGCCTCTTATGTTGTTAAAGTCTTTCCGAAGCAACAAATCGTTATATTATATTTGGAGGCAAAGTACAGTTGATCTTTGTCTTTCCGTTGATCTTTGTACATGTCTCGCGATCTGCCGTTCGAATCGACACAGCTACGAGATATTACCTATGTAAATGATGCAACAGAAAAGTAGAAAAACATGAAAGGATAATGGGAAGACTCTTTTACGGGAAAGAACAGTTGCTTGAAGAGAGTAGCGACATTCTTTACCACTGCGAGTGTGAACAAATAATCGATTGTCAACAACCCCGCGGACGCGACGCGATAAAATGTACATGTTTACAGCTTAGGCGGCCGGTTATTGTGCAGGACACTTTCAATCCATTTCCAGATGTTTTCCTTACTAATTCAAGGTCTTTGCCAAAGGGAAACTCAACAATCAACATTCGCGAGTCCAAAGTGAAACCTGCCGTCTTCCCGGCTGATAATTATGATAATTATGCGAAATTATAGAATATGAACCAATCAAAAATCACTACCAGGTTTTCTGGTAGTGACGTCACTGGACGGCATTATCGGCTATTGGATCGGGAGGAACGAACCCAGAGGAGACGGCTGAAATTCAGGCTATCACAGTCACGGATTCCTACGGTATTATTGATGTTCCTCGGTTATTGCTTTCTCCTGGTCGTTCGACTTGTTATTTCTTTGCACACTACCTTTTAGTATGAGTTTTCGTGAGTTTAGCATGGGTACTTGTTTCTTGAGTACAAGTGTGTTTTGTGGAGCATTGTTTCTATTTACATAAGTTAGCTTTCTCTGTTCCATTATAACTCTATTTGCAGTGTGCACGTTGTATGTGTAGTGTTATTGCCATCATACGTTTAGCATGTAGTTTGCCATGAGCCTATTGTTCCTCACACATTTTCTCTCGCTTAACGCTTATGCAGCTTTGTATTACTCCATTGGTTCATTACATTACAAGTTGGTTCGCCTTTCATGATTTAGTTTTTATTCCCCATTCATCCGTACGTTTGGCATCAGTTGCCAGAGTAATTCGCGCGCACGTGCTCCATTTGTGCCGTGCTGTTTTTTATTCGATGGGTTAGTCTTAATGTTCTATTTGTTTTATTTCATTCATTTCGGGGGTATACGTATTGTAGCGTTTATGCTGTCTAGTACCCCTCCGCCGACCACCCCTTTCCCCATCACCTCCCCAACCCTCCCCCACCCCGCCTTATTTCCCATGGCAGCGTGAAAGGGATACTAGTTCCCTAGTCGGATTACTGACGCTCAGGCTGCCATCCCATGGGTTTCCCGCGTCCCCACATTCCGCTGCGATTAACCCGACTTGCCTCTGGCCGCTATTCTGGTCGTGCTCCCCAGGAGGTGGCACCCTCTCTCCCTTCCCAGTTTCCAACCTTACTCCCTGCCGGTTTCTCTGTTTTTTACTAATCTAAGTATTTTATTATTTGTTTGCCACAATGTACACTAACATAAACAGTATAATTTGTGGAACAAAATCAGTGACGAGGAAGCCTAAACGAGAAACCGTAAGGCTTATGGAAGTTCAGGCTTCCCCTTCATACGAGATTACAGATAACTAAACCAACACTACAGGAGATGGCGGGTACATATATTAAAGCTAAGATAGACAAGGGAGCTCTGTACATAAATTACAGCAAGAGACTATATATAGACAAGGAAGCTGTATTCTAGATGCAGTAATTAAGTTGTCAATATGACGTTAATAAGAATATTTTAAAGTTTGATTTAAAGTTTTTTATGCTAGAAGAATTTGTCAACACATCGTTTAATGAGTTCCAAAGTTGCGGGCCTTGATATTTAATGCAAAATAGTTTGAGTCTAGTTCTACAATAGTGGGAACGAAGTCTAGAAGCGTTTCTGGTATTATAATTATGTAATTGTTTGCCGGAAGTACACATATCATTAAAACTAGAAGGAAGTAAATGATTAGAATAAGAGTCCAATGACATAAAAATGCCAGTTAGCAGTGAATTGATTTCAAAGACTTTCAATATCGCTAATCGTTTAAAAATAGGACCCGAGGGGTCATCAAAAAGTGTGTTTTCTATTGTCCTTACAACACGTTTTTGTAGAAGCAGTAGTCTACGAAGGTTAGTTGGGTAGGTTGAAGCCCAAATTATATATTACAGTAATGCAAATATGGATAGATTAAAGAGTAATATAGTGAAACAATGATTTCCTAGGTAAGTAAAAACTTGATTTGTGTATGGTTTCAACTGACTTTGAAATTTTAGTTGTTATATAATTTATATGAGGTTTCCAGGCTAGGTTTTGATCAATTATAACTCCTAAAAACGAGGTTTGTGATACATGTTTAATTTTATTACCATCGATTAAAAGGGGTCAATTGTGTAATTCGGTCTCTGTCGTGATTTAAATACCATGAAATTAGTCTTTTCTTAGTTTAGTGACAGTTTATTTGCTTTAAACCAGGTGGAAACTTTAATCATTTCAGTATTGAGTACGTAAAACAAAGAATTAGGATCTTTATGAGACAAAAAAAGTACGTATCATCTGCAAATAAAATAAGTTTTAATATATTTGAGGCATTTGAAATATCATTTATATACAAAAGAAAGAAAAGTGGTCCAAGGAATGAACTTGGGGAACGCCACAAGCGATATTTTGGTGAGAGAAACTGGAGTCATTGTATTGTAGAAATTGTTTTCTGTTCTTAAAATAGCTTTTTACCTATTCAAGAGAGATTCTACGTATACTATAGTGATAGAACTTATCAAATAAAATGCGATGGTTACCGTACCCGTCGGTGTCAAAGGCTTTAGATAAATCAAGAAAAATACCAGCAGTAAATTCTTTTTGGTCTATTGCAGTATACACATTATCTAGTAATTGTAAAAGCGCAAATGACGTAGAGTGATTTTTTTTCTAAATCCATATTGATTGTGATATAAAATATCTTTAGCATTTATAAAGTCGTAAATTCGGTTGTAGACAACCCCGTCTAGAAATTTCGAAAAGCAAGGTAGAATAGATATCGGTCTGTGATTATTAAAAAAACACTGGATCATCTGCTTTGAATGTAGGAACGACTTTAGCAATCTTTATACTATCAGGGACAATACCCGTAGTAGAGATAGGTTGATAATATGCTTGTGGCTCAGAGATGTTTAACTGTTATAATTGATACATTATCATGCCCAGAGGCTTTACCTGATTTAAAAGTATTACATATATCTTCTATCTCATTTTTTTTAGCGGGTTTAAGAAAGATACTAGATTGATAATTACCCGATAGGAATGATGTGTGAGATATAGGAGTATCAGGGATTTGATCAGCTAAATTTACAGCAACATTTGTAAAATAACTACAGAATCGATTAGCAATTTCTAAAGGATCAGTAATTTCATTATTATTATACATGAACGTTGAAGATAGTTTAGACCTGGATTTATGTCTATGAATTATTTCATTCAATAAACTCCAAGTTTGCTTCATGTTATTCGCACCTTTACTAGCAGCCGACTCGAAAACATTAAATGGGTTGAACCCAGTTACATTAAATTTAATATTGTGGGTTGAATCCACACCGAATGATAATCTAAGCAATCTCACGTATGAAGATAGTCATAAAATAAATTATATCACGATCTCCTTATCCCTTCCCAGGATCCTAACCCCTTTCAGCATTATCCCTCTCTAAGTTCAATTTGTCTAATTCATATATCTTACTTTTATAACTTACCTTGCGATTGCCCGCCGCAAGGGTTTGAACCCAAGACTTCAGGTGTGCAAGACCAGAACTTTACCAATGAGCCACAGAAACGTGCGATGGAACGACTCCCACTTTTAAAAATAATAAAGCTAACCCTAACCGTCAGTAAACAAGTTCCCAGGTAAACGACGAGTTCTCACCCACCTAGAGCTAGGGTTCACAGGTAAACAACGTGTTCTGACTGTAATGCGAGCACATTTTTGAGATTGAGATGAGATTGCTTAGATTATAATTTGGTCAGGGTTCAACCCACAACATTTAATGTTTGCGAGTCAGGTGCAACTAGTTGCGATTCATAATAATTACGTTTCGAAATTCTTAACAAATGATTTAGTTCATTCTTATAATTTTTATACTTTTTATATTTTTATAATTTTGATTTCCCTGACTGATTTCGCGCAAAATTTACAAACTAAAGGTAAATTCATTTAAAATGAGATTATAGAGTACTTACTATAGTAGAAGAAATTACGTAGAGGGCCTATTTTTAATTACGAGTTTGTCCAACACGAAATATGCTATCTTTCCTTGTTCCTTGGCTTCTCTTAACTTGGGATATAGGTCCTTTCGTTTCTGTATAGTCTCCGCCGCTACGTCTTCATTCACGAAGAGTCCTTCGGGCTTCAAAATTCTCGCTTGCTCGAGTATTAGTTCCTTCTCCTTCCAATCATAGATCCTACATATGACAGTCTTATAGTCCAGTCAATTTATGATTTGACCTGCTACTAATTACAATAGAAGCTTTCTTTCCAAAATACAGTCCCGAAGGCTGCCTAGATTAACATACTAAAAGTCTCCCTCGATCAAAGTACGGGAACGAAAATCGACTTTGTTTAAAGTCGCGCTCTGGTGCTACATGAAAACGAGGCTCGAAAGCGGAAGTGGCTGATTTTAGGCTTTAAATGCACTATATTAGATCGGATTCGTAACAGAATTGGTTAAAGTGTGAAATGAAGCTGAACTAAAGTCACCTGGATGGCCACGTGGCCAAATCGCGTATAAGCCCCCTTAAAATATGCCCTTTTAATCGAATGGCCTTTTTCCTCTAAGTTTCCATATTTCCTCATTGCCGGGATCCAGATTGATCGCGATAGAAACACATTATGTCAAGTAACAATGCGTTTATGGTGCTTTACATTTAATATTCTTACTATCATTTCCACTGTCGCATTGTAACCTACTTTTCCATTTTTTGCGAACTGTCTGAAACTACTTAGCGAATGTAAATACACACATTATCACGGTGGGCATAAATGAGACCGATACAACGTAGAATTTTGAAATTAGTGGTACATTATTTCGGCTGGCCACTCCAGTCTTCTTCAGGTACAATGAAGAACATTTACATTGGCGTGTATTTTTGAACTTGATACTGAGCTGTCATAAAACAGATTACAATATGATAGATCGTGAAAAAATGTTAAGAAGGTGAAAACAGATATCTATATGACTCTTCCCGGATGTTAAGGCCATGAGGTTCGAGTGTTCTCGTCTGTGCGATTAAAAACGCTTCTCTGGCCTTACGTATAGAGTCTCTCTTAGAAAATATTTTTTCTATAGGAATGAGTTGCATGTCGTTGGCAGTGTGATTAGGAGAATTAAGAAAATGTTCGGCAACTGTTGTGGGTTTAGATTTGTTGTTAGAGTTATCTATCGTCCGGCGGTGTTCGTTAAATATGTCTTTTAAGCGTCGTTTAGTCCCCGGGGGGGGGACTCCCATTTAAAAGAGGTAGGGATGCTCGTCGGACATTTTCGATTTGACCCCTAAGAGGTACTAAAATGGGCGTGGCTCAAGCTTATTTTGACCCCTAAAAGATAATAAAAATGTAAATTGATAACAGCTTTTTTGTTCAATTGACACCCGACCTCTAAAAGGTACCGCTTTACATAGAAATGTCTGTGTTTGATGGTGGATACCCTAAGTGGTACCAAACTCCTGATTTTGACCCATAAAAGGTACGACGAGCATCCATGTACCCCTCACATAAGGGAGTCCCCCCCCCCCCCCCGGGGTTTAGTCTCACCTATATATTGTAGATTGCAGCGATTACATTGAATCATGTAGATTAGATTTTTGGTGTTACAGGTCAGGTTAAATTTGATAGAGCGCGTTTCACCGGTAGCAAATAAAGTATAGTTAGTAAGTCCGTCAGAAATGTAAGGGCAAGTGGCGCAGTTCTTCCTACAACGGAACGAGCCAGGTGGGAGTTGGAGCTGGGAATTAGTCGAGTTAGAAGGGAGTTTATTAGCTTTAACGAGTAGGTCACGCAGGTTGGTGGTACGTCTAAATGCTACCATGGGCAAGTGTTGAAAAGTTTTCTTAGAGCGGTTAGAAGAGAGCAGCAGGCTGTAATGTTTCCTAATGATGTTAGAGATATGTGGAAGGGATGGATTAAAAGTAATAACAAAAGGGATACGGTTAGAACTGTGTGCGTCTTTCGTTTGTAAAGTGAGAGTACGAGGAATATGGGCAGCGCGTTGTATTTGCCTAGTAAGGAAGGTGCGGTTATAGCCTCGTTTAAGGAGGTATGTAGTTAATTCAGCAGTACGGGTCTTAAAAGATTCGTCGGTAGAACAGATTCGTCGCAAACGGAGGGCTAAGCTAAAAGGAATAGCTTTTTTGGTATGTTGGGGATGGCAAGACGAATAGAGTAAATGTTGGTGTTTATCAGTATGTTTAGTGTAAAGGTCAGTCTCAATATTACCATTGTTTAAAGAAACATTGACATCAAGGAAAGGTACGTTAGTGGAAGAGTGTGAGCTGGTGAATTTAATGGTAGGGTGAATGTTATTAAGATAATCGATGAATATTTTTAGCTTATCCAGTCCTTCCGTCCAGATCATAAAAATATCATCGATGTATCGTAGCCAGGTGTGAGGTTGAAATGGGGCTTTTTCGAGGGCATTAGCTTCGAAATAGCCAAGGAACAGGTTAGCAAAAGAAGGGGCCATTCTGGTACCCATGGCCGTACCGTGGATTTGAAGGTAATGGTTGTCATTAAAAGAAAAGTTATTCATGGTAAGAATCATGCGAATAAGGTCACAGAGTGTGCCAGTAGGAATGGTTATATGAGCGCGAGTACGCAAAAAATTATCACAGGCGTTAATGCCTTCATTATGCGGAAGAGTAAGAGTGTTCTGATTGGCTCACGCATCTCTAATTCAAAAATTATGGAAAATAGTTGTAGCGGTCATGAGGGTCGTAGCGGTCGTGAGGGTCGTAGCGGTCGTGAGGGTCGTGAGGGTCGTGAGGGTCGTGAGGGTCGTGAGGGTCGTGAGGGTCGTGAGGGTCGTGAGGGTCGTGAGGGTCGTGAGGGTCGTAGCGGTCGTGAGGGTCGTGGCGGTCGTGAGGGTCGTGGCGGTCGTGAGGGTCGTGGCGGTCGGGAGGGTCGTGGCGGTCGTAAGGGTTGTGGCGGTAGTAAGGGTTGTGGCGGTCGTGAGGGTCGTGAGGGTCGTAAGTGTTGCGATTGGTTGTGATGGTTGCGATGGTTGTGACACTGTGCATGTAATACTGGTTGTGATGCGATGGTTGTGACACTGTGCATGTAATACTGGACTGACAGGTTAATCTAAAATGCAGTTTAAACTGTGCTAGGTCACTAGGTGAGCTGCACTAGGTGGGACATTCGCCCACTTAACGGTCAGTACAAGAAAATAGGAGCTGGAAAATAGTCTTCGCGTGGGTCGCGTGGCACTTTTTAATCAGTTCACTAATGTGAGCGTTTCAGGAAGGAGCAAGAAGCTTGGCATTGGAAACAGTTTCCACCAAACCCCAAATTCTCCCTTTCCAAAACACTCTTCTCACATAACCTATACAACCGTGAATAGTAATAACATAATCAAATCGTTGCTAGAAAACTGAATCAATAGGTATATATACTGCGTTGTTAGTGATTACTTCTTACATGGGTGTGCCTGTGGTCACACCTGCATTCTTCCTATATCAGCGCTCAATAATTATTTGCCCTAAATACAAAATAGTCAGCCAATCAGCGTCCATCATATTAATTTATTGCCTTGAATACTGTAAAGCAATTCATTATTATTATTCCATACACCTTATGCAAACATTTTTAATATTAAAAATATAAACGTTAAAGTTTTCAAGGGTTTAAATTTGTTGCAAATAAAGATACAGAAATCTATATATACTTGCAAATACATTTCATTTGAGGTACTAGCCGTACTAATGGTCAATGATTGTTCTCTTATTTCTATTCTTCTTTCTTCTCCTCTTTTCTATCTTTGTAATTTTATTTGAACTTTCTCTGGGAGTGGGTGGTTGAAGTGCATCCGAAAAAGGATTACAACCAATGTACTGTTGTACTGCTTGAAGTTTTGTAACAGCCAATTGTCTCCCAATTGTTGTTCTTTCATATACTTCAGTGAATGTCCAAGCGAGTTGTCACCGAGTCGTTGCAACTATGTGATCAAGTGTGATGATGCGAGACGAAAACTCCCATGCATTGCAAACTGATTTTACTCTATTTCATTAATGCAATGTTTCGCCTGTTGTAACGAAGACATTAAGGACTGAATGACATTGGTACTCAATACGGTGCAATTATTCCAAAACTCCTTCGTGGATGTTACAATATCCGCCGGCCGAACTATGGATCAATGAACATTGGATTGCTCCACTTTGGACAATGTTAGACCTCTTTGGTCGGCCAGCAGTTTGTGCTTGATCAAATATTGGTCATTTTTTTCCCTTTTGGCCAAACATTGATATGGTCTCACAAAAAGGCTGTAAAGTCTCGAAATCTCGCATTTTATAGGTCGGGTCTCGGAGTCTGGATTCCGAGTACTTTCCAAAAACCTAGCGAAACTTGCTCTGAATATGAACCTTCACCATATGGGAGCCTTCACTCTTGTGGTTAGCAGTCTATATTCAAGATGGGGTCGGAGAAGGACTTCCATGTGGGGAGGGTGGGGAATTTGACGAGTATCTAGGCCCACAGGGGCGGGCATTTGACAAACAGTGGGGTAGGGGGTGGGGCATTTGATCGGTGTTTAAAAAAATGGGTGCTTCTTGGTGTAGCAGATTCATTGTTTGATTCATTGTTTCTGGGGTTAGGGTTAGGTATTTCAGGGTATTGTTTTGCTTTAGAAGACAATTTTTTCTTTGTTTTACGTCATGTGGTGATCTGTAACACTAAGGAAACCTCCCCAAAATACATTCTGTCTGTCTACAAATTAGCATCGCTCGCGTCGAAATGGAGAACCTACGTGTCTTCGAGGAGATTGCGCATTTGTAAAGGCCTGGCTTGAAAGAGTGAACCTGCCAAATTTGAAGGCCACTTTCAGAGGTAAATTGTTTATGTTTAAACCTATATAAAACTATGTTGTTTTGCTTTGCTTCGTGAACTTTGACGACTGCGCGCGTGATATTAATTGCGTGAAGAGTTGTGATAAGTTGAATCTGCTGCGACCCTCGACAGCGCGCGAGTTAAAAACATAATTATTATATGGGTAAATTTTAAACCATCATAAAGTATATAAGTTTATTATAAAGTATATAACGGAAACCAAGAACGATTACCCCTGACCGATTGATCAATCAATCAATCAATCATCATCTTTATTACCAAAAAAAAGTTTATAAATACTTAATTTACAGAACTACATAGATCTCACTAAATTGTGGTAATAGTTACTCAGAATAACTAAAGTTAAACGAGCTGAGTAGCATTTCAAGTTAAGTAACAATGTTTTTGTAGGGTTTTAAAGATGAAAACTAAAAAAATTAATATACACTACGATACAAATTACAGCAATATAGAACACTTAATTAATGTCGAAAACAAATGGGTTTAAAGAGGGTACCAGATATTTTCAGATAATAGTTGTATTATGTAATAGTGACAGATGTAACTAATGAAGTTGTTACTGATAAGACTCCATGAGACTAGATTTAAGCTTTCGCTTAAATGATGTTAATGACAGAGTTTTAAGGCTTTCATCAAGCTCGTTCCAAATAATTGCCCCTTCATAGCGGAGGTTAAATTTCCCATAGTTTGTTCGAACTCTATTTATATAGTAAGTTGATCTTGATGCAAGTCTGGTGTTGTATTGATGTTTTGACACTATAGTTTGGAAAAAATTATCAAACACAACAGGTAACAAATTATGATGAAATTGATACATGAAAAGTGCGTTATGGAATACTATAAGGTCTGTGCATTTAAGAAGTTGAAATTCTTTGAACAGGGGATCAGAATGCTGATCTGGTTTTGAAAAAGTCATTATTCTTAATGCCTTCTTTTGTAATGTAATAATAGGTTTGACTGTTGAACAGTAACTATTACCCCAAGCTAATAGCTGTATGTGATAAATGGATAAATGAGAGAGTAGTAAAGTTGGCATAAGATTTCCATATTCACGAAATGTCTCACTTTAGCAAGAATACCAATCCCTCTGGAAATTATAAGGTGAAGGTGGTTTTCACCGTTGGTGTTTCCGGTGAATTACTTGAGTCAGAGATTGTCAATAAAACAATGATTTCATTTATTTGTCAATAGTCTTTACCTTGCCTTTGTCGAAAATGTTTGGAAAATTTCCCGATCCGTTCCCCGATGGTGGGGCATTTGAACAGCACGGATGAAAAATTGGTGGGGCATTTGAACAGTTTTGCTACCTTGGTAGTGGGGGATTTGATCGAATTTTTTTCAAATTTTCAAAATGTTCAAATGCCCGGGGTTGGCCGGGGGGAGGGCATGCACGGGTTTGGAATTGACTGATACATTACCCTCACAGCGTCCGTACAACCATAACTTTCCACCAAAGTTTCATCTGCCGGGTACGTATACCATGCACGATTTAGGTTTTTCGCGCAGGCGACATTTAAATTGTGACGGTAACACGTCAAACGTTTTAACGGCATAATGTGAAAGAATATGCGACCAGAAAAGATAGTTTTTTTAAATACTTTGTACAACGCAGTAAGTCACCGTTATATTACACAGCGGAGTAACAAACCCGGCATTCGTTAAAGCTCTGTATAGCCAGTATTAGCCGTTCGCGTTACATACAGTCCGCAAGTTACACAGTCACACGCAGTTACAAGCCGTCACACGCCGTCACAAGCCGTCACAAGCCGTCACAAGCCGTCACAAGCCGTCACAGGCAGTCACACGCTGTCATAAGCCGTCACAAGCCGTTACACATCGTTACAAGTGCGGTTACACACCTTGAACGACTCATTTTCTCTATACTTCTATTGTTTTTGTACTGCAATTTCTAAAGGTTAGGGTGTTTTCTATTGTTGGGTAGGCCAATACTGTCTCTCGTTTCGAGAAATTCCACCCGACTCTTCAACTACCCAACCGCAAATTTATTCCATGTATGCATGGTTGTGAACTGATCGCAAGGCACTAGAGCGAAGTATGGCCGTTGCCTATAATACGTCCTAATTTTTCAATTCTATGATTGGAGTGTTGCGTCAATGAGGATCAAACCTCTGGCTCTGCATCCTACTTTCTATCTTGATCACAGTTTTAGAAAAGCAGAAACGAGCCTAATTCTTGCCAGAAAACACTTGAATTCCGAACGAGTCACGGAAGGCATCATTCTGCAGTTGAAGTGAAAGAAAATACATAAATAAAGTAGGAAACGATAAATAACAAGAGCCCACTGATCTGGGCTTTCACTCGGGCCACATGAGATTGAAGATGAAATACACTTTCATTTGAAATCCTCTTAGTAATAACCAAAGGGAATAATTATTAGCTGAATTTAGCAGTCTTTAGGAGTGGCCGGTAGCGCGGTGACTTTCATTCTCTGCTCCCCTAGTATATATGTAATTTAATATTTTTATTTTTCTCGTATGTTAAAATTGACCTTTTAATTTAAACACTACTTCTTCGTTTAACACACTGCATTTGAGCAGGCATATATTCATTGTTTTGAACCCGAGAATTAACCGTACTACCGTACTTCATGGTCCCTTTCTTTAGTAGTAGGTTGTCGGTCAGGTGATTGTAAACTCTCGTCATTTAGCACAGAAAATGTATTCTGATGAATAGGGATCGGGTTGTCATGTAAGAAAGATGGCTCTTGAACAAACTGATAAGCTTCAGTAGGTTGGGTAGTCTCGGAACACTGGAGACCTTGGTCTTTCATTGTCTTCTTTTTTGTATTCTTGATTTTGTTTTTTAAGTTTGAAAGTCGGATCCCAGCTTTATTATATCCGCTTTCAACTCGCCATTTTCAACTTCTAGGTCAATAATACGCGATGACGTACAGCATCTTGATTTCGGTCTTGTATATATTATCTTGCTGCACTAATTTGTCTTCCAAATGACTGAGTTTCGTTTTGATGTGACGAGAGTAAGAATTCATTACGCATATCAGTTAGGTCAGCCTCCATGTCGAGAGAGTTCTTATTGCGGGCTAACAATCCTCGTGAAGAATCTAAAGAATTCCGTCTCTTCCGGTTTGAATTTGACTCACGTGTATGTTGCTTTTGGAGTTTCAAGGATATGTTGATCCAAAACTACAGACTCTTGGGGTTTTTCATTGACTTGTGAACTTGCAGGCTCTGTAATTTGTTTTGTTTTCTTAGTATAACATAAAGTGTTGAACATGTTCATGTTCTCAAGCATGTCGCGCGTGACCTCTGTTTCTTCATTCATTAAGTTCTCTACTTTCATCTGTAATCTGGGAAACTCAATCTTTGCCCATGCCTTGGCACATAACTATTCATGTTGTTAAGTAGACGTGGATGATTATATATAAGTAAAATCCTTCGACAGCTTGTACCGTTTCCGCTAGGTCAATATCCTCGCTGGAACGAAATACGGTAAATGTAAATCTCTGACAGTTTTTAAGTGCCTTCACCCAAAATAAGATGTTCTCCTCGGATGTTTTAAATGCAGCACAGCGAGCCGATGGCTTATAGATGCCAATATCAATTTCTTCGAATTTTAGCTTTCCGATCCTGGCTCTTTCACTGGCTTCAGGTCGTCGTACGTGTCGTATATAAAATCACTGGCCATCTGGGTAAAAAACGCGGTCCTTCGGCTCCGACAATAGCGCCAGTTGAAATATCCTGAGCCTGTTGGAAGGCTTTCGCACGAGTGAAGTTAAATAAAATATTAAACTGGCTTACATTTGAGAGATGGGACTCCAAATTAGAGAGAAAGTTCCTCGTGGGTCCTCCGCCATCTTGCTTTACTGTATTAAATTATGTAAATAAATTAACCCGGCGATTGTTGCGTAACCAGCACAGTGCAATCTGATTGGTGTGAATTTGACCTTTAACGCATGCGCAGAAATTGTGGTACAAGTTATAAAAAAAAATGCGACTTGCATTTTAAGACTCGGTGCTGCCACAGGCAGCCCGAGTAATTACAAATAATGAGAGAGATTGGTCTCTGTACATGAAGAACAGCAGCATCCTGAGATCCAAGTACAAGTGCTAGTGAAATTACTGTCAAGGTTCCAGTAATGGTTGCCAGGTAGATGTCCTGGCTTGAAGAGAAAGTGCATTCCAGAGGGAAATGACACGTTGAAGGTTACCGTGTTAACCCTCTTATAGCGGTTAATGTAAGGTCAATCATTTTGCGGCGAAGTGAAAATGGAAGTAGATTACAAGTGACGAGTCTGGATTGATAATCAGCATCGGAGGATGTTATAAACCTTGTAGCGCGCCGCTGGATTCTCTCGAGTTTCACCAAGTTGCGTTTAGAGCTCGAGGCGGCATACCAGACTAGCACTCCCAATTCCAGAGGACTGCGGGCAAGCGAAAGGTAGAGCGGAAGCTTTTTAGCCGAGATGTTATCGTTACACCCATTCTCAGTTAACAGGGACTATTCGCAGTTTGAAAAGCCCAAATATAAAGTTTGTACATTCCCAATTTCAATAGATTTACCGAATCACATATTATTCAAAGCCAATATTTCTGAAATGTGGCATAAAACTGTCCAGTAGTTCGTGAGTTACAGACAATATTATTAACGAACCCTGCTTTGAAAAGAAAAGCGTTATTTTAGGATAATGCCGGAAAAATTAAGATAGCAGAGAATACCTGCATCTGGCAAAGATTGTCCTCATCATTTTTGGAAAGGCTTAGTCTGAAATAGAGGATTATGGTTTATTTTTGACAGATGCAAAATCGTTTTGAAAAATTACTTGATTACCCCTCAAATTCAAACGTTATACAACACATTTCCGATATTCAATTTAATTCTGATACCCTAAGCTCATGCATTACCAGTAAGGACTCCATACATGGTAACGTAATTTATAGATCACGTAATTTACATTATAACAATTTACTTTCTGGTCACTTTCTTTAGAAATGTAAACATGAATAACAAGACATAATCAAGGTTTTAGCTTAAATAAGTATGTCTCAATGGTTTAAACATACTATTCTAAAGAAAACGTGAAATATTTTAGGATTTTGTGGTATTTTTGCTATAAAAGTGAAAAAAGTGCATTGCGTGATACCGCTAAATGGCTGATAATAAACTTGAAGTAAGACGATTTATTTATTTATACAAATGGATACCTTTGGAACCCATTGCAACACACATAATGTAATTTTCTTTGCAATAAAGGCAAATATACCCTTGGTAACGTAATTTACACCGACCTTAATTTATACCCAACCAACCCAATGGATGGTGGAAGGTTATAGCTAATATATAATGAGCATTATTATAATGTAAGATGTGCGAAATCATGGTAGATATCAATATGACAAGCAAAACTAGGGGAAAATATACTTTTATGTTCCTTAAATATTTTTCTGAAGAGGGTTTCTTGCCTCAGTGTAAGCCTTTACATGAGGTTGAAAAGAGGATAAATGTAGCGAAATCTGTGTGTTAAATTCAAGAAAAAGAAGTAAATATTTGAATCTAAGCTATTTTGAGGAGAATCTGCTACGGGATGGTGTTATATATCCTCCTTGGCAAGGTCCTAGATAAATCCTGTAAATTACGTTACGGTAACGTTACATAGGTTCATCTTCCCTTCCTACACCTACAAAATTACAACGATTTCGAATTCTCTGCATGTATTCTCAAGTACTATTTGAGTAAGTCTATTAAAAATTACAGTTGTGCACTTGTCATGTTTTGTATACAAAATATTTCTTGAAAACATGGTAACGTAATTTACTGTCCAGAAATTTTTGGCTCCAATCGATTAGCTCCTTTTTAAAAATCGTTGCGTGTTATGTTAGGTCCTGCTTTTCGTTTTTATATTAAAGAGCATATGTAGTAAGGCACTAAGGGGGAACGGTCAAAATACATCGCTGGATATGACAATTTATGCTGCGAAATGACTCGATCTAGTTCATGGTAACGAAATTTACACAAAACCATGCGACAAGGATATTTGTGGAAATTAAAATCAGAATAAACGACATAAAGACTTACGGCTCCTGGATTTTTTTACTTATCAGTAAGATATATAAGCAGACATAACTTTGAAAGTCGTCGCTAGTATTTCAATTACCTTAAATTAAAAATTGTTTTTTTGACGTGCGACAGCCTATTTTTCGCCTCTAAGGACAACAAAAAATATCGTAAAACGAAAACCCGATGGATCTCCGCAATAATGTTTTCTTGTTAATTTATTAGATGCAGAGGAACGAAAGGAAATATCTTGTAACTTTATACACTGATATATAAAATTGTTAAAAATAAAATAAGTGGTGCGACAGCAATGGTCCATGTTAGCTGAGAATGGGTGGTTAGTACGGACTTGATGAAACCGAGAGAACGATTGGTTTTATTACTAATCTTGTCTACATGATTGTTCGAGGAAAATAGATAGTTGAAGAGAGGAAACCCCTTCATAAAATTCTGTTTCAAAGAAATGTAAATGGTAATACAACAACAATTATTATGTCACATAATTATCAATTTAGTTTTATTAGTTATTATCAGCATGTTAATTACATTATTTATTATCCTTTAAATAATATTCTAAAATTCACTAATAGTTCATAAGGGTCTAAGGGTGCTGCATATCACACTATGGCATCTTTATACCCTAGTATAGACTGATAAAAAAAAGTATTTATATCAGTGTAGACGTGATGTATTATTAATCACGTTCAGGATTACTCCTGTCACGTTTATTTACATCGAATATATAGATACACTGATGTTTTAGTAATCAGTACTTGCTCCCAAACTGAGGATCATAATCACAAGAGGCTGCATGCTAGCCTCCTCTGCAGGCAACACCTAATTACAGTACATTATTGAAAAAATAGAGAAAAATGATGTGAAACCGGGCTTCCTGTGGTAAGAGGGACGAGCAAGGGTAAAACATATAAGACAGAGGTGGGGAGCGATAAGAGTCGGCTGGTTTCCCAGTATACGTGTATGTTTGGAGAGATGAAATAAAATATCAATGACTGGTCAGAAATTAGCAGGGGAGAGGGTTGGAGAAAATGGGAAGGTCACATTTGTTTAACCCTAAACAATGAAGGCTCATGAAAATATGGGCAACTATAAGAGGGTTGGTTATAAGGGTAAAGTGGGAAGGGTAAAAATATTTCATACTTATTGTATGGGGAGGGTCAACCTCGAAAACATTGTCCTCGAATATACATATAGTTACTGTAAGTACAAATGATAAATAATGCCAGTAAAAATACATAACATTATGGGATGTCTTCAAAAAGAATTTTCACTAAGTCTGACATAAGAGGTATCTAAAGAATGTATTTCAGGCCTAATCATGCAATAAGAAATACAATTGTATGGTATACTATGGTTATACTGGAAAATATCAAGGCTTAAATGTTAACCTATATATTTTTGATATATTTGTTGTTATGCAATCACTATTGGAATAACTATAAATTGATACACCATAGAATTTTGAAGTTAAAGGTACAATTATAGGAGACAAGGGAGATAAGACAGATTACAAAATGATTGACAGTTAAACAATATTAAAAAAGTGAAAACAGATATCTCACCTGAAATATTTGATCACCAACCATGCAATGCCAAATGCAAACCAGTTCTTAATTTATATCATTACTTGTAAAGTTATTAGCTCACATAAAATATCACATTTATGATTATTTAAATTAATGGTATGCTTTGCAATTGTAAAATTAAAATTGAAAGAAAAAAGACTATGAGACCCTTCATAGAGAAGCGCTGTGGTTTTACTGGGCCTCCTCGCCACTCTTTTCCTTTCCCCTTGTAATAGTAATAATTTCAGGTACAATGAAGAACATTTACATTGGCATATATTTTTGAACGTGTTGCAAAATAAAATAAATAAGACAGATTACAAAATGATTGACAGATTGAAAACAGATATCTAGTATGACTTCCTGGATGTTGATGCTATATGCTCGAGTGTTCTTGCCTGTACAATTAAAAAGCTTAAATCTCTGGCCTTACTAGTGGAATGTATTTTTCATTGGTCATAAACAAGCACTTGCAACTTAGCCACATGGAGAAAGATCTGGTAATCAGTGGCAGCTCTATTAAAGCTTCCATTGGAACTTTAAATGTGGAAGTGACCAGTATCAACTGTTTGGGCAATAAGCCATAAAACTCTAGTATACTAACTCTAGTATACGATTTTCGATGAAAATTGATATTATTATTGTCAATATCGATAATTATTGATGAAATTCGAAAATAATTGAGTCACAAATGTATCTGACAGTTACCAATTTCCGATATTAATCGATTGATTATTATTGTTTAAATTATATTTAAAAATATGGTTGGGAATAATGTGCATCCTCACAGACTACTTGAACACTTTTTAATATTGCAGTACAAGAAAGCAGGCTATAGCAGTTTAGTTTAGCTTCAACAGTTTAGGTGTTTGACTGAGTGCCACCTCTGGCTTCGGCTTTTAAACGAAATGTAAAACTTCATTTTTGGTGAATCGAAATTATATACCGATCAAATCAAAACATCAACAACCCACCCGGTTGGCTTACAAAAACAGTATTGTGTCGTTGAAGCCATCTAAACTGACCTCCCACTCCAATTCTGCCATGACTTCGATCGAGGAAACCATGCAGTATGTAACATGCAATAGACTTGTTCAAATTTCCCCACCCCTCCCATCTGGGGTCAAATTCCCAACCCCCAGGACAGCCACTAATAGGGACCTTAAGCAACCACGACGGCAACGTCTAGGACGACGGCATAAAACAATAGCCTTAATTACAAAATACAATAACTGCACATGAAAATGCACGTAGTCGCCTACATTTTCACCGTTCTCTGCAAAAACACAACGTGAAAACCCCAAATTGTACGTTTTAAAGACAACGTGAACGTAGAAAGTAAATCAAATCATTTTTCGTTCAGCGTGATCGGAACTCTATAGTCATTATATTTTTCGAAAATCTGGTTGTGAAAAACAATTGAAGGCGAACAAGGGAAATAATAAACACCAAATTTCGGGAGAATGTTTTTCCTACGTCCCGTCGTCACTGTCGTCGCCGTCCTGGTTGCTTAAGGACCCTAATGTCAAACTCCCTACACGGAAATGATTCAAATGCCCGGGTGGATGTTTATGTTTTGATTGGTGCATAAATGGTATTGTATCGATGAGCTGTCTATTATGCCATTATGCCAGGAGCACAACACAGGCTCTCGTTGCACAGCTAGAAAAACATTATGGGCACCATTACTTCCAAAGTTTGTCAATACCATATAAGTCATATTATTATACATTTTACTCACATTTCGATTCTGATTGGCTGAGAACATGCAACTAATTGTCGATAGCTAGCTGTAGCACTGAAAGTGTGCCTCATACAATATTATCTGCTACCAGATAATACATAGAGCTCGATGATTAAAGCAAATATCACAGCGCTCAGCTATATTTCTAGTCAATACTTTCTCCTAAACTCGTAAAATAAATGCAATTTTTAGCTTGAATACGAAAGAAAGTCTTGAATCAGAAATTCAATCGTAAGCAAACCAATTTTACACTGCATTTCATTTAGCTTTGTTTACGATAGCTTTCCATCTTGTAGCCTGAATTTCAGCGACGGCTGAAATTCAGGCTATCCGTCTTGCTAAAACTTGAGCCTAAAAATGTATAATAAAAAAATTATTGAATTCGGTTTTCGCATATGATAACAAAAATTATCAAGACCTCGGTCTCAGCGACAGATCAGATGTCTGTCTTGATAATTTCGCTATCATGCTAGCTCAACCTCATAATAATTGCATAATATAGTGTCTTAATTTTTATTCTTCCTGTACATGTAGTTCATTTCAAATTGTGGACCGGTATTTCACCAGTATAAGTGGTAGTCGTACGTAAACTTCCACAAATAAAGTGTCGTTATCACACGCTAGGGCACATTGCGGTTCCAAATCCTTTCTTTCCACATTTAAACACGTACGTTGCAACCAGCTTTTCTGCACCAAAGGTTGGAACTCCAACCCCTCATCTTGTTGCCGTAGGTGTTGTATAAATTGTAGTTGATCTCACATCCTATGCAACATAAAGATATCTTCAACCGGGGCTATCAGTGTGAACACAACCACATTTGTAAGGTTTGTTGTGCCAAGAAATGGTACCATTTAATAGTCGTCATTTATACAACCAAATGTCAGGTTACGGTAGGAGTTGGCGGGAAGATCGTGCGATTTCTACCGCGATTGTAGTGTTGCAGATATGGAAGGGAAGAAGTGGAACTAAAAACCTTGTCAGCAGAAAAAGTTTTGGTGCAATTCAAGTACTAGGGACCGGAAGTGAATAGTGTTTGACTGCCTATGAATACATTGCGTCTCCCTGTCCCCAAAACGAACCCTAACCGTCACAAAACGAGTTCTCAAGTATTTAGAGCTAGGGTTCACAAGTAAACGGTGAAATAGTACTGAATAATTGCAGTATTTTTGTTATTACAACCCGACACGTGACTTCCGGCCCCGAGTATTTGAATCAAGCCGAAGGAACAAGTCGTTATGAGAATTCAAAGCGACGAAAGTTCGCTACATTACATGTATGCGAGTACGTTTCAACTGGCTCAGAGGGGCTTGCGTGTTCCACAAGACGAATGTGGTCGCAAGAGAAACTTGCCAGCATATCTGAAGAGTAAAATGCGGCTCTTCTTTCTTTGCAGGACTCGTGTAAACACATCCAGAGTCCCTTTTGTATGTATTTCGTCACAAAGCAACGATCGCCGGTTTCGGTTGCTAGTTTTCACGAACACCGTTTTCACCGAGTAGACTTGATCACACACACCTTCACAGCGACGGGACTTGAAACTATTAAATGAGCAAAAGTATTATGTACCGATCAAATCGAAACATCATCAGGGAATCCTCAACAGGAACCCATGAACTATTAAGCATATCTAACCTTTCTTCGCTTTCGGCTGGTAAGTTCCACAAGGTAGTTGTCACATTGAACGCACTTTTCTGGTTTATACCTGTTAAAATATACATGTCCACATTGCGGGCAGGTCCCCGATCCTCTTGAGGTCAAGCTCATATTAACAGCCCATATTAACTGAGGAATCGACAATGTTAAGAACAAGCTAAGCAGAACTGCAAATAATCTAGAAATCCTAACGATTACTGAACGCACGACTCACGAGGCAACAAGAAAATAAATTGACGTCATTGTGAACACGTGGTCAAATAGCACAACCGCCATTGGTTACGACCGTTGCAACCTCAAAACAAAAGCGACCAATCACAGAAGATCTCTTGAGAGGTGAAGCCCTACTGGCAGAGTGAAAACATGAAGTGTCGTTACAACTTAAATACACATCGGCGACTCGAATTAACCATCTAGTTACAATCTTAGGACATTGCGTTGTGTTTGAGTATAGTACTAACTTAACAAGGACGTTTCTAAGCGAGTAAATAATGAAAAGAATAACACAAAAAGTCAAAACCACAGTGAACCTCGTGTCTCAGCGCGGTCATCAATATGCTAATTATATGATAACTTCCGGCGCTAGGTAAAAGTGCACACTTCCTGTAAGCTACAAATAGACAAAATAATAATGGCTGAGGTCACACTTGAAGGTTTACTTCAGTAAATTTGCCTTTACTGAGGTAAAACTCATGAGCTTTCTTTACTACAGTAAACCTACCCGACATGTCAAATGAAAAGATAAACAAAATCCAGATGAGTTTTGTGCTGTACTGTCGACACACTGGTATCTATTAGCCATTTCGAAGTTGCGCGAGGGATTGGAACCTAGTGAGCGATTGCGTTGCATCTTGGGGCTGTTTTGGAGGACGCTATTTCAAGATGGCGTCTGTTGAAGCCTGTGATTCTTCGAATAACTCTAATATACGTCTGGAAGAAACCGATATCCCGGGGCAAAGCTTTTAAAACCACCTGAACAGTGTACCATGGCTATATTGAAGCGATGGCTTGCTTGTGGGGGAGCAAAAGTGTCTGGCAAACGCGATAACTTGATCAAAAGGTTAGTTTCGTTTATATGCTCCTCAGCTCCTTTCATTTAATAGTGTGCATGAGTATTTAGTATTTAAAATGCTTAATTCTTCTCTTGCTTTGCGGGCCGGGAAAAGCCATATGCAATGGCCTCAGTGGAAATATTGTCGATCCTGATGGTGGAAATAATATTGAAAAAAAGCGATTGGAACTCGGTCTTGAGGAAGAGATAAGCCCTTGGACTGATGAAGCATTTCCCACCGATGGGTTTCGTATAGGGATTTCTGACTTGCCAAAAGTGGGATATGCTCAAATATGGAAGTACTTAATTGAAGACGTTGAACTTAAAAAGCAACTTTCCGTTGAAAAGCCAATAGTCAAAGGCTATAACTTCTACAAATCTGGAAAGGTCAAAGGAGTTTACAGCAAAAGTGAAAACGGTTTGTTTTATGTCAAGAGCCAAGTGATGCCTTCGTATGCAAAGTCTGGTTCGTTGTATGCAGTGAAGATCATTATCAAAGCCAATTCAAATATCAACAAGGCTTACTGTCCATGTCCAGCTGGGATTGATGGTCGATGTAACCATTTAGCAGCCTCATTGTTTGCCATTGAAGATATGTTTGGGAAAATTGATAAAGACAAGGCGAATGGTAAAGATGTACCTTGCACTTCGAAACCGTGTACATGGAGTGTGCCTCGGGAAAGACTATCACAACCAAAACCTATTCAGACTGTGAATTTAGAAAAACATGTTTGGGGGAAACGCAAAGCAGATCCCAAAACTTCAAATGATATTGAACATGATGTCAGAGCCCCGCACCAAAGAAGTCAAGATCAGGACCTTGGAGAAATATTCAAGAGGTTGAAACATCTAGAGACACAAAATGGAAAACAAATTGGACTTAGTTTTATTATTCCCCACAGCCTCCCTCAACAATCTCCTGTACAAGAAACAAATGAAATCATTGAAGAGGATCAGAATGCAAAAATGGGAGATTATTTCTCCAGTGAAAAACTGCCCCCTTTCTTTGGATGACATTGCTAATAAGGCATTCAGAGCTAAGCAAAGGTTATTTGACTCAGTTAATGATATTGATGCAATTACAAATGCAACAATTGAACAGCATAAAACTAGGGTGTGGTACAATGTGCGCCAACCACGAATAACAGCTTCTAAATGCAAGAGATGCTTATTCAAGTCTACCACTAGTCCAACGAAAGCTGTAGCAGAGGTCTTATCATACAATTCATATGTCCAGACAAAGGCTATGAAGGAAGGCATTGAATGGGAACCGATTATTTTGAAGAAATTCGAAAATGGGACAGGTCATCAAGTAAAGAAATCAGGCTTTATGTTATCTGCAACCCATCCTTTCCTAGGAGCATCGCCTGGTGGCATTACTGAAGAAAACCATCTTGTGAAAGTCAAGAAGATTGTATTAAAAGAAGGAGACGTCTTAAAAGATGCCATGTGCAGATAAGGAATTTATAAGAAAAATGGAGAGGAACTTGTAATCAATAAGACTCATAAATACTATCATCAGATTCAACATCAGCTTTTGTGTTGTAACTTAAATGTATGCCATTTTCTTGTATCAAATGGCATTGAAATGCATACTGATCATATTTTGTTTGACATTACTTTTTGGAATGAAAGATTGCCCAAACTTGAGCAGTTTTATTTTGAACATATGTTTCCAGAGCTAGTTTATCCTAGGATTTTGCATGGTGAAACAAGATGGAATAAAGACCTTGTATTTCCAAGATCATCATAATTCATATTTGAAATATTTCATTCACTGTAGATACAATGTACATAATTAAACAAGTAAATGCTAACATCACTATTATATTTAAATAATTTATTGTTTCCAATATTTAACATACATGAATGAGTGAACCTTATAATTAAATAAAAACTAATAACTACAAGTACACCTAATTAGTAGTGCCCAGGTTTATTGGAATCTAATGAAAGACATTGAATATTTTGAGTTAGAAGACAACAACATGTATTTGTCTAATTTCCATAGTAGAGTGGTTTTCATAAACCCGTAAAATAAATACTAATAGTTACATGTAATGTGTAATAGTCAAATGACAACAAAAGAAAACAATGGAATTAAGATCTACTAATGTGTATTAGTTTAATATCTATTTACAGCGTGACGCGCCGTACCGTGGCCACCCAATTAATTTTTTTTTACAAGTTAGCATGCATGTAAAGTTGCTGAGCTCTGAGAACAAGCTCCTTGTTTAGCTAAAACAAAGGTCAAAGCTCTTGTGACTAATTACTAAGTACAAATATATGACATTTTGCATTCAAAACAAAGTCCAGATGATTAATTGGGTGGCCACGGTACGGCGCGTCGCGCTGTAATGGGTTTATGAAAATCACTCTAACATGTATATGTGTATTAATAAACATATTTCTTGAAATATATATTACAAACTATAAAATCTTCATTGTTACCCATCTTATTGTTAATTGATCATTGGTGGGAGAAAGTTAGAAAAACATACTATTACAATCCAGGCATCTGAAGCAATATCAGATAAGGTAATGGGAATTGGGCGGTCAAAAAAATGCCAGTTTTTTAATCTTTCCATATAACGCTCTACGTGTATTCTAAGACTGGCTATCTTTTTATTGTGGTCGGACTCTTGTTTTGTAAATTGTCCCTTTCCCTTCAAGAAGTGTGGTAAAGCTAATCGTGCGCCAACGGTGGCTAGCTCATCTTGGATTGTAAATCCCTTGTCAGCCATAACCAAATCTCCTCTGTTTAAATGTGCCAGGAAGCCAGATTCATTGACAATTACATTATCACTTATAGATCCACAGTATAACTCACTACAAAATGAGACTACTCCATTGGGTGTTATACCAATCAGAGCCTTCATTGTTGGTCTGGACTTGTAGCTTGAATAGCAAAGTGATTTCTTGTCTAAGCTGGATGGTGATTCCATTTGAAGTTCAGTGCAGTCAATGATGGAGACCAAATCAGGATAAAATGATTTGAAAACAGGAGGCATGTAATAAAGAATCTGTTCCTTTGAAGGCCAGTGGATACAGATTGGCTCTAACTCTTTTCTCATAAACTTTATCCAAGTTCTGCAAATAGTACATACACTTGAAACTGACAACCTGAATCTCTCTGCTAAGTCTTTTTCAAAAGAACCAAGTCTTAATCTCATGAGCACCATTGTGAACTCCTGCCATGTAGTCAACTTTCGCTTAGTCCCTGGCCTTCTTGAATCTGTATCAAATGTTGTCTTGATCTTGCCACCATAACTAATATTACCTGCTTTGTCCTTCAGTAAATCGAAGCAAAACACCATTGTATCGTAGTTCGGAAAGCCAGTAAAGAAAGAAATGTCCTCGTCACTGTGTTTGAAATCATCTATATCAAATTTCGGTTTGTTATTGTTAATATTGATTGTACATTTCATCTCCAATAATTTCCTCTTCAGTGAATTTATCTCATCTTTAAGAGCTTTCACTTCTTCGCTATCTGCTATTTTATCTTCAACCGTGCATTCGTTTTCAGAGGATGTAGATGTAGAAGGTTCCATAACAGGTTCTACAAGTAGTTCGTCTTGGCTAATAACTGTCACTGACTCGATGAGACTCTCGATGGTTTGTTGATGATTCTCGATCCCATTCATCGCCAGTCTTTTCCTGACTTTCACCGGCAATTCATGTTTCTCTATGATTCGACGCTTCACTGGGGCAGACTTCCAGGGAAATATTGAAGGCAGTTGAGTTCTACACATTCGTTCTCCGTCTGGAAAATGAGCGCCGCAAATTCTCGTATTTCAGTGTTTCGTTTCTTATTAGCTTCTTGTACGCGTCCCGAACTTTCTGATCAACTGGAAGTGTGTGGAACTTCATTGTTGGAGAGCTCCTCCAGTTGTTATTACAGTGTGGTACGCAACAACTAAATTTTCCCATTTTAAACTAGCTTTCTCAACACAGTCATAAACTACTAGACGCCATCTTGAAATAGCGTCCTCCAAAACAGCCCCAAGATGCAACGCGATCGCTCACTAGGTTCCAATCCCTCGCGCAACTTCGAAATGGCTAATATAAACGGAGTGATGACAGTTATCTGTCCTAAGCTAATTTTAGCCTTCAAGTTTAGGCATTCGCAAAAGGCTGAGCAATGGAACCTGAACGTGTAGTTTTGCTCGTTTCTCTTCTTTTACTCATTATATATGCTCACTAGGAGAGCTAACAGAATTCGCTTCATTTTAATGTTTGTTGATGTATATTCCTCCAAGGCAAACTTGGCAATTGCAGTTAACTCTATCTATTGTTTTGAGAAAAAAATTCAAGTTCAATTCGGAACTGACTTTATACAGGCTTTATACACACGCTAAGCATTACCCTGGATCAGAGGTTGGAAACCGCCTCTCCTAGATCACACTAGCTTCTCCTTTCTCACAACAACGATGCGGCTGCAACCTCTGGCCGCCCGTTGTAGGCGATTGTTTTTCTAATCCCATTAAGTGTTTGAATAAGCCAATTAGAGAACGCGTTATATCATCAGAGTCAGATCTTGACCCTGGCACGCTGATTGGCTGAACTTCTAAAAAGGCTTGTGATTAGTTGACCCTCTCACACATGATCATGTGACTTGAAAACCGGTTTGTAAAGCTCAGTAACGTGAGACGGTGTTGTTTATTTTGGTCAAAAGTCTGTTTTAATAGAAATGGCCTCCGATGCGTTGCTTCTTGAAATCGCTCTCGCTTTGGCGGAAACTTTGGTTTGCACTCGTTGCGATGAACTCGTCGCCGGCGAAACCCCAACATATTTTTACGTGCTCCGAGGCTACTGAGGGATTGATTACTTCGATCTTCCGTTGTTGCACCGCCACAGATTGTCTGTACTTCTCCTTAAATTCCTCAAGATCACTTGAAATGGCTTTTAAATTATAGCCTTCGAACCGTTCGAAATCTCTTCGGCACTTATAACAAACCACGCAAGAAACTCCATCGCACCTTAAAATCGGTGTACCAAGGACCTTCGCCAAACGTTCTGCCAGCTTTTGTTCGAGCGAAGCTTTCCCAGTAAACAAATTAAATTTTTCCCTACCTAAAATTGTCAAGTTACACATGCATATCCTACATATTTCGTTTGGCTTCACGATTTTCACGGGTGTTTTCTTCATAGCTTTTCATCGTTCGCACGTGAACACACTGACACAGCGCGCGAAAGCCAGAGTTTGTAAACATGCCACGTGAACAAAACCGGTTCGGCCAGGTTTATATTTTTAGCACATTTTACGCATGCCAATCTAATTGGATTATGTTCTAAGGAACCGTAAACAGTACTAGAGTCTCCCAGAGGCTCCTCGCTTCGCGACTCGGGCTGACGTCTCGCTACGCTCGACATCAGCTTAAAGAGGTCTCGCTTCGCTCGACTAAGACATCTCGCTTCGAGCCTCTGGCATCCAGGGTAGCTAAGCATGGGCCGGCTCAAGGATGGTTCGAACGGAGACGTATCTATCGTAACCCGCTCAGGAAAAAAGACTTCAGAGTTTCAAGTGTTTCTTTTGACTATATTTGTGGACTTGTTGAATCAGACTGACTTTGTGTATGTAACTAATGCTGCATACATCGGCGTGCATGTATGTGTAATGTGCCTTTTAATTTACTGATCCCTTCTTTGCGTTCCAATCTGCAGGCTTTGTGCCTCTGTAACCGAAATGACTCAATTAGAAAGAGGTTGAAGAAAGTAAGATTGCAGTGAACAGAGTGAATTGCTGAGTGAATATCACAGTTTTTCGGTAACCAAAATTCATGATTAGTTTTGAATGCCAAGTACAAAAAAATATGTTAGATGAAAATAAAATACATGCAAATGTGCCTTGAATTTACTGCTACATCCCTGTCACTGTACACCAAAGAAACTAGCTCATGAGGCTGCCGATGCATGTTAAAATCCTCCTAACACTGATCATGTGAACGCAAGGAGTGAACGGAAATATTTCTACTTCTGTGCAGAGTACGTGATTGCACTTTTCTGATAAAAGCTTAAAAAAAGTTATTGTCACCTAAATCAACAAGGTTTAGATTTACTCCGAGATATACCCACCCTTTTCAGGTAGGTTTACTGCAGCAAAGTTTCTTTTCATCCTCCTTTCTATTGTAACTAACCAGAGTTGAGTTTACTAGTAACGGTAAACTACGAAAAGGGGGTCACATTCGAAAAAGGGTTTTTATATATCTTATGTACTAATCTATTCAATTTGGAATATTAAATTATTCCAAAATTAGCTACCTTTGTACTTAATAATTCTTGTCCTACGTAAACTTTAAGAGCCATGCCCCTGTGAAAATCTTTTTTTTATCAGGGCTAGCGTGCCCATATTAAAAGTTATACTATAATATTGATACCTATAAAAGTGTACAGTGGCATCACCTTGCACTGCAAATGACTGTTTATGATTTAAGCTCATAGCGAGACCAGTGAAAATCCCATTCAAACATCTTTTTGAGACAAAAAGTTATGTAAATTTCTTGTGTAAATTCAGCTCCTGCCTTTAATAGTGGATAAATCAAAGGATACATATGTGTACCTCGCACAAAAGAGTTGCTGCAACAAAAACACTGTGATAGAAGGAAACCATTTGGAGTTGATGGCATCCCTGTACATTTGTGCAGTCCCTGGCCTCTGCCTTGCCTCTCCCCCTCTCCATGTAGGATTTTTTCTGTGTTGCTGGCTGTGCATGAATATTTTTTTTGATAATTTTCCCTTGTATGGATATTTTTTGGAATTCCCCCACCCCCCATAACTTTTCTAATGGTCCGTCCTTAATCATAATGCAGTCATGCCTATCTGAATAAAATTAATTTTCAGAATCAATTCTCCAGAGTAATGTGTGTTTACATCACATAATCTGAATTGGGTGTCAACAGCATTAGCCGATTACCTCTATTACAATGAAGATACATGTTAATAAGCTCTCTTTCTAGGGTCAACCTCCCTTAGTGTAAACAGGCTCTAATGTTGTACTAACATGATTACCTCAGTTTACTTTGTTTTTCATGCAGTGACATTAAACCTCTAAGTTTCCTCATCAGCAAGCTTCGACTAAATCTCCCTGATTAACATGATTAAGGTTACTTTATACCTTCAGGATACAGATTAATAGTGTTTTTATACTGAATAGAATAAGGGCTGTAGATGGGCAACCTATATACCAAAATGATCACTGATCAATTGTCTGTACGAATTTGTTAGATGTTGCTATGGTAATGTGTGTAAGGAGGAATAATTTACATTCACATCGGTGAATTTGAATTGAATGCAATGAGGATATACATGTAACATATACAGTACATCTGAAACTGCACAATAATGTAGAATAACATGGTCTTCTAATGTGTGTGTGAATTTTGCTTTAAGCAAATGCTATGGCATTTTTTATTCACTTTGTATTGCCTTCCACTGATATTCACCTTCAAAGTTCAAATGACCATGAAATTTGTTTAAAGCAAAATATCAAAATTTGTGCACACACTTTTGAAGACTGTTACATGTACTTTGTAAACACCTAACAAATTAGTACAGTCAACACTAATTTATCAGTGATCACTTTGGTATATAGGTTGCCCATGTACAGCCCTTATTCTATTCAGTATACAACCATTACTGTAGTCTGTACCCTGAAGGTATATGGTACATGCATAATAAGCATGAGAGAAAATTAGAGGGGCACTCTGATGAGGGAACATTGGAATGTCCCTTGGCACACCCAGGTTATGGTAGCCTGATTTTCAGACGGTCGAGGTCGTCCACTCACTTCCTCCCACTTCCCCGTCTGATGGACTTTGGCAGAAACCGTGTTCCTGACGTCATGTAATTTCGACCAATCAGAGCGAAGGTTTTATTTTTAGAGAACTGAGGTATGCGTGGAATGTCCAGTGGAGCCTGCATGAAGGACAATCCAAATGGCGGACGATACAAACGGACTTGATATGGCTTTGGAGAAAGCGTGCGAAACTTTCGGCATTTCTGAATTATTTTCCGAACAGCAAAAGGCAGTATTACCCCTCGTTTCCCGAAAGGACCTTGGCCATCACAGCTGCATCTATAGGCGACGACCAGGTACAGAATCGAGAGAGGAGAAATTATTTAGCCTTCTAGTACAGCTCGCCAGAATCACGTACTTTCCTGCACTGCAGAATTCTTATGTTTTACAGCTTCAAACTTATGTCGATTTCTCAGAACTAACCCTATCCTGTTTGAGTTGCTCTGGTTTTTTGGGCAGCAGGAACTTTTTAAATAGGATTTTTCGTACAGTATTTCAAGCGCATGGTCACAACACTGATCTAACTACCGGATTTGTTGTACTTTACAATTTGTCAAAATCAAGACTGTTCAAAATTCTGATAACATAAATATTTAGGCAAATGTAATCCAACTTTTACCATGACATATTCACTATATGTGTTCACTCCTGTAAAAATTTCATGCCATTCCATGAAAGATTTAGTCTTCTTAAGGCGAAAAAGCTAAAATATTTCAGCTTTTAGGACAGCAAAATTGTAAAAATAAAGTGTTAAAATTTTTGCAAACATAAATAATTGCCCAAATGTCGTGAAACTATTACCATGACATACTCCGTATGTGTGTTCACTACTGTAAAAAAATCATTACATTTCATGAAATATTTGGTTTTCTAATTGCCAACATTCTAGGAGGCATTACATTTTAATATGGCATACAAAGCGGTCGAGGAAGATTAATGATTTTCAAAAGCCCGTAGCTAGTAGATTGATAAACATCGCGATATCGATAGCGCTTCCTATTAGATTTTCCCGGTACACGTCTGAGGACAACATGTTTCTCCACGTTCTGTTTCTATAAGTTTGAAGCTGTAGAACATATTCTGCAGTGCATGAAAGAGCCGTGATTCTGACGATCTATAGAAGTTGTAGAAGACTATATCATTTCTCTCCTCTCAGTTCTCGACCTGGTCGTCGCCTTATAGATGCAGCTGTGGTAGCAAAGGTCCTTCCGGTAAACGAAGTATAATAATGGCTTTCTCTGTTCGGGAAATAATTCAGAAATGTCGAAAGTTTCGCACGCTTTCTCCAAAGCCATATCAAGTCCGTTTGTATCGTCTGCCATTTGGCTTCACCTTCATACAGGCTGCACTCTAGAGACATTCCATTCATACCTCAGTTCTCTAAGAATGAAACCTTCGCTCTGATTGGTCGAAATGAAACAATGACCAGAACACGGTTTCTGTCAAAGTCCATCAGATGGGGAGGTGGGAGGAGGGAGGAAGTGAGCGAACGTCCTCGACCGTCTTAAAATCAGGCTAAAGTTATGGCCCCTAGGAGGGCACAATGCTCATTACCCTGTAGCCTGCATTGTATCTGAACTGAACCCTGGTTAAGTCCATCTGCAAACCAGCAACAGAGAGCTTGTTCTAGACCCCCAGAAGCGTACCGTGATTTGAGTCACACCGCGGCAAAACGTTACGCGCATGCGTATTTGCTATTTCTTATCGGCGCGCGGCCGCCCCAGTTTCCCGCGAAACTGAAATGAAACAACAGGCACATACCCGTGATTTTAAAATTTCTGCGTAAAAGTACTATTTGTGAACTGTTTTGTCAAAAAATAAGAAAAATACTTAAAAGATAAGCCTAAGACTTTAACAGGTTGAAGTTTTCTTAATTTATAATTCACTGTGAGTTTACTAAGTTATAAAATTATTTACTAAAAAAGTTGAAACCCTCGGTAATTTGTATTTGATAGCAGAGCCTTCGTTCTTTTGGCCAGCGGAGCATACCGTTTTGCCGCGGTGTGGATTTGAGTACACGTTCTGATTGGCTTTTAAAAATGCTTTTTCTTACATGTCTTCTAACTGGCTATTTTGAAATGACTAGATCGTCACGCCATGCAATAGCTCCAACAGCTGCTTACATTAGCACAACATTCCATTCCCCATTTGTCTAGACCAATTACAGTATACATGTACAAATTAAATTAGCAACGACTCGCTTTTGTCGGCATTTTATACGAGCTCACTAGTTCAGACTCAAAATAAATGAGTTCTTCCAAAATATTTCTTATTTCTTGATAAAAGCTAAGAACAGGATATATACGAAGCTGTTTGAACCGATTCTACATCCATATTTTTCAAGTTTAGCCTCTGTATTTCCACTAACGATTTCCTGCCAGACGAGTGTTCTGGTGCAAGTGGTTCTTGGATTCTGGGGAGACTAACTGGTGACAGTTGAACATGTAACAAAAAGCATTTTTAAAAGCCAATCAGAATGCATAGTCAAATTATGGTACGCTGCTGGGGGTCTAGTACAAGCTTTCTGTCGCTGGTTTGCAGACTGAACCTGGGTTTAGTTCGGATGTGACACAGGCTAGTTACCCTGTACCCTTCCCATTATACGGCTTCTTCATGTTGCTTCCATGTGGGATATGGTACTTAAAACCAATTACAATTACAGACCACTGTCAATCCTCAGTGTGCCGAGTAAAATAATGGAATCCTGTATCGCAGACAAATTAGTACAACACGTGATCACGGATAATAATTTAATAACTGACAAACAGTGGGCCTATCGAAAGGGTCATTCAACGGAACTATTGCTAGTGCACCTAACGGAAACTTGGAGACGGGCGTTAGACTCAAACTTGGTGATTGGCGTAGCTTTTGTCGACTTTAGTAAGGCATTCGACTGTGTCTCGCATACTACTTTAATGTATAAATTACAAAACCACTTTGGCATAAATGGCACTTTATTATCATGGCTCAAGAACTATCTTAAAGACAGAACTCAATACACAATCATGAATGGTAAACAATCAGATGTAGCGCGTGTCACGCGCGGAATTCCCCAGGGGTCGGTACTAGGCCCTACATTATTCACATTGTACACAAATGACATGCCTACGGCAGTTACGTCAGGTACAGTTTATATGTACGCTGACGATACAACTCTCTATTGTATTGGAGATACAGTCGATCAAGTAACAATGTCACTCAACAACGCGCTGAAAGAGCTGAGTACATGGTGCACGGTAAATTCCTTTACGCCACATTCAACGAAGTGTGAAGCCATGATAATGTACAGAGGAACATTTATTGGACCTATGAATACACTAAATATAGGCGAAAATAGACTAAGATGGGTATCACACACAAGATTACTAGGAGTCATAATTGACGATAAACTGAATTGGACAAAACAGATTCTGGCAGTAAAAAAAGGTTTTATAAATAAGCTCAATTTACTGAAAAGAAGTTGTTTTTTGCCCAGACAGATGCTAATAGACCTATATCTCAAGATAATCCAACCCTCTGTCACCTATGCACTGCCAGTGTGGGGAGGTTTTAATTGTAAGGATATGTTTAATTCACTTGAAATACTACATTGTAGAGCAGCAAGAATAATATGTAATCTGCCGCGAGATATGCCCTCACAAGAAGTACTCGCAAAAGTCGGGTGGGATACTCTATTTTATACATATAAGCTACATGTAAATATAGGTAAATTAATATTTAAAATATATAACGAGTTAACGCCTCCAAGTATGTCCCACATTATTGATAAGCGAATTAATAAGTACAATTTTAGAAGTAAGAACACGCTTATTACACCTCGTTTCAACACGTACTACATGAAACATTCTGTGGCTCACAGAGGTGCCATCATATGGAACACCATATCTGAAAACATCGACGCAGCAACATGTACTACAAACACATATATGGATAAGATTAGAAAGATAGATCCACTACATAACTTAGATTTTAACTTTACATCAGTACAGACTCTCACTAAAGGAACTAAGGATTACATATATTATTGATATTGTTACATTTTTAGCATTCTTAACTTTTTTAGACATTTTATGATATAGTTACATTTTTAGCATTGTTAACTTTTTAGACATTTTTATGATTTTTAAATGATTTAGCCACTGTTTTCAATGTATATAATTTCTATATTTATGTTACACACGACCCCACAAGCGGCGACGCTTTAATGTATATCGTGTTTAAATAAAAGTTATTGTATTGTATTGTATTGTACTTAATTATAAAACTCCATGCATGCTCCTTAAATATTTAGTCAACCACATGTTGGTTGTATGGAATAACTTAGCTCCTACCAGATATGCTGCACTAGAACGCTTGCAGACAAGAGCAGCAAGAATAATTTTAAAGGAACATGACCTTACACATGAAGATATGCTTCACCAGTTAGGATGGAAATCACTTCAAGCACGCTGCACTATGCACCGTGTTATCTTTGTATTTAAATGTCTTAATTGTAATGGTCCAGAGTTTTTTAGTCAATATTATGATAAGACCTCTCATGCCCACAACACTAGAAGAAATGGCCTGGATCTCATAATTCCTAAAGTTAAGACAGAAATTGCAAAGAAAGGCTGTTTTTACTCAGGGGCAAAAGATTTTAATGATCTACCAACAGAAGCTAAAGAAACATCATCATTGTTAGTTTTTAAAACAAAATTAGGAGATATTTTTTAGATTTTTTAGATTTTTAAATTTTTAAAGCGTAGTTATTTTTTAATTAATGATAGGATAACTTTGTACATATACTTTTACTGTATTATTATCTGATATTTTTATACTTTATTATTTACATTATTTTGATCTCCCAGGGCACCCACTGATAACAGCATTGTCTGAAGGGTTTACCCTGGTTAAAGAATATATTATTATTATTATTATTATTATGTGCATTGTATTTTATTGTTATTCTTCTCATAAAGAATGTACTTTTCCCCAGAGTAATTCATTCAATGGCCCTCAATCAAGCACATAAAGTTTTCGAAAGTAACCCAACTGAAATGTTTTGTAGTTTATGCAAGTACTTCTCGGAGCTAGTTCGGTTCCTTGGTTATTCATGGTATTACAAACTAATCATTAAATTTTAGGAGATTAGTTATTAAATTTCCCCTTGGGCTTTGGGAGGATTTGTAACAGCCACAGGCAGAGGGACCTTTACAAACCTCCATTGGCTTGCGGGGAAATTTAATCACTGATCTCCTGAAATGTCATGCAATTACTTATAATAATGTCTATTTATTTTGTGAGGCAGCTGTTCTAAATGAAGCAAAGAATAGAGTATGCTGTGAGCAGAGCCTTCTTCAACTTCACGAAAAGAAAAGGCTGTGAGGCATTCATGTTTTTCTTTGCTTTAGATTATGGGCTCGACAAGCCTGTTAAAATCGGTTTATTACCGTGCGGCTAATTTTTGTTTTAAGTTGATTCTGGACCAAACCTGGGCCCACTGCAACAATGCCGGATGTAGGTGACACAATGGAGTGAGTCTGGCACAAGATAAAAACGTTGCCGCATGCTCAATAAGAAAACAACACATACTGCAGAGCCTTCCTTTCTTCTCGCTTTTCGTGGAGTCGAAGAAGACATTGCTTGTGGGGTAAGAATACAGTATAGTTAATAATATATTCTCTATCATTATTCCCTATCATCCTTATATAATATTTACCTTTGTAACCAAGAGTGTAGAAGCCGGAAAAGAAAACGATTGATAGGTTGTAAAAACTTGTCAATTGAAGTTATTTTGATGACACTCACTATGAGTAAGTGTTTTCTAACGAGAACAACAATAATTATTATAGACCAGTGTGTACTGAAAATCTGTACCAGTAGTTTATTTTGAGTATAGTTTAAATATATATATTGTTTGAGTTAAATATAATTCTGCATCAAAGTAATCCAAAGGGAAATGCATGCATACATGCATACATGCTGTCGTATTAAACTTGAAATATACAGGGGATTTCGTGTCTTCAATCAGACTCGCTCATCGCTGTCGTCATCACTGTCAAGAAGCTGCTGGGCAGAGTTAGTACAGCCAGAACCCTTGCACTGCCCGCACGCTATGGAACACTCAAGGTTGTGTTTACGGCACGTGCATCTCATGCTGCTGCAGTCTTTAGTGCAATTACATCTAACGATATGTAACAGGGACTCAGGCGCTGCAGGTAAATCGGTCATCACAGGTGTGACTTGGCCCTCGTTAATCTCCAACCCCATTCTTGTACTGCCATGTCTTCGTCCTCATCTTTCCACCTTAGGCTGTGGTTCTTTGCAGCTTCCGAAGTCGGAGGAAGGCTTTGCGGCTGAATATGTGAGGTCCTGACTGCCAGCTTTTCACAGTATTGTGTGTATCGTAAATGGTCGAGCTGTTCACCAGGCGTTCCTTTGTACTGAAAGGCATACCAACGCATTGTGGCCTGCTGTCGCTATCTCCTCTCGGGTTGCAAACGCAGAATCAAATACTTGTGCTTGCTTACGAAAGTATGGGGAATTTATATACATCTTGAGAGAGGCACCCTTCCCGAAACCATGAACGCGAGAGGGTGGTATCACACCCAATTAAGTATTGCGTGAATGAATAAAATATTCCAGCAGATTACCTCTATTTGAGTCTGCACCTTTTCGATGTTCCAGACACGCCACAGTACGTCTAGATTGGCAGTGGGGTCTTACACATTCCTAACCACGATGTCTTGATCCCTAGCTCTTGTCTTGGCTCAGTTGGTGACTGGATTGTAACACGTCCCGCTTTGGCTATATCCTCTGGACTGACCCCCCGTCTTTGAACACATCGGACTGGTTTAATTTGGTTCCAGGTGTGACTGCGGCAATCATCCCCATACCGTGAAACGTATCTTTCCCGCCAAGTGTTTTTATGTTGTGATCGACGTTGTCGGCCACGTACTGGGCAAGCTACCTATTAAAGGAGGGTATTTACATGCCCTGATCTAATACTGCATTCTGGCTCAATGTTTGGACTTCGTGATAGGAAGAACAAAATCCATGGCGATGCAGAGTCGATCAGAAAACGCGACGCAAACAGTTATGATGTAGTTGAACCGCTAAGCCTATTTGTAAAGGCGCAATAAGGATGCGAGGACGTGCAGCCTGCATAATAGCCTGACCAATGGCTAGCTCAACGGAGTCTTTTCCGACCAGATCACCCATCAAGGAACAGTTTTAGTGTCACGGGGAGAAAATTAACGCATGCTTCGGCATCCGTGTCGACGAGTGGGTAATAATCTGTTGATGTTTTAACCGCCTTTATGTCATTCTTTATAAACATGGCAGCAGTTTTAATATTTGTCTTCTCTGTTTTTGGGTCAACATCTTGCTAATGTTCGTGGAATTCCTGTAATATATTGTCAGCAGTGCTCTTAGATGTAACTTTCCGTTTATTTCGGTTATCAGTCAGTTGTTCCCCAAAGTGCTCCTGTAGCTTCGCCTTCATATTGGTGCGTCCTTAAGCTGTGTTTTCAGAGGTTTCCAAATACTCTTCCATCTTCACACAGAGATCACTGACACATATTTGTTCGTCATCATTTTCTTTCAGAAACATCGCCACTTTTTTAAAAGCCTCGTGTTTTTCGTTGTCATGTGGTCGGCCAATTTTTCTCCTTTTTTGTTCAGGATGTCCTTGCGCATAGGTATTCGGTATTTGGGTTTTAGTGCGGAAGTTCGAGCTACATGCCAGCTGGTAAACGGCATCCGCAGCAGGCAAATCATGGACATTGAGAATTCTTCCTCTGACTACCTCAGCCAAGGCATCCGCCCTTTCTGAACATAACACGCTTGGCACAAATGACCCTAAAATCGATCACTTTGCTATATTTTCAAACGTTTCCAACGTAGAAGACTGATTTTTTTGTGGGAGGATGAACACCGATGGTGACCAACACAAAATCCGATGATTTGAACTACCGTAGACATATCGATGATGTCACAGTTACGTCATGTATCCATTTATGATAGGTTTCTCGACGTTTCCAATTACCTTTAACATCATTAAATTTTATATTTTCGATTTGCCATCATGTCGACACCAAAGAAACCGAAAACCCGAGTTCGATTGGCTAAGAGGGAGAAAAGTTATCAAATTTTGAATTTTGGTAATTTTCCATACAGAACCATTTACAAAATAACTTCTTCATTCATCTTTTAGAGTTTAAAACATTTGTTTACGACAATCTAGCAATGAAATGAGTAAATCGGTACCCACAACCGTATGTTTTTAGAATTTTCAATTTTTGAGAGGAAATACGTCATTATGACGTCATATATTTTTGAAAACGTCTTTTAATAATAACTATTCGAGTATTTTTCGAGTTTTAAAGAGGAAATGTTCTTACTATACACTGAATAGCCGCAATATGGTCTTTTTTATGTTTCTTCAATTTAGAAAGCATGACTGATGTCAGACCCATGACGTCAGAAAATGTGACGTCACAGGAATCTTCAGTTCTTAATAACTCAGCATATATTTATCGTAGAGACTTTAAAATTGCGGCAATCAAAAACACATATTTATGTTGTTGTGATAACATGCCTTATTTCAAACGTATAGGTAACGCAGAATTTGACCTTAAAAAGAGTCGTTCGTTATGACGTCACAATAACGTCAATATACAAACGTGTTTGATCTTAAAGACGTTATTTCATTTTAATATTAACATACGAAAATTTCGTTAAATTTGACAGCGAATTAAACAAAATATTCTGGTCTATGTATTTTTGGCTCGCTTTGTAGTGATCGACTTTGGAGAACGGTGTATTTGCATGGTCTCAATGGTGGTGATTCTGTACGCTTCGACGTCTGATCTTTTTTCTGTCCATCAAAGTCAACCTTAGTCCCACACTAAAAACAGTCGGTTTTAAAGCTGAAGCTTTTTTCAGCTATTCGCACTAAACTGAGGTACGTATACGTACGGCGGCACTGCTGGTGAACATGTTGCCCGGCAACCGCTCGAATAGGATACAAATATTCACCAACCCTTCAAAAGAATCCCACGTGCCATTTAATTGCTGCACAGGCAGCCCAATCTCGTAATTTGTGTATTTATACGCTAACAAATGTCGCTTGAATAGTTTATATTATAAATCCTTCCAAAACATGTATGTTAGACAAATAAATACACGACTTCACCCTACAATGTTTCAGTTGCATGTGGTCGTTTCCGCTGCATTTTTTAAATGAATCTTCTTTCCCTCGCTTCCTACGAAAAAAGCAGCGGAAACGACCCTAGAAGAGCTCAGAGGTATGAATAACCACAACTGAAACTATTCAAGCGATATTTGTAAGCAGTATAAATACACAAATCACGAGATTGGGCTGCCTGTGCTTGCTGCTGTCAAGTTCTTTTTCTGAGAAACCCAGGAAGTTGATCTTATAACATTTGCATATTCTCCCTGTTATGTTTTCATGCAGGGGACTGACGTACATCACGTGAATGACTCGTTTCCGTCGACTCGTGATCATTTAATAATTGTGACACATGGGAAGTTGATTGACCTCTTGCTCTTGTAACATTTGCATATTTTCGGTGTTATGTTTTCCATGCCATCCAGGGCACTGATGTACATAACGTGAATGATGGTCGTTCATCCTTGGAGCAAACCGATTTATTTAGCCTTCGTAGTTGTACTAAATCACTGCATGAGTTTGTTTTGTAACAAAGTTCTCATGTTGTGGAAACTGCTGCAAAATACTCAGGACAAACTTTGCTGAGCAACAGAACAAAGTTCAAATCGTATTTCAGTTCTCAGACAGGTCCGATTAGAATTAATAGAGGCAGAGTCCGAGGCAGATGAACTGTTAATTGGAGTATGTCTTATTCTACTAACAAATATTCACCAACCCTTCAAAAGAATCCCACGTACCACTTCCTGCTGTCAAGTTATTTTTCCTTTGTCTGAATTCTGAGAAACCCAGGAAGTTGATCTGTTATGTTTTCCATGATCCAGGGGACTGACGTACATCACGTGAATGTCTCGTTTCCGGCGACTCGTGATCATTTAAGAATTGCGACAATGGTAGTTCTTCCTTTGAGCAAACCGATTTCTTTAGCCTTCATATATAGTTGTACTAAATATAACTGAGTTTGTTTTGCAACAAAGTTCTCATGTTGTGGAAACTGCTGCAAAATACTCAGGACAAAGTTTGGTGAGCAAAAGAACTAAAATCACAGGTAGCCCAAGCTTACAAGCGATTACAAAGAATGTATGGACATTTCACTTATTATCGCTGTAATGCTCTTACCTCTAATAAAATGTTTCAAAAACCTTCGCTTCAGTGTGCTATTTATGTCTTATTCTAATTCTAACAAATATTCACCAACCCTTCAAAGGAATCCCACGTGCCACTTCCTGCTGTCAAGTTATTTTTCCTTTCTCAAGCATGCATGTTAAGGCCTGGTTCATTTAACGGAAAATAGATTGACGATAAAAAATGTTTTCTGACAGAAATTACACCATAATACTAATATCAACTTCCTTAAATTTGTTAATTGGATGGTTGTCGTATCACATGATCGATGACGTCATAATTATATAAAATCGTTAAAGTGAAATGCGGCTGCGACGATTACATATGAATATAAAGTAACCCTGCTAAAACATTACTCCTGCCGCAGTGTTTCAGACCACGCTTAGAAAACATGGCTATCATGTAAAGATAAGGAGATATTTAGGGTACGAAAAGTCACGAGACCTATTTTGTATATTTTCGCCTTAATTACTGATTTAGGTAAAAGGCTTCAACCTTAACTAAACATATCCACTCATCTTCCTAGCTGTTTTAAACTCGGAGCCGCGTTTTTCATTTACTGATTTCGTGTTCTCGTTTTACTACACACAAACCACTTAAGGTCGTCAAGAATGGTGATACCTATTATCGTGAGAAACTTGGCGTATTTACCATACTCGGCTGTGCTGAAATAAGGAAAACAGTTTTTACCCGAAATTTGACCCCTGAACCAGGCTTTAACATGCTTGAGTTGTCTGTATTCTGAGAAACACAGGAAGTTGATTGACCTCTTGCTCTTGTAAGATTTGCATATTCTCTGTGTTATGTTTTCCGGGGGACTGACGTACATCACGTGAATAGTCTCTCTCTTCTCTTTATAACAAGTTTTAACTATGAGCAATTTACTTAATACGGTTAGAAATTAAGTTGTTTCAAACACCATCAGAAAGCTTTCTTGTTCCCAGACCTTTCTTAGATCGCTCGAAAAGCGTGACACCTTGAAAGATGTGATTCCCATTTGGGTTTAAGCGGATTCAGTGGTGATTTAGTACACTGTTATTGCAGCCAAAGTATAGCAAATTTTCAGTAAGACGTCAGTACCAGGTCTACGGATATTTAAACGAAACGTTCAAGGCATTTCTTGTAATCTAAATCACCATCTTTACTTTAACTTTGAAAGTTACTCGTCACAACCAGTAACTAATCTAATACTAATGGATTCTTTCAAAAGAGCTGTTAATTAATTTACCCCTCCTGAAAGCAACTTTCTAATCAATGGTGTCCGTAGTAACTATATATAGAGATCCACACGCCTATATCACGTGTTTTTCACAAGGTATAATGAATGTGCATATAGGCGTTCTGCCACAGTTCTGGGGAAGACGCTGACATCGAAACAACGCAAAGAAAAGATGGCATTTGAAGAGATCATAAGGGAATTTTCGCAGAAGTTACAATGTGGCATATGCGTAGACATATTCACGGAACCTAAATCTCTACCGTGTTTGCACAGTTTTTGTAAACACTGTATCACAAGCTGGTGGAGAAAGTGCCAAGAAAACCACCAACCCTTCACATGTCCGGAGTGCCGCTCAGTGGTAGAGATACCGAATGGAATATCACATATTCCCTCATCATTCTACCTGGATGGTTTACTAGAACTCTTTACAGCCTTTACTGCAACGGTGTCCAGTCAAGAAAGTCAACGAACAGTGTGTGGCAACTGCGAGAAAGCAAGCGTCGTTGCTGCATTTTGTTCCAATTGCAGTGACCTTCTATGCGCACCATGCGTCGAAATACACAGACAAATCAAGGTCTTTCGTGATCATCGAATTGTTTTGCTACGTGAATTCCAGTCCGTTGATGTTGAAGATTTCTTACAACGACCCATGTATTGTAAGGAAGACAACCATGAACACAACCGACTGGAATACTTTTGTAAAACAGAAACATGCCGCAAGTGTGTTTGCCAAAAGTGTGTGAGCCTGAAAGACATGCACAAGGAACACGATTACACCAGTATCGAAAAGGCAGCGGAAGAAGCGAAAGCAGCTATGATGGAACAAGCTGAGCGGGTAAAGAAAGCTGTTACATCTTGTCATGCTCTACTGAACAGTTCACAAAACAAGTTAGCAGATACAAGAAAAGAATTAGACTTAGCTCGACGCGAAGTGCACGAGAGCGTTGAAACTGCATTTCGTCAGTTGAGAGAACACGAAGCTGAAGTGATGGCAAAGATAGACGAGGTTCAGAACAAACAAGTAACCTCGCATAGCGTCCTCCAGGAAGATTTGGAGCTGATGATTGGAAAACTAACAAATTATGTGGACCATGTAGATGGTATAGTTAACAGAAACCTGAAAACCGAGGTTTTGCAAACCCAGTCAATTACCGCTCAGCGTGCACAAGAACTGCTGGTCACACATGAGACTCAAAGACCACAACTACGAGACAGTCCATCAGTGTATTACAAGACGAGTGACAATGTTCATGAAGCTCTAAGTGTTGGGAAGTTGGTGATTTCAAGCTGTGCAGGTAACTAATATTTTTACCTTGTTCTTGTTTTTGTAGCAAAATATCCAACTATTTTAAATTAAATTATTTTCTTCATTACTTTACAACTCTCTACCGATATTAACATTTATCAATATTTGAATATCCTCCTGATTTCTTAATATTTTCTATTTATTTAATATTTCCGCCTCATATTTAATAAAGAAAGGTTAAAATGGGTTAACACTGCTGAAAATTGCTTCGATGTAGTTTCAGTTTTTGTTTGTGCGCTGCTTCCCCGCCACATAATAGCACTTTCCAACAAAGAGCGCGCACTCAAAACTGCTTCAGTTTTTTTTATAAACGCTTGACAGTGAATAAACGAAAGCAAGGATTATTTGTATTTTTATGTAGGTTATTAAATGGTACGTTGTCATACGGATTTCTCGTGAACATTTACATTTTGTAAAACAATTCTAATTCGTGTCTTTTACACAGAGCTCAAATTTTTCAATGTTGTGACAACGCTAGGGCCCCTTTTAACCCTTGTCCTTCCGATCTTTTAAGTGATCTTTTATAGCTACTCTTGACTGAACAGAACCCTCCCCCATAAAACAAAGAATGAAAATGAGAGGAGAGCCATGCAAACGGTGTGAAAAACAAATTGGCTCATAACTTTCAGTCATCCAAAAAAAATTCCATCCAGAAAAAATTGTACAACCCCCCCTTCCCCCCCCCCCCCCCCACTTATAAATATAATTATCCCTAACCGTGCTGTAGTCAGTGCTGAAGTTTATCCCACTGATACGTAATCTGCTCTAGTGCCCCTAAATGTACGGCGCCGCCAGGGGTCTCTTAAATTTACTTCAGTTATTTTATGCAACAGGCCGTAAGTTACGGCGACACTGTGGTTAATTATTATACTCGTAAGTGTTACGAGCATGTTATGCAACGGACTCCGGTACGTTGTTCAAAGGGTGAATAACGCTATTCATCGAATAAATCCTACATGTATTATTAACCAAACTAGATTATTGTATCCACTGGATAAGGATTTATCTGGCCCCGGTTGTTCAAAGGGTGGATAACTCGCTATCCACCGGATAACTCCTTATCTAGCGGATAAAATTTATCCACTGGATAAGTTTGGTTGCACAAAGCACGGATAGCGCTATCCAGCGGATAAAGTTATCCATGGTTAGGTAGGTCATATAACTTTTTATCCACCGAATAAAAATGTAGAAAACAAACATGACTGCTCGTAGACTTCATTTTTTAAATAACAACTTAGAAGATTTCGAACCACCCAGCCGAGCAAGAGTTTACCGTAGAGAAATAGAGCCATTAGCAGCGTACACAGAAGCGAGAAGGTGAACTTAGAGCCAGATACCGTTTTGGTAGAGCTGGAATTACATACATTGTTGGCCTTGTGGCGGATGATATTTCTCCTGAAACCCAAAGGAACCATCCTTTATCTGCAACCATCTAAGTTTTGCACTCAGTAGCAGTAAAATGCCGTTTTCTGTTCCTCTTAATCGGCTCTGGTCAATTTTTCCGCCATTGTTGTGCACGCGAGCGAGAACTGAACCAAGGTCATACATTTTACCATGGCAACTGGAAACCATTTAGCAGTTACACACTGGATAGCGATTTATCCATTGGATAGTTATCCGCGAGGCTATATATCCAGGCTTTGTGCAACCACTTTTTATACGGTGGATAACTATCCAGTGGATAGCAGTTTTATCCGCTGGATAGCACTTATCCACTGGATAACTTATCCACCCTTTGAACAACCGGGGCCATCCTTTCAACAACTGGAGCTTGAGCGCATAACATAAAAAAGGGTTTTTGTGTGTTTGGCGGAAAAAACACACTAAAATATGCAAAAATCCCTCGAGGTTGTTGTTCAAGGCAACAATTGATTTGTTTTATGAAACCCAGTTAAGTGCTGACTGACTGTATTGACAGAATGTTGTACAAGCTTGTTTTTCACTGAACTATTTATTGTCCTCGACTGTTGTAAATCAACCTAAACGTGTAGTACAATACAAGGAGCACGAGAAGATCAAGAGAGACCGATTCGGTAGCACACGACATACGAAAATTGGGTATTTTGGGCATTCTTGTTTTGAACACACCTTTTAGTTTTGTAACGAGTATACTTGCTAACTTTTCTATAAATACAGCTCATGCAACTGTTATATCGTAAGGAGTCGATTTAGCGCCCTGTATCAAATGAGCGCCCCATTTAATACTTGGTTTTCCTTTTCCACATCTAACCGCCTCAGTATTCCAAATACGGCCCTATTTCATTTTCCATATATCAGCAATCAAGCTACAGTTGTACAGTTTTAAAACGGTATCTCCGCAGTATGTAATCTTTATCGCAGCCGTACTTAGGATCGTCACGCAACCCTAGTATACGGGTATACAGAAAATAGCATATTGTGCGAAAAATGACCTCATTCTTATTGTAAACGAGTAAGCGAAAATGTACCTTGAAATAATCTAAAAATACATGAACATACTACTTAATGTGATCGTGGAAGCGAAAGTTTTTCGCTTCCTCGTTCACAATAAGAGATAGATCATACTACTTAATGTGATCGTGGAAGCGAAAGTTTTTCGCTTCCTCGTTTACAATAAGAGATATGTTACACTACTTAATGTGATCGGGGAAGCCAAAGTTTTTCGCTTCCTCGTTTACAATAAGAGATATGTTACACTACTTAATGTGATCGGGGAAGCCAAAGTTTTCGCTTCCTCGTTTACAATAAGAGATATGTTACACTACTTAATGTGATCGGGGAAGCGAAAGTTTTCGCTTCCTCGTTTACAATAAGAGTTAGATCAAACTACTTAATGTGATCGGGGAAGCGAAAGTTTTTCGCTTCCTCGTTTACAATAAGAGTTAGATCAAACTACTTAATGTGATCGGGGAAGCCAAAGTTTTCGCTTCCTCGTTTACAATAAGAGTTAGATCAAACTTCTTAATGTGATCGGGGAAGCCAAAGTTTTTCGCTTCCTTGATTACAATAAGAGATATGTTACACTACTTAATATGATCGGGGGAAGCCAAAGTTTTCTATTCCTCGTTTACAATAAGAGATAGATCAAACTACTTAATGTGATCGGGGAAGCGAAAGTTTTTCGCTTCCTCGTTTACAATAAGAGATATGTTACACTACTTAATGTGATCGGGGAAGCCAAAGTTTTCGCTTCCTCGTTTACAATAAGAGTTAGATCATACTACTTAATGTGATCGGGGAAGCCAAAGTTTTCGCTTCCTCGTTTACAATAAGAGATAGATCAAACTACTTAATGTGATCGGGGAAGCGAAAGTTTTTCGCTTCCTCGTTTACAATAAGAGTTAGATCATACTACTTAATGTGATCGGGGAAGCCAAAGTTTTCGCTTCCTCGTTTACAATAAGAGTTAGATCATACTACTTAATGTGATCGGGGAAGCCAAAGTTTTCGCTTCCTCGTTTACAATAAGAGATAGATCAAACTTCTTAATGTGATCGGGGAAGCGAAAGTTTTTCGCTTCCTCGTTTACAATAAGAGTTAGATCAAACTTCTTAATGTGATTGGGGAAGCGAAAGTTTTTCGCTTCCTCGTTTCAAATAAGAAGGTATGTCACTTCTTAATGTGCACGGTGAAGCGAAAGTTTGACCCGAAAGTTTAATATATAATATAGAATTTGGATAAGGTACTAATTCCATAATAATCCATTTTTTAGGAGAATATCATGGTTACCGTGTGAACGGCTTTGCTGAAATCGACAAAAAAATATTATCAATTACTTTGTTTACTTTATGTTATCAATAATCAAGAGGATAGCATGGATTGTGAAGTAAAGTAAAAGTAACTTTATTTAACGTCGGTAACTCGTGATAGTCCGGTACGACTGATAAACCGGCTTGAGGCCAACGTGACCAACAATTTAACGTCCTTATCCGAGAAGACGTGAAGGTCTAACCATTTAATTTGCAGTTCGAGAACGAGATTGTTTCGCAAAGGCAGCACCTTCTACTCGGTTATTTTAAGACCCTGAGTGTTGGGCCGGCTGGGGTTTGAACCCGCGACCTAGCTCCCGCACAATAGACCGGCGCTTAACCACTGAGCTAACCGGTATTAGCCGGTAACAAAACGAGTGGGGGACTGGAACCGAGTCAGTAAAACTAATTCAATTAATAACTAGTCAAAGTGAGCATTATGTTCCAAAAGCACAGATCAAACTTAGCTAGTCTGGAAAGTTTGGTGAACTTTGGCTCAATATTGACGATGCTAGAAGGCATCAAATATGTCAATTTTCCCATACAAACTCTCTTATTATTTAACGTTGTCCCTCCAAACCATACATTCATTGTAAAATTTTGGAGGGACAAAGAAATTTCAATTGCTTATAATTCAGACACGATTCACTTGAATTACATCAAACTTGGCACAAATGCTAATTTCAACATGCTCTATGATGTGATGAACTTCATTTTAGAATTAGAGTAATTCTGATAAACTAGGTCCCAGTCCCCTGCTCGTTTTGTTACCGGCCAATTGCTTTGAACAAAAGGCAAACTGACAATCAAAGATTAGATGATACTTTTCAAGGAAAGTAATTAATATACACAAGTTTTTGTTTAAGCAATATAACACGCTTTCCATGTCTTTGTTCTCTTATATAAACACGCGGGATATGTTGGGAGAACGAGTGATTTTCAAGTTTTTCTGCGTTCTCCCAACATATCCCAAGTGTTTATATAAGAGAACAAAGACATGGAAAGCGTGTTATATTGGTTTTATAAAATAACGAACAGGAAAAGCACGAGAGAAAATCGTACGCACGCACGATCAGTAAATCAATTCTCCTAACCGTAACAGTCGTCAGAAATCGACCGACGGTGAGTTTGCACAGCGCGGGAAATCCCCCGATACAGAACTGAGAGAAACGAAGGAATGTTCTGTGTCCTCTGCATGGCTCTGTGTCAGTGTGTGGCTCTATTTAAAAAACATCTGCTTCAACAGTCACCGAAAAGACTAACTCGGAATTCAAGACATGCTTTCCCGGAAATTTAAGGCAAAGGCATTCAAGGAGTGGAGGACTTGAACTGGGTGTTTTTGTCGCTGAATGTACATGAGTCATGAGGAAACATGATTCCCCTGTTGAACTTTGAAGCAGGTTTTAGTTGAATGAACTTTTATTTTCACCAAACTCAATGGAAAGATCTAGCTGTTGGAACTTTCCTTCCAATGAGATGAGGCTAAGAGTGCAAGGTAAGAGGGAAAAACTCATTTTGTTCTGTGAAAAAAATCAACAAAATATCAACTTCACAACTGGCGCACGTGAGTTTGCAAAATTCATGTAGTTGTTCATAAAATGGCAAGGAGAAAGCTAAAAACCTTATCTGACTGAATTATCTAAGACCAAACAGGGTGAATGATAACAATTGGCCTTATATGAAGGCTTATTATTTCATGACTTCGTCGCCGACAAATACGTATATGTCCAGTTTTAGTTTTAGTTTGGGATAAAAAAAGACAGAGAAAAAAAATTGAAAGAGTGTTGCCTTGCATTTCCCTCTCATCTACTCTAGTCTCTAGCTCCATTCCTTGCTCTATTCGTCTATAAGGAGGTTGTTTAAAAACTAGACGTGTTAGCCGTTTGTGTGTTTTAGCTTTACCGTACGAAATAAGTTAGACGAAAAGTGGTTTCGACTTTTGTTTGTTGGACCACAAATAAAAATATATTGGCCGGGATGGTTAGCAAATTTGATAACTTCGTCGGTTGGCTGTATTTTTGTTAAATATATATGTCGGTTTTGCTGATTACAATCATATTATTGAAAGTCAACGTTTGGTGAAAACATTCTTCCTTGTCGTTTGCCATTTTGATCAGTTCATTCACAATCTTCCATGTCTATGGACTCTCATATAAACACGGCTTTCAGCCAATCAGCGCGCGAGTTTCCTCTGGGTTATTTTATAAATTAAGATATTAAAGATAGACAGTAACTAAATATTTTTTTATAAACTGGAATTACTCTTGCAACATAAAATTTGGTAGGAACTACACTAAGGTAAAATATGCACTGTAAATCAATTCCAATTGTTTTGAAATCTCTGGTTTCAAAATATTAATCACTGATTACAGGCAAACTAAAAGGATCTTAGATTTAACAGAAATAATTAGTTTTATGTCTTTCCAGGCATAGTTGTATTATTGAGTTGCCGTGGTCGGATAACTGACATCAAGTTTAATAGTTGGATACAGTCAGGATTTTGACAGGTATTGTCGTAGGATCATAAGGACGGAATTCCATTCTTGGAGTGTTCGTTTATATAGTTTGTAGGAAAAGAAATAATTAGACTTTGGTAGAACACTCTCTGAATTTCTAACGAGACCTGAAACAACCACGGGGGCTGATCAAAGCCAGGTCCCGGCTAATCCACATATCGAATTTGAATTTAGCGTGTTGGTTTTTGTGGAGTGAGAAAAACCGGAGAATCCGGAGAAAAACCCTCTGAGCAAGGGCGAGGTACCAACAAACTCAACTCACATATGGCGCCCCGTCCGGGAATCGAACCTGAGCCACAGAGGTGAGAGGCGAAGCGCTTAACCACTGCACCACCCTGGCTCCCAAATGTAGTGTAATGCTATCTTGGTATTGGTTGCTATATAAACATTTTGGCAATGTTTGGCGTAGCTGTATACATTTAATAGGAAATTTAAGATACGACGACTACGGTCTACGACTACGGTCGCGTGCCAATAAAGGACTCGAACGAGACACTTGTGTTGGTTTCATTGCACCGTAGCGAGTTCACGACGGTGAGAAGTCGGCGTGTTTTTCGTAGTCACCACAACAGAGTACGTGTTAGAAATTCACCACTCTTTTCGATATTTCAATAGCTAATCTTTAAAATACACAATAAATTGCTTTCTGTTCGAGTTTACAGTGTTTCTGGGCATAGCTTATGTGGGAATTTTTGGTCGATTCTGTCGGCAATGCGATGGCTTCAGCTCATTCTCGCCAAAATGTTGAAATGTTCGCGCCATTCGTTGCGTACTCGGCCCAGTACTCTAGCCGACCGCTAGGCACGTCCAACCGTAGTCGTAGTCCGTAGTCGCCGTATCTTAAATTCGCTAATTAAGGTGGCTCGCCTGGATTTTCCAGGGACGCACCATTCCCAATTTGAACGGCTGCTGCTCCACTGTCAGAGCACGGTCGAGCTAGCCACTTCACCCATTTACTAGAAATAGAATAAACTTTCCAAAAATGTAGGTTTGTTTGACATCGGTGTTACCATAGCAACACAGCGTTGACGTCATGTGTTTTACATATCAACAATTTTCTTGAAATCTAGACCTAAACTTTTAAAAGGACCTAGTGTCCCTTGTAGTCTAAATGTAGGCCTTCAAGACTGCAAAGTTTAAAAAAATTGTATGAGAGCGTTTTCGAAAAAAAATGGGTTGAAGATTTTCTTTCAAAAAATAAACAATTCGCTTTACTTCCTGTTTAGTCGTCGAGAAATGTGTGTTCCGGACCGATTCAAACGCTGTTTTTAGCACATTTCATACCTGTGACATAGGACTACTTGCCATGAAAATTTCATTCCATTTGCTTTATTCGATTCCGGTATATGGAATAATAAGTAATGTAATAAATATGCTCATTTTACTCAGAATAGTAATGTATTTGCTAAGGAAGCTGTAATTCGAAAACTAGTCGATACAAATTTTTTTAAATCTTTTCACCTAAAATTCAACATGTACTACCCTTGCCCTGTAAATTTCAAGAGCATTGAATCATTTTAAGGGCGCGAAATAAAAACAAAAACACAGGGAACTTTTACATTCATCCACGCAAGCTTCATTGCTGTATCATTTTGTTTATAGCTTGTGTCTTTCCGAAATTTCTCTTTTGTCTAGATTCTACATACTTGTGTGCTTTTGAACTAACAAGTTTACCATGCACGCTTGCTACACTTCGCTAATGCCGGAACGCTCGTGCAAATTCTGTTTTTAGTACAATAGTCACGCTGCCAGTTGTAACGCTGTTATAATATAACTTATAATATTTATTTACAAAAGGTTTTATAATATCACTAATACAAAATCTCGTTTTTAATTTAGATTTAGAAAATGTGGTCTATACGTCACGGGCACTTTTCCCCGATCTGGTTACAAAAAACACACTTATTCAACATTATCATCCCGCACTGCCAAGCTTCATGGTTTAACTAATTTGCATGTCATTGTCCTAAGAACAGAATTTGCACGAGCGTTCCGGCAGTAGCGAAGTGTAGCTTGCTCAAGCGTGCATGGTAAACTTGTTAGTTCAAAAGCACACAAGTATGTAGAATCTAGACAAAAGAGAAATTTCGGAAAGACACAAGCTATAAACAAAATGATACAGCAATGAAGCTTGCGTGGATGAATGTAAAAGTTCCCTATGTTTTTGTTTTTATTTCGCGCCCTTAAAATGATTCAATGCTCTTGAAATTTACAGGACAAGGGTAGTACATGTTGAATTTCAAGTGAATGGATTAAAAAAAAAAATTATCGACTAGTTTTCGAATTACAGCTTCCTTAGCAAATACGTTACTATTTTGGGTAAAATGAGCATATTTATTACATTACTTATTATTCCATAAACCGTAATCGAATAAAGCAAATGGAATGAAATTTTCATGGGAAGTAGTCCTATGCCACAGGTATGAAATATGCTAAATACAGCGTTTGAATCGGTCCGGCTAACACAGTTCTCAACGACTAAACAGGAAGTAAGGCGAACTGTTTATTTTTTGAATGAAAATATTCAACCCATTTTTTTTCGAAAACGCTCTCATACAATTTTTTTAAACTTTGCAGTCTTGAAGGCCTACATTTAGACTACAAGGGACACTAGGTCGTTTTAAAAGTTTAGGTCTAGATTTCGAGAAAATTGCTGATATGTAAAACACATGACGTCAACGCTGTGTTGCTATGGTAACACCGATGTCAAACAAACCTACATTTTTGGAAAGTTTATTCTATTTCTAGTAAATGGGTGAAGTGGCTAGCCCGACCGTGCTCTGACAGTGGAGTAGCAGCCGTTCAAAGTGGATATGGTGCGTCCCTGGAAAATCCAGGCGAGCCACCTTAATGGACGTGGTGACATCTCACAGCAGTTTGATATCATCATCTGGTATCTTCTTTGCATATATATATTCACTTTCGTTCGTGATAAATGTGATAAGAAACCCCTTTTTCGAATCATATGATGAGATGGTGCCTTCAAACCACCCTAGTTCTTTGCCACTGGATGCGCTGCATTCAACAGAAACAAGTTTACCTATTAGATCTTCGCTTCCCCGATCACATTAAGTAGTGTAACATATCTCTTATTGTAAACGAGGAAGCGAAAAACTTTCGCTTCCCCGATCACATTAAGTAGTGTAACATATCTCTTATTGTAAACGAGGAAGCGAAAAACTTTCGCTTCCCCGATCACATTAAGTAGTTTGATCTATCTCTTATTGTAAACGAGGAAGCGAAAAACTTTCGCTTCCCCGATCACATTAAGTAGTGTAACATATCTCTTATTGTAAACGAGGAAGCGAAAAACTTTCGCTTCCCCGATCACATTAAGTAGTGTAACATATCTCTTATTGTAAACGAGGAAGCGAAAAATTTTCGCTTCCCCGATCACATTAAGTAGTGTGATCTATCTCTTATTGTAAACGAGGAAGCGAAAAACTTTCGCTTCCCCGATCACATTAAGTAGTGTAACATATCTCTTATTGTAAACGAGGAAGCGAAAAACTTTCGCTTCCCCGATCACATTAAGTAGTGTAACATATCTCTTATTGTAAACGAGGAAGCGAAAAACTTTCGCTTCCCCGATCACATTAAGTAGTGTAACATATCTCTTATTGTAAACGATCGAGGAAGCGAAAAATTTTCGCTTCCCCGATCACATTAAGTAGTGTGATCTATCTCTTATTGTAAACGAGGAAGCGAAAAACTTTCGCTTCCCCGATCACATTAAGTAGTGTAACATATCTCTTAATGTAAACGAGGAAGCGAAAAATTTTCGCTTCCCCGATCACATTAAGTAGTGTAACATATCTCTTATTGTAAACGAGGAAGCGAAAAACTTTCGCTTCCCCGATCACATTAAGTAGTGTAACATATCTCTTATTGTAAACGAGGAAGCGAAAAATTTTCGCTTCCCCGATCACATTAAGTAGTGTGATCTATCTCTTATTGTAAACGAGGAAGTGAAAAACTTTCGCTTCCCCGATCACATTAAGTAGTGTGATCTATCTCTTATTGTAAACGAGGAAGCGAAAAACTTTCGCTTCCCCGATCACATTAAGTAGTGTGATCTCTTTTAGAGCTACTTTTTCGCGTTGTAGTTTTCTATAAGTATAGAGGTTTAAATTCGCATAATATGCGATATTCTATATTCCGCTAGTATACCGTTTGGACAGTTATTTAATACGCCAACAAGATACTGGCGGGTGAACCCGGATTTGATTTAGAAAATTTAAATATTATCTGATTGTTTTCACATCTCGAAATAATAGCTGTTGTCGCAGAATTAACAGAATTACTAATTTTCAAAACATGTCTACGAAGAACCCTTGTTCCTCTCAGTAGTTTTCATAACCACAAACCATGTCGACTTTAATTACTTCTGTCGAAAACTTTCAGCAGATTCGATATTTTGTCTAGTAGTGATTGAATGATTTGTAATTCAGTTGAACTGTACAATTCACCAGCAACTAAATCATCCTCACTTTAATGAGTTGTCATCCACGGTATCACGAGACAACACATTACCACCCCGCAGTTTCTCTTCTTCAGAGTGTATGCAATTCTTCGTATCAGGTGATCCGAGGTGGGTCAAATATTTTAACAAAGACATTGCTGGGCACCTATCACCAATCTAGCAGAGATTTCGCGATTATTAGGCTACGAGTTGGATTATCAAAGGCTTCAAGAGTTCAAGTATCCGGGGAATCACTGCTGTTTCGAAAATCTTGTTCCCGGTGATTCACCACCTGGCTCAAATCAACGCTACAATATATAAATCGCAGAAAAATAAATCGCCATTGTGAACTCGCTTTTAGGGTGATTTGGATCAAGTTATTATGTTTTACTAATCAAAAGTAACTTGAAAATGTCGATAGTTTCTATTTTATACGATAAGCAATTCTTTTTACAAAATATATATTTTGTTATTCCGTCTATGTATAATATATTCTAAACCACAAAAATATTTTTTATAATATAATGGTTGAAAAGTTGAGGTAATTTACAATTATCAAGCAAAAACCGGATCGAAGTCCACCAATCAGATTACAGATGTAAGATACCCTTTAACTGCAACACGTAAAGCACGTTTCCTCACGCCTCCGAGGATGTTCCTGCGTTGTGATTGGTGCACTTTCCGGTGTTGTGATTGGTTCACTTTCCTTACTTAAGCTCAACTTCACCAAAGAAACGAAAAGAAACGTTGGAGTTCTTCACAGAACCTGATTCTGTGTTTAGAAAGAACAAAATCTCTTGAAAAGGACGTCGGTAGGTCCACAAAATTAACAGGAAGTGTTCGTGATGAAGATAGAATAGTTTCTTCATTCAGTTTATCGGGTGAAAACAGATTATCAAACAAGGAATATGACAATCAGACAATGTGCAGGTTTATACTTTACAGGCCGCACGGTGGGCACAAACGACCATAAAAACGGCATGAGTTCTATATTTTAAAACGTTTTCAATGCAGATGATTGAATTTTGGTAGAAGGATGTAGAATCGTAAAAGGAATATAACCTGAATTTTTAGGCTCTGTTACTACCATCGTGACGTCACAATGACGTCATTTACCGATTTGTAATACGTTTCTTACAACTGTTCATTACCTCTAAAAACGGAATGTCGTATATTGTTGAAATCTACTCGTGATGAGAATGAAGGAATCGAAAACCCGATGTCGATTGGTTAAGGAAATCAAAAGCTATGAAAGTTTGAATTTTGTCTATTTTCCCGCCAAAATTTGGCGGGAAATAAACAACACAAAAGCATTTATGAAAATATCGCTTCATTCATTTTTTGGAGTTGTAAATATTGTTGCATGACATTTTGTCCAATCATAAAACACATTGGTGGCTAAAATCGTATGTTTTTAGAATTTTGATTTTTTTTTTGTCCATAACCGGCTTAAAATTGAAGTCATATTTTCGGCAACGTCATTATGACGTCATACTTTTTTATACATGTTCTTAGAAAAAAATCCTGAGTGATTTTCGAGTTTTAATGATGAAATGCGCTAGTCTGGCACTCAAAAGTCACATTCTTTTCTTTTCTTGATTTTTTAACAATAGGCAGCCTTATTTAGGTACGACTCCTGACGTCACTAAATATGACGTCATAGCAACAGTCATTCCTCTATAACTTTTGCTGTAGTAGTCGTAGAACGTTCAAATTTGCACCTAATGAATGTGTGCCATGCATGAAGGCCCTTTGATGGTTTCGTCTGTTTGTAACGTTTATTAAAGGGGGAATTTCACCAAAAAAGGAGGCATCACTTATAACGTCACAACAACGTCATCATACTAACATAAAACACCTAAAATGTGTAGTTTCATTTTGTTAACAAGTCACCACCATTTCTTCAAATTGAGACTATAAGTAAAGAAATGGTGTTAATTTTAATTATTTGTCCACGCTCACTGATGCCGATTTTGACGTTCTTTATGCCCGACGTGCCGCGGGTAAGCCTTTTTTATTGAAGTTGCTTTTAACTGTTTTTTTTTGGAACTCCTTTAATTTTCTTTGTAAACTGCTTCGGTTATTTTTCTAATCATTCTCTCAGTACTGCTGAGAGCGATATATCAACTGAAAAATCTCTCCTACTCGTATTGTAATGATAATTATTTCGGTGTTCTAGCAAATGTCAGCCTGAATCAGTTTGTCTGCCGTTTTGAAAATAATCTTCATCTTGAAAACTTGGTTGAGAATTGTAAAAACACTAGTTTGTGTGTAGAAATATTACCTTAGCCAAATCAATAAGAACTCTTGATGTAATATATATTAAGTGTGTGTAATATAAACTTCATTTCAGTTTAATTCTGTCTTTATTTCTCTCTTCTCAACTAACGGTTTGTGTTCTGTTTTCTCTTCACAGTCGACCCTCGTCGCAGCACAGTTCAAGTAGAAAATGTTTTTCATGGAATACAACTAAGAATATTAACAAGGAACAGAATGGGAGAGTTGTGCTTTTGTCCTGAGGAATCACTACATGTTAAAATGGAGGATAATGAAGGACGGCAAATAGACTTAAAGATTGTTTATAATGAAAAGGAAAACGGCAATAACATTGGACACCAAAAAACAGTGAAGGAAGGACAGTACAGAATTACAACAACATTTCAAGGACACGACATTGATGAGAGAATTGTAAATATTATCAGTGAATTGAAACCTGTTAAAACATTTGGTTCTCGTGGTAAAGGAAGAGGACAGTTTAATTGGCCATGGGGCATAACAGTGAATGAACAGCAGTGTGTTCTCATAGCGGACACCTTCAACCACCGAGTTCAAGTATTTAATAGCACTGGAGAATATCAACGCGAACTTGGTGGTGAGGGAAGCAAAAAAGGACAAATAAAAACACCTTGCGGAGTCACAGTAGATAAATACAATAATAATATTATTGTTAGTGACACGGGTAATAACAGGGTTCAAGTGTTTTCAGTAGATGGAGTGTTTATTCGTAGTATTGGTGAGGGGAGAGTTAAGAGTCCTTGGGGAGTATGTGTTTGTAACCAGGGTAATATTGTGGTGTGTAGTCGTGGAGATAAGCGAGGGGTAAAGTTGTTTAGTAGAGATGGAGTGTTTATTAGAGAGTTTGGTAACCAATATACGGCCCCATACTATATAACGTACACTAACGGTACATATTTTGTATCGTATCCTGTTGAACATTGTATACGTGTGTTTGCCGATGATAATGGACAATTCGTTCGTCAGTTCGGTTCACGTGGACAAGGGAACGGTCAGTTTAATAATCCCTATGGCCTTACAGTGTATGGACACAGTTATCTACTGGTCTGTGACTGTGATAATCATCGTGTTCAGGTGCTAACACAGGAAGGTGAATGTGTGAGTACATTCGGTAGTATAGGTTCTAATCTTGGTGAGATGTGGCGTCCAGTAGACCTGACAGTTCTCCCTGATGGCCGTACTGTGATGGTGATAGACAACAACAACCATCGTGTTCATGTATGGCGTTAGTGTAGAACTGAATCCACTCTACTCTATCAACACACAATATCTACAACCTTCAACACGTAAGTACAACATCTACAACTGTTCCTATTTATCACAACTATTCTTTTTTTTGCATTTTTACACGAGTTAGATTTTTTCTCCGATAAAACTCGCGCGTTATTTTTTATTGCTGTCTGTTTTCTGTACAATGTTTAGTTTGAAATGTTTTCTTACTTCCTTTTTATAACTTTTCGTTCTTATTCTTTTATAATAGAAAGCAGGTTTTATTGATGCGTTTTTCATTATTTTACTGAAACATTGATCAAACTATTCTTTTTTTGGCATTTTTACGAGTTAGATGTTTTTCTCCGATAAAACTCGCGCGTTATTTTTTGTTTTCTGTACATAGAAAGCAGGTTTTATTGATGCATTTTTCATTATTTTACTGAAACAACCAAGTTTTTTTGCCGTGTACAACTAAATGGGAGCTTACTATTTGTAAACTTCACTACTGATTATCGGTTTAATGTTTTCCCTGTAAACTATTTCTGTTAAATTGTCAAAAGTTCTTTTAGAACTAATTAAGCTTGACTTTACTAAAACCGTTCAGTTTATGAGAGATACAAATAGAAAATTAATTTAGTTGTACTTTGTAAAATTAATGTCAGCTAAGTTTTATTCACAGAACTGTTTCAGCGTCTGAACAGATAAGCAATGATATTGATAAAGTGGTTCGTTTTATTTGTAGTTGTCAAATATTTTCGGTGGTAATTATAAACAAATCCTTTTGATTGTTTCTTTGCTGCACATATCTTAAATTCAGAGCCTTAACTTTAACCTTTATTCATTTGATTGAGAATTCTTCTCAGACCAGTAAATGGCTTATTCCATACACTGTCTTTCTGGCGAACTAATTCTCCATTGTTGTCATGTTCATCAGGATATTTAAACATGCTGTTAGTGTACTTATCTTGTATGTTGTTGAATGTCTTCCTGTATATGGAGTGGTGTGTACATATATTGCAGTTTAGTGTCAGTTGATGGGGTATTTGAACTAATGTAGTTTTTGTATGTTTTTTAAACAGAAACATGCAGCAATTTCATAAAATGTTTAGAAATAAATCCAAAAGTAAAATGTATTTTCCCGCAGCATGTGATAAACCTCATTATTATGTTATTTCCTCATGTTTTGTTAATTTTTTATCAATTTAAAGTTTTATCAATTAAATCGCTCTATTTCGTTATGCACCTGTCAATGTTAAGCCCGAGGGGATGGGGCGCAAGGGATTTGACATTTTCTCCAATAAAATGTCAAATTCCCCATCCTCGGGACAACACGTTCAGTGAAAAATATCTACTCTATCTTCTTATTGTTTCCTATAAATAACCCCACCTTGGGGCAGGCAGCTTGTGTTAAAATCCCCACCCTCTGAACCCTGCCTGTCAAATCCCCACCCCTTGCCCCCCCCCCCCCCCCTTTCTTAGGCTTAACATTGATAGGTGCATTACACTTGAATCTCGTTATTTGAGGAATATTATTGGTTTTGTCTACTGTGACTCAGTTCTTCATGTACATTGTATGTATTATCTATGTAAGGGTTAGAGACTGCTTGTGAGTTCTTTATCGACAAATACAGGCACGCGCTGACTGTACGATGAACGAAAAATAATGAATACTGCATGAGGCCGAAGGCCGAATGCAGTATGAAGAAATTTTGAGTTCATCCTACAGCCAGCAAGTGACTGTATTTTGCCGATAAAGCACAAACATAAAGTCTCTAACCCTTTTAATATTCAAACTGAGTGCACTGTCAGCCGTGAATTTCAATTGAAATCAGTTGTCAATAACAATTTCATAAAGAAGTCAAATATTTCGCATGAATTAAATCATTTTACGGTAAATATCTCCACAAAGAAAAGTCATTTCAACAGACAATGAATAAAAACAGAAGTAGATAACTTTGCAAAGAATAATTTACTTTGGCGTTCGGTCAGTTTAGTTGACGCCTTGCGAGTACATTTAACTCGAAAACGTTTCTCTTGGAGCCATGTATTAAAATATCGAGTATTTAGCCGGCTTAACTCCTAGATAGTCTACTTTCTTTAATAGTTTCTTTCATTCGAAAATAACTAACCTGCAGATTCCAGTGAATTGAAATCTTGAAACCGGCCTTGTGCTCGGCTCTGATGCAAACATTTTCCAAATAAAAATATCCTAGGTTTTGGAACCTTCCACTGAATTGTCGCTTCATTGTCTCCTCTTATTGACAGAGTAAGGTCTCGCCCGAAATAAAATCCATTTCTTCAGTTTGGACTGCTAGAGTGTTGTAGAAACTTTTGTTTACTCAGACACATGTTGACTTGTTAGTTGTTGAATGTACTTCCAGCGCTTGCAAATCAGCCATTTCTAACGAACGATTATGCAAATGTTTGCCTGAAAACATAACGGTGAGGCGAATAGTATGATTGTACATTTAACTCGAAAACGTTTCTCTTGGAGCCATGTATTCAAATATCAATTATTTAGCCGGCTTAACTCCTAGATAGTCTGCTTTCTTTAATAGTTTCTTTCATTCGAAAATAACTAACCTGCAGATTCCAGTGGGGCAGTGAATTGAAATCTTGACTCGAAACCGGCCTCCGGCTATGTGCTCGGCTCCGATGCAAACATTTTCCAAATCAAATATCCTGGGTTTTCGAACCATCCACTGAATTCTCGCTTAATTTTCTCCTCTTATTGACAGAATAAGGTCTCGGAAATATAATCCATTTCTTAAGTAAGACTACTAGCGTGTTGTAGAAACCTTTGTTCACTCGGACACATGTTGACTTGTAAAGTTGTACTTCCAGCATTCGCAAATCAGCCATTTCCAACGAGCGATTATGCAAATGTTCGCCTCAAAATCTTCTGTCACACAGGCAACAGAGTTCAATCCTGCCGTTACCTTTCTAGTAATTAATTGTCTGCATTTTCACTGTTTAATATGCGATGAGGTTTTCCAAGCCGTCCAAACACGTAACTAAGCGAAGGACTAGGTCTCCCTTTCCCTAGGTAAGTGAGGGTCTGGGTCGAGTGCTGTGGTCACCAATAATGCACGCTCATTAGCCAATCACATGCTTGGATTTTGTACAATGCACGAAATTTGAACATTAATATCCTATAAATCTTATATTTCAGCAAATCAGAGCTCAGCTTTACTATAAAATACAGGGCCGTATTTAACTGTTTTTCTATGAAATACACAGCGGTATTCAGTCATGGCTAGATCAGTCAAGGCCAATCAAAATGTAGAAAATTTCACGCCCTTTCTTTATCAGCCAATAAGAATTCAAGATTTTGAATGCACTAGTCTGCAGACGCATCCACTGCTCAAAACTTTTGTTTTCCTAAAATAAAATTTGCAGTCTATCATCTGGTTAGTTATTTGTTTTAGTGATAAATCTTCCCGTAAATTTGTTTTATAGGATAATATGATATGGTTATTTCAGGTATTCCTTCAAACCTCGAAAATTATCAAACGAAAACGTATTATTTCGATGGGTTTCTATTGAATTTATCAGTTTCAACCAATGAAATTACGAGAAAGAATAATAGAAAGATTACATTCCTTGCCATTCAACACTACAGTTCTTATCCGGATCATTACTTAATTATATAAATGATCCTGTCAATAAAAATGTAAGGTCATCCCAATAACATCAGGGTTCCACTGTCAACATTGTTCAATGTTGCTGTCCCAAAATAGTGATTGAATATTTGTACCAAATACTAGCGTGCACTGGAGGTCAGTGAAAAATGCTTCTTGGTCAGTGTAATGTCAGGGTTTCTTTTCTTGCGTATTGTGCGAGAACCCTGAAAATATACCACCCAACCGACCCTTTTTTTTAATTAAAGCTCCCGCAAAAATGCAAGGTTTCAGACCAATTAACCCAATGATTGAAGAATATTTTTTAACTACACCAGTCTTATGAGCTCGATCTCTGCCTTTCTCGCGCAAATTGTCAATCCAGAACTGGTAGAGGAAAAAGTAGTTAAGGAAATAATTTACATGAACATTTTTTTGTGTCTTCAAACTGACTTGGTTCCAGATCTCCTAACGGTTTTTGCGTTTAATCATGAGCCAGAGGGACGGATGGTAAACAAAACATTTTATTGGGATGGCCTAATTGAACAAAATGTATATTTGTATAAAAAGAGCAATAAATGTCGTACGTTGTACATTTACTTCTTTATCAATTTGTTGTTTAATATTACAATAAACAGTAATGGTTATAGCAGTTGTTGGTAAGATTTTAAGACAAGAGTTTGATGATCTGTTATGATTATGGATTCCTTTAAAAAATGTGGAATGGGATTTTCCAGGTAATTGTGAATCTCGTCAAAATTGACTAATTATTTGTTACTTCAAGGCTACCTGAAAATCAAGGAACCCATATTTTTACATACTTATTTGCTCATGTATAAGCCACAGTTTTTTTACCTTTCACAAGTTAGGGGTGTATATTAGCTTATGAGTTTTTATTGTGGTTGGCTGTAAACAAAGCCATATGAACAATACTGGGGCATTGGGAGGTCCTGAAAATTGCGAGGGGGGGGGGATATGATAACTACAGACTAGAAAGCTTTGTTTGGAAACCCTTGAGTGCCGAGGTGTTACATCTATTTTTTGGGGGGATGAATTCTGATATTTTTATTGACGACTTCTGTCAATTTCTCTTCCAAGACTGGGTACAGTGGGTCAACTGTCTCCCCTCTCTACACAACTGAAATAATGGTAATGCTACATCAATAGAGCACAAGTACCAGCCAGTTCTTCTAGACAAGCTTTTCTCCTTTGTTTTACCAAATAATTAGCTCACTGTCTATTTCCTTGTCATCTTCTCTACCAAGGGAACTCCTCTATACTCGGATATACTCAGCACTCCTTTTAGGGGGAAATGCTTGCCCCTGTACCTTTTAGGTCCTGATACCTTTTAGATCAGTGTTACACGCACAGAGAATTATTCCATTAAGTACCTCAAAACCACGATAAACTGTCGAATGATTATCTACAAAACATGAAACACCGTCTATATGCACGTAACATTGAAAGGGTTGTAAACTGTGCGGCTACTTTGCCAAATCCCTGCCAAACACCCATCGCTTTCATACTGAATCCCCTCCAGAGAGCAGTAAATAACAGTTGACTAATGTATGTCAGAGTGTGCCAAGATTAGCAATAGACCGAATTCATAATGGCTGCCTCCTAATTTGGGAGATAAAGTTGTAGAGGAAAACTAATGGTACTACATGAAAGAATATTAAAACTACATGTAGTAATTGTGTTCAGTTTTAGAACAATCTGGAGAATTACTGTTGAGTTATAGCGATTTGAAATGCTGAAAAAACATGAAAGCGAGGCTGGAAAGGCCGCCGTCGTTTTTCTCATACAAGTACAAGTCTTTCCAATTTCAAATGGCTATAACTTCAGATGTTTAAGCTACAACCTTCAAATTTCACAAGATCACTAATATTAACACGCTCTTTCGCATGGTTTTGATAATATTTTCTGTACATGTGGATAAACTATTGAAATATAAATACGCATTTATGAATAGGGTCTATACTAGGGGTGACCAGGATTTTGTATGGGTTAGGTTAGGGAATCCCCTCCACAGAGAGCAGTAAATAACAGTTGACTATGTCAAAGAGTATCATTGCCAAGATTAGCAATACTCTGAATTTTAGGGGTGACCAGGATTTTGTATGGGTTGAGCCAGTTATGCCTACTAGCCTCATTTTCGTGATATTCCCTGTATTTAAATGTCAATACCTTGGATATTAGTCTTCCATTGTTACCAAGTTCTCAATATTATTTACTAAGGCTTGCTTTAATATAGACAGCATTCACTTCACCTAATATCCCTACTCTTTATGCATTATGCAAACTTAAGAACAGCCATATTGGAATACTGGCTACAATATAAATTATAGTGTATGTAGATACTGTAGATGACATTTATCTGTTGGGGGATATTGAGCCTTCAATTTATTTTAGTAATCATTCCTTAGGGATACCTGTAGCCTGCAATGCAGACGTTTTTGGTAAACCACGATATATTAAATTTTGGACGAGGAAAAAATGGTGCAAGGACGAAAAGGGGGAGGGACGTGTTTGCGCTATTCTTCGGTCGTCAAAATATATTGCAGTTTCCCCAAAAACGCCTGCAGGCTAGGATACCTGTAAATAAGGGGCGGACCATTTGACTTTTGAGGGGGGGGGAGGGGGGTGGGGTGTTTTTGAAAAAAAATATCCTGCAAGCGTTAAAGCTTTGTTCTGACTCCGCTTTTTTCGCAAAAAAAATTCGTGCAACAACACTGCTAAAGATAAAAAAATCGAGCACAGACAAGAACACCCCCCCCCCCCCCCTCAAAAGTCAAATGGTCTGCCCCTAAATGACCTGCTCGTCTGTTTGTGACTGGGTGAATTCTTTTAACAATTGCATGAGACGAGTAAAGACATCAACATATTAAAATCACTTTATTGATACTCAAGAGGAAAGAAATTGAAATAAAAGTAAAGCAAAGGGGAAATAAAAGAAAAGCAAAGGGGAAATAAATAGCTATAATGATACAATAATAGTAAAATTAGGAAGCATAAGCTAATAATTATTGGCCATGTCGGCCAAAATGCCATACAATAAAATGTAAATATTGTTTGAATGTGCTTTTTGTTTTGTATGCATGTGGCTATTATAAGGATCTGCACCACATTCTGCTACGTAGTAACCTAAACAGGTAGTGTTGATTTAATTTAGTTGACAATTAAGTGAAATAGAGAACAACATTTTACACAGGGGTTTGATCACAATTTTTGCACTTGCAAATGACTGCCTTACATGTACTTCACACGATAACTTGTACTATAAATCAATTGCTAAAATCATGAGCTATATATGAGGTGCATAATTTTTGGCCATCGTGTTCATGTTATTGTTTTACCCTTTAAAACAAGCAGGTATAAATTAATGTCATACAACAAAATCATCCCTACATGTAGCTACGACAAGATTCCTAATTTGTAATCAGGCCCTTGCATCAAAATAATGTAAATTTCACCCGAGTTTTGTTGTCAATTGAAATGTAGAACTCCGTGGACAGAATACAATAAAAAAATTCAATCTGTTATTACGAACACCATTGTACAAATGATTTAACTTGAATGTTGTCCGGGCCCTTTTTTCCCAATGTGGCCCATGACTACTTTAACCTTTCTCACCCATTGACAATGCTTGAAACAACCCAAATGAAACAGTGCATCAAATCTAGAGGAACCACAGGCAGCCCAATCTCAAGATTTGTGTATTTATACGCTTACAAATATCGCTTGAATAGTTCATATTATAAATCCTTCCAAAACATGTATGTTAGACAAATAAATACACGACTTCACCCTACAATGTTTCAGTTGTGGTTATTCATACCTCTGAGCTCTTCCAGGGTCGTTTCCGCTGGGTTTTTTCGAACCTCTTTCCCTCACCTCCTAATTAAATGAAAAGGCTGGAAACAACCGACAAATATACGATGCATAACCTGTAATCTTTGCCACGAAAATCACACTTCGCTCACTCCAAATAACTCGAAACTACGGTAGCACATAGAATGATAAATGAACTCATCCCAACCCGAATTTTAAGATCCAGCGATACCACATTCTGGAGAAATCGAACATTTTGTCGCCCATTTCCAAGTCCTTCCGGTTAGGAGACAACCTCGGTCTGACGAAGGACTTGGAAATGGGCGACAAAATGTTCGACAAAATGTTCGATTTATCCAGAATGTGGTACCGCTGGATCTTAAAATTCGGGTTGGGATGAGTTCATTTATCATTCTATGTCCTACCGTACTTTCGAGTTATTTGGAGTGAGTGAAGTGTGATTTTTGTGGCAAAGATTACAGGTTATGCATCGTATATTTGTCGGTTGTTTCCAGCCTTTTCATTTAATTAGGAGGTGAGGAAAGAGGTTCGAAAAAACCCAGCGGAAACGACCCTAGAAGAGCTCAGAGGTATGAATAACCACAACTGAAACATTGTAGGATGAAGTCGTGTATTTATTTGTCTAACATACATGTTTTGGAAGGATTTATAATATGAACTATTCAAGCGATATTTGTAAGCGTATAAATACACAAATCTTGAGATTGGGCTGCCTGTGGAGGAACTGAATGGTGCATGGCTAAGGAAACCATGCTATGAAATTGATTGATTGACTCCAGATTATAGAGAAAAATGCATTATTTTGTTTTGGAAACATGTTTTCATTTCTTTGAATCTTTTGAATCTCAAGCACTTAAATTCAAAAGCAAACAAAAAATCTGTACATTACAGTACGTTCTTTAATCTTTCCAACCACCAGGTTTCTTTGCATGAAATGCATCAAACAACTGTGGGTGAACCATGCCATTTTTAAGGCACTACTGCCCCAAATATTTCATGACAATGGGTAATAAAATTGTTGAAACTGTTGTGCAGCCCTAGCCAGATTACCTTGTTCCCTATACAGAAGAGAAAATTATCTAGTTAAGTTCCTTCAATAGCCCTATAGCCAGAACCATGCTCCCTATAAGAAGAGATATCTACATGTAGTTAAGTTCCTTCAATAGCCCAATAGCCAGAACCATGCTCCCTATAGAAGAGATATCTAGTTAAGTTCCTTCAATAGCCCTATAGCCAGAACCATGCTCCCTATAGAAGAGATATCTAGTTAAGTTCCTTCCATAGACACTTTAAAGGGGTCAACTCAACCAGTGTCACTTCACAAGCTATCAGTTTCCTTTCCTATAATCCAATTCTGAATTAAACAAATTTGAGCTGAAAAGAATAATAGGCAACTCTCCTTAATAACGTTTGCGGATTTACCTCTGCAAAACACAGCAAAACCTAATGTGTATACATGTGCTCCCCCTGATTTATACAATAAAATTATATGTTAAGCAACACTCCTGTCAGTATCCTTGGGATTCAGGGGGGTGCTGATAACCAGATGACTTTTCAAAAGCATTTGACACAGTTAATCATAGCATTTTGATCTCTAAATTAAGCCACTATGGAATTCGTGGCATAGCAAAAGACTGGTTTGTTTCCTATCTAGAAAACAGAAGGCAACATGTTTCAATAGGTACTTCTAAATCTGATGATCTTACTGTTACTCATGGTGTCCCACAAGGGTCAGTACTGGGCCCACTTCTATTTCTCCTATATATTAATGACTTTAGCAACTGCATGCTGCTCTTTATTTGATTTCCACATCTTTGCAGACGATACTAATCTGTTCTGTTCTGATAGTAGTCTGTTTGTACTAGAATCTCTTATTAATTTCAATTTAAGGCATGTCTCAAACTGGCTCATTGCAAATAAGCTCTCCTTAAATCTTGATAAAACTAATTTTATTATTTTTCATCCTCGCCAAAAATCTGTAAACTATGCACTTAGACTCCAAATCAATGATAAACAGATAAAACAAGAAAAATGCATCAAATATCTTGGGGTTTTTATTGATTCTTATCTTAGCTGGAAATACCATGTTCAGCACATTACTAAGAAAATCAAACGATGCGTTGGCATGCTTTCAAAGATTCGACATTTTGTAACTTCTCCAATTTTAACTCAACTATACTATACCTTAATTTATCCATACTTATCTTATGCTGTAACAACCTGGGGCAATACTTATTCAACTACCCTTAAACCTCTTATTATCCTTCAAAAAAAGGCAGTCAGAATAATAACCTTCTCTGATTATAGAGCTCACTCAAGTCCACTGTTTCATCGTCTGGGTCTACTCAAATTTATTGATATAATTTACGTAAATAACGCTCTATTTATGCATGATTTCCAGGCAAATGCCTTACCATCTGTTTTTCATGACTTCTTTACATGCTTAAATAGGGTACACCAATATAATACTAGACTAGCCTGCAAAAGATCATATTACATTTTTAAAATAAGAACCAATTATGGCAAATTTAACATTCGTTTTCTAGTCGCTAAAATATGGAACTCAATTCAAGAAGACTTTAAATCAAAGAGACGTAATCAATTCAAGAAACTCATAATAGATTATATCCTGAATACCGCATTTACCCGTGTATAAGCCGCACCTTTTCACCCCAAATTTTCGTTCAAAATCGGGGGTGCGGCTTATCTACGGGAACACCTAGAAAGGAGACCCAACATTAACATATATTTATATACATGTATCATGAACCTGAATGAAGCTTTTATTATGCGACGGTGCGTATATTACAATCACTAATCAGGTTCAAATCGCATCCGATCGTGTAATATAGCAATTTAAGCATAATCATTGGGGGAAAAAAACACGCACTTTCACAGAGTTAAAGCAAAAACTCTTCTAAGACCCACCTTAGACTTAATATATTAGATTTTCGTGAATATTTAAACGTGATTAAGCTTATTTACCTTCCAAAACAGGCTGATTCGCAGCAGTTGTCAAAGCATGCATCTAAACAACCAGGCATTCTTCGCAATTTTACACGTGGGAGATTGGCACTAGTTAATGAAAATCCAAGATGGCAGACCTGACCTACTCGTACAAGTAGTGTTTCGCCAGAAAACCTTTCTTGCTCTAGCGATTAAAGGAAAGCGGTTCCTTGGAATTGTTGTTAGTTAATTGGGGAATAAATGCGGAAGAGTGATTTAAAGACTGCAGGTTAAAATATACACAAGAAATGACAAGGCAAGTTTAACCATATTCGATCGAATATTTAAAGTTGTGATTATTTATTTATGACAATCTGATGAAGTTTTGCTTCAAGTACGAGTGTTTATGAACTCCAACAAAAGATTATTCTTTTTTTGAAGAAGTTTGGCATCAAGTACAAGCGTTTATGAACTCGGACAAAATATTTTCTAATTATTTTTTGTATTTTTCAAAAAAGGTTTTTTCCTAAATTCAAGCTTCAAAACTTGGGGTGCGGCTTATCTACGGGTGCGGCTTATACACGGGTAAATACGGTAGCTATTTAGATATCTGATGCACTTTTCTTTTTTTATGCCCTTTCTGTATTTTGTATTGTATTTTTTTGTCCTTTGTATTGTATTATATTGCATTTTCTTTTTCTTTCAATTACTATATCAAACATGATTAAATGCTGCATGGCCTAGCTACTTAGCTCGACTAGCTTTTAGCTATTTCTAAGTAGCTGTGCTCCTCATTTCTAGAGTATAAATTCTTAGCAGTAATATTCTTAGCATGTAAATTTAAGAGGTCACGAATAAGTTGTTGTTGTTGTTGTAGATGACACACTTCTTAACAGGATTCATTGGGCTCTCCACGGGACACTTGAATGCTTGTGAAAATTCTTTTAGGTTTGATAATGTCCCAAGAACTCTGTGAACATGTGAAAACAAAACTGTTAAAATAACAAAGGACATGATTAAATAATATGATTTCTACATGTATCTTAATGTTTGTATATCAAATAGGCCTTTTGCAGGAAACAGTCGACACGTGCTGTGGATATTGTGATCCTATTGGAAAGGCTTTACTCGATGGCAAACAAACTTCAAAATGCTAATTTTGAAAGATTGTCGATTGATTGGAGGTGGAACAGATATTTTACAAACATGTTTTTTTACCATGAATAAGAGGAAGCAATCCGAAATTATTTCTTTTCAAAAGCTCAGTCTTCCATTATGAAGGAAATAAAGCAGAAAAGAGACAAAGATCATCCCTGGCTGGATCGTCAGTTTCACCACCTCCTAGTCGCATCCAGCTGGCAGATTCAGCCATAGATTTTGAAGTTATGTTTGTGATTATTTAACCAGAATGCAGTATAGTGCATTTTTGAGTGTCTAATTAAACACATTTTCTGGGGGAGCAGACCGCTCCCACCCCCCCCCCCCCCCCCCCCCCCCCCCTAGATTCTCAGGCCCTTTGGACTTTCGTATTGTCTGTGTTATGAGTTAAAAGTAACAGCTGATCAAAACCTTAATGACAGCCCTGGGTATAATGTCAAGAATCATTAGCCAATCAAGTTACAGGAAAATAATCAATCCCAGACACCCTTGCCTGCTACCAGGCTACAGCAGGAAAAATGCCATTTTGCCGTTTTAGGGGAAAACGTTATCAAGTTCCAACCTTAGATTTTGGCTACTTTGGAATAAAGAAAATGAAAAATGCAGACTTTTTCAACAAAAACTAAAGAATTTAATGGGTCATTTTAAGGAAGCACATACAGTTTTGTTTTGAATCCATAAATTAATTTATGCTTTCCTTCATCAATGTGGGAATCCATAAATTATGCCTTCCTCAGTAATAGGTAAATTTCAATAATTTATTTTGTTATAATAATATTTTCAACTTCTTAAATGAAAACATATATTTTTTAATGTCAAAATAGTAAGAATAAAGGGATCCAACTTGAAGAATATTGTGATCTGGAAGGACTTTTTGGTAAATGGAAAAATGACACTTTTACCTGCTAGGCTGTCACAACGTTTTAGTGTTGTTAACGTTGGTCCTATAATGAAAATGTACACATTTCTTTTGTTCTGTGCTTTCTTTATGTGGCTTCCAACAGCAGTATAATTATTATTATTAAGTAAATTGACTGATGTAGCTTTACAAATGTATATTTGTTGTCCCAATTCAGATCATGCGACTGAGCTCTACAGAGGATTCAGTGCTTTATTTTCCAATTAGAGAAATTCATCCATTTCCTTTTGGGATACAAGAAAACAAAGAAATATTACTCAAGGGAAAGTCAGGTGATCTGAATTGGGACAACAAATGTACATGTACAAGCAAAATCGGTCAATTTTACAAAATGTTGAGGAGAAAATATAAACAGGTGGAAAATACCTACATGTACACTGTATGATATAAGGCTGTGAATAAAACTAATAAAATATAGACTGTAAGACTAAGAAAACAAGTATTAGAAAAGAGAGTGTTCACATTGTAATGACTATATAACGTTGGCATAACGTCATGTGTGCATAATGTCCAGTCTAGTCACAATTGCCAAATGAACTTTGAAAAAACTGACTGACTATTGTGATTACAGCCATTTATATTATCTAAGGGAGACTATTACTCCCCCTTTCCCGGAGCTGATGGGAGATGGTTTTGCAGGCTATCATTGCTATTAAACTCCTTATTAAAGATGGTGATGTAAGATGGCACCCTGTGAAATAGTGGCCAAGTGTACTAAGTACTGTTCTCGCTGGAATACGGTTAGAGTTCACATGTAAAGATGCATTATTACTTGACGAAGAGCTCACAGGTAAACAGATGGAGGAAGGTCTTCGAGTGGGCAAAGGCAATTTCGTGAGTTCTGTAAATAGGAGTCTTGAGTCCTCTACTTGTAATTTTGTTGGCATTCTTCATTGAAGTTAAGACACAACAACTTGATCCATCATTATTGTAAAAATCATTTACAAAAGCTAGTCCAATAACAATCAGACTACAGTCTCCCTGCCAAAGAACACACTTTTAAGTCTTCACCTCCCCTGGAATTCATATGGAATAATATTGTACCCCCATGGAATTCAGCTATTGTATAAATACACCACCCCTGGATTTTCCTTACTTCCTCAACAGGGGTCTGGTATGGTAAAAAATGGTCAATCTAATGGCAGGCATTAAAGGGACACAGTTGTCAACCACTGACAGTTCTTTGCCTGCAGAGACAATAGCTGTCAGCCATTTTCTGTATACCTGATAATAAAACAAAAGCAGAAGTGTGCAGAGCACTGTGATTGACAGTGCCTTTTTAAACTACACTTAATGTTCCAACTACCAAGTTTTTTTTGTGAAAACACAAAGCCACAGTGAGTGTACACCATGCCTTTCCACTGAATTTCTCTTCAACTATTCTGCAGGACCAAACCAAAACATAGAGCCCCTAAGGGCAACCAGCAGAATGATGGTCAGTCATCGTTACGTCATCACCACTAAGTGATTTGTGGGGACCCAATACGATGCCTGTCCAAGTTTTAACTGTCTGGCATTAGAAATAAGGAAGATATGGGCACATGTACTGTACTTAAAATCATGTGACCTCAGTATTGTGCAGGATTTTGCTGATTTTAAGGAATAGTGTGTGGCTGGATTTTGTGGGTTTGACCTAATTGTGCGTTTACACACCCATGACCTGTCAGAAGCCCTGCACTCAAACAAAAGCTTAACCCCACAACAATACCAAACCTAACCCTAAAACTATAGAATTATTTGTACATGTACATTGTAGGTGCACTAATTAGACCAATAAGGGGTGACCTTGAGAGAAGTGAAGTTTTGCGAAAAAATGTGTGGTAATTTAGTTAATGGGCAACATTTTATGAGAGTTAGGCTATAACTGATACAAGCTGATAGAAGCTACGAGTTGAAACAAAAGCTTTAATAAATGCAACTTTGAATGTAGTCATTACTGAACAGTGTACCTGTAAACCTTTAAAAAAAAAAATTCTAAATATTAACCTTCTTTCTTTTGTAATTAATTCACCCTTCTCACGCGGCGGCCATGTCGAGTCCCAGGAGAATAAAAACCTTTGTTTTTGCGGGCTAAACTCGTTCTGGATCTGCTCAGTGCGAGGCCACGCAAAACCTATTGTTTCTATCCAACATGGCCACTGTGTGAGAAGGGTGAATTATATGGAGTGTGAAATAAATGAAATGTCACATCAAGCAAAAAAAATAAACATGGAGAAAATAAATTGAAAACAGCCACAAAAGCTAATAATACCAATAATTAAGAGTCACTATCTGAGAAAACTGGGCAGAACGTTTGAAAAATATATATATATAAATTACATGTATGAAGTACTCTGGTTCTCTTAAAATGTTAGCTAGTGGAATTATTGTTAACCATTTTGAAAACATAAAACAACTTTGTAAGTTCAAAAGGCAGTGAACTTTGCTTTGACCATTGATGTCATCAAGATTTTATTAAGCTACAAAACTTTAAGCAATTACATGTAATAGCTGGGCCAAGTTCATCGTCTGGATTTCCAAAAAAAACACGAGCGTGCAGCCCTTTTTATGTTATTTTCCCACCATTGATTTCTCCACAGGCAAAGGTGCTAAATAGTTTCCGTAAGGTCAGCTGCATGTCTATTATGGACCGGGCATACCATGATTTTATAATTTTCCATGCACTGTACACAGACAAAGACCATGTTTTCACTTAAGATTTGCCCAGTAATCCACCAAGCAATCCTCAATGTTTAGTTATTCGACTGGAATAAGTTATGTTACTCAAGAGTCGTACTGGGTACGACTTGCCAGGAACGGCTGTGACTGTGATAATAAAAAAAAGGAGTCAGCCTCAAAAAAGTTAGTGCGTGGGGATGATAAATATGTTAACTTTTTTACTTGGCCTAAGTTAACATTAATTTATAAGCTAATTAAGTTTATACACTTACATAAAAACATATAATTATCATGTTTGTTTTGTGTTTCCTTTCAGAAATGCTATACCAAGAAACACATAATATAGTCCTGTAAAAGGTTTTCACTATCCAAAGCAAACAGTTCATTGGAACAACAGAGAGCCCACACTATGTGTTTGTATTTAATTTTATAGGAAATGTACAATTTGAGGATTACTGAAAGGTAGAGTGAATAGTGCATACAGCAAAGACAAAACCCTCCAAAATTGCTAAGATTCAAGGTGTTTCAAGCCACAGCAATGACAAAACAAACCTGGTAAGATAAATGCATGTTTATTTTGTATTAAAATACCCATATGCTAATGTTCTTCACAATATTTTGCCACACTTCAACCCCTTTCAGTAATCCCCATACATTTCCTATAACATTAAATACAAACACGTTGTGTGGGCTCCCTGGTTTTAAATTAATATAATCTTTTTGAATTGACTGAGCAGTCTCATTGGCTTCTTACGCTGACCCCCTGAAATGAGTGACCTCTGAATTTCTAATAGGACCTGAAACAACCATAGGGGCTGATCAAAGCCAGGACCCAGCTAATCCACAGATCGAATTGGAATCTATCGTATTGGTTTTTGAGGAGGGGAAACCCTCCAGAGCAAAACCCTCTGAGCAAGGGTGAGATACCAACAAACGCATCTCACATATCACAGGCGCTGCATCCAAGGATCGAACCTGGGCCACAGTGTTGAGAGGCGAAGCGCTTAACCACTGCACCATCCCAGCTCCCCATCTTAACGCTTCAATCAGATACAGCTACATGTACATGTACAGCTAGCAAATTGTCTTATCACTCTTCCTGTCTAGCTGTCTATCAATTGCTTCAAAATGGAGGAAACCATCCAGCTTTATAATTGGGAAAGGCCGGGTTGAGATTCGTTTGAAAAGAATTAATTTCTTTAACTCAATATCGGTTATTTTCTCTCTCACACACATGTACCTGTTGATAGGCGATGAAGAACAGCTGGTCATTAGTCTTCCCCAGGACTGGCAGTGTCTCCTCTTGGCCGTTCTTCTTCACCCAGTCTTGATAGGTCTGGAGAGAGAATTTTGTGAGGATACAGTATATCAATATGCATTTGCAGTGCAAAACAAATATAACCAAAAAACAATAAAATGTCAATGTCTATTGACGTTATTTGTAAAGGCATCAAAATGAGGCTAGTTTTCCTGGGTTGTCACAGTAATTAAGAAAAAAAAAAGATTAGTCAATGGCAGAAAATACCATTATAGAGTTTCCTTGTTACACAAAGAAATACAACAGTGCTGTATGACAGAAAATAAGACATTTCTGACCAGCCCAAATTTTGTAATCTCTTTTGTGTCCACTGTTCACATTCTAAATTCTCCATCAATTTCTTTGTTTTCTTAGGGAGAATTTAGAATGTTATCAAGAGTCACTTATGCTCTTTTTGCACACAGCTCTTCAATTGGCCTCGCTCAAACACATAGTAAAAGGGCTTTAGGGCTTTTGCTCTGATGAAGGGCTAGCACTCGAAATGTCAGCTGCTACTCACACCCCACTGAGGTTAGCATACCTTCATCAACTTTTAGTTGAACATACCAGTGTTTCTCTTCCCCGCCAACGCAGAACAACAATGTTATTTTACAGGAACTAGTCATCCATCATAATCCTTTATAATATTATGCAAGATTTCTCAAAAACCCTAACCCAGTCTTGAGGGTGTTTAGGGCTAATCCCAGGTTAAGGGTTTTCTACCATTACTACCAATAAGTTTAATCCTTTATAATATTATGCAAGATTTCTCAAAAACACTAACCCAGGGTGAGTGTGTTTAGAGCTACCTACATGTAATCCCAGGATAAGGGTTTTCTACATGTACGTCATATGTACCATAACTACCAATAGGATAATCCTTTATAATGTTATGTAATATTTCTCAAAAACACTAGTTACATGTCGTACTAAAAACCCACAATTAGTGAGCACCCAATGTTGATGGTTAGGGTGTTTTTAAATGTACATTTAGGTTTAGGATTAGTTTAAAGGGAGAAGCATGTGACGACAATTGCAAAAATCTGTAAGATCCAAGTTTATCAATGTTAGGAATAAAAAAAATTATTTGTGAACTCAGTGTACTGGTTTTACTCTGCTTCTAATATTTTTTAGTTCTGTATGAGAATGATACAGTGCAACAAAACTCACAGTTGATAACTTTTGGAGTTTATATACCTGAGAGTGGTATTTACCCAGTGCCAGTTTGAACTGTGATCATATTTGAACTACAACATACACTCAGACTACAACAGCAGACTACACATTTGACTGCTCTCTAAAACACTGGTTTCCTGTGTTCTGGAGACTAAACATTCGCTTGGGATTATGACAATAATTTCATTACATTTTCAGTTAAATTCTATTTTACATGACAGGTACATCAAAACTGTCCTAGGAGTACCCTCCAGGAGTATGTAAAATCTTTCATGACCCCTCCCCCCCTCCCCCCCAAACAAAAGCACTTAAAACTTTTTTTGCCTCCACTGTGATTTAGCTGACCCCCGCCCCCAAACCATAAATGGAGCTATTACAGAATACAGGGCCATTTGGTTCATTAATTAATCATTTTCTCAGAATTTCATACAAACCTTCTAAAAACCTAACCCCAAAAATACCTAATGAACACCCCTTTAATAATTCAAGAATCCAACTTTTAGAGTGCCACTTCCATTTCACTCATAATTCGAAGGCACTGTTCTTTCCATGATCTCAAGTGGTATCAAGGTCATCCATGTACTGTTATTCCCCGTGTTATTGCCTCCACTTTGCCTTTTCGCCGGCCATTTCGGTTTTCAAATAATCACAAGTCAGTAGCATACTTACATCGCAATCGCATGTTTGTTAATGTTTGGAGTGAGTCGATCGACTCGCTGGTAAAGTGACATCTATACCATTTGAATCCAATCCAGTGGAGAATCATACCGTACAGACCTTTAGTAGCGTATATATCAGCTTTAGAGCACCCCAATAAACTCTGTTTGTGAGTTTTCTTACCATTTTCTTGTCCATTTTAACAACTGATACATTTTAGAAAACGCCACGTTCCGCTGACCACAAACAATGTCATGCTCACTAGAGTTTGGCGGGAAATAATGACGCATCCACAGGCATCCCAAGCCCCTGGGCTTGTGGCTGCTATTAAAAGGACGTGTGATTGTTTCACTCGTCTTTTTTCCTTTGCGCAGTTTAAATGCAATGTTGTCTTGAATATTCGTAGGAAGTATGGTGCACTGCTTTTCTAACCTTTTACAAATGTTCGAGTTCAATCGAGTCGAATATCACCTGCTTGGTCTACATGTCGACTGAAAACACGAGAACTACTATTGTTCTGGTGTAATAGACCATTTGTAATTAAGACATTCGTCTCCACGGCCAAATTGTCTCTACTTAGAAAAGTTTGGCAGGGGGAGGGTGGAAGAAATGCTACCATAGATTTCTCAATATATAAGTTGTTCGATCAGCTTTTCTGTAGTCCTTGGACTTGTTTACTTATTAGTATTTTAGGCTGATCAGATCTCTCCGCAAGATCCAACGTACCACCGACAGAATTGTCGTATACGGTTTTTGCTATTTTTTATTATTGGTTACCATATAGAAGCTGGGGAATATACCTCGAATGGTGCCTTGGGTACTTTTCGATATTCCTCTCTCCGTCCTTTTTTCCCTTTCCTTTTTCCTGCCCATATTATAAGTAGTATAGTATTTGTAATAACGGAGTAAACTTAATAAATAAAAATAAAATAAATAAGCTTCATCAAGAGTCACCATCATTCATCATACCACCAATAGAAGTAATGACCGGGATTCAAACTTCGAATTTATCCGCGAGAACGATTTCATCGTCAATATTCACAGGGAAAATTTTCAAAACAAATTTAATGGTAATTTGCCAAAACCCATCAGACATTAATGGGAAAAGTTCAACTTTCCTGGGAAAAGTGGAACTCTTCCCATTGATGTTAGATGGGTTTTAGCGAATTCCCATTAATGTTTTATTTTGTACGACAAGAAACCATTCTTCTGAGAGGAGTGTTTTGTCAGACTTACAAATTACCACGTGCGTCCCGCTCGAGTTTATAAATCTACAAATTAAAAACACTACTGCCACTTACTATATATATGTTAAATAAGGATTATCGGCCCGAAACTCGCGAGGCACATGCCATTTATTCAATACATATTCAAACTAAAACAACATTTGTTTGTGGATACTCGATTTATTTCAATATTCATCTCCGTGATAGATATAAGGAAAACGCGAAAAAAGCGCTTTACCCATTGATTTCTCTAACTGTCCATTAAATATCGGATATTAAATATCATTAATACGCGGTATTGTCTCAATTTCTTGTTTATTCTTTGAAGTCTTGGATTTCCTCTGACTTGATGTCTAGCATTGGTCGCACAAGTCAGGCCCGGTTCAAACGTCGAACTTCTCATGTGCCGAATCTAATGCATAAATTATGTAATACCCACAATTCTACACTTTCGGGCTAAATGTCATGCGCAGACGTTAACTCGGACACGGATGGCGGGAAAACAGCACGGGGAAAGTACCGCTGGATCCTGACGCAAGTGAAAATGCAAGTACACTTCTTTTTAGGATGCCTCCAGTACTTCTGTATGAAGTGTTCAGTATTCGAAATCGATGAAGACATTACTGCAAACCTTATGCTGGCGACAAAACGACACGAATTCTCATGTTCGTGCAGAAACAAATCACTCCTGGGAAACTGGATCCCTCGAAGAGAAAACGTGACGAAATGTTATTGGCAGTGGTATCACTAGTCGTTGTCTTTGAAAATAAAAGGATCCTCTGATTCACAGAATGCTCTTTGTCCCATGAGTGACTTTGGTCGCCAACCACCGATTTCATGTAAACATTTACCAAGTTAGCAATTAGATTCGACACCATTAAATTCGACGTTTGAATCAAACGTCGCATTTAATTATTTGAGTCGACCCAAATAGGTATTAGATTCGGTACATGAGAAGTTCAACGTTTGAACTGGGTCTCACTTGCAATTGGTGAGGTGGATAACCTCGATCTGCAAGTAGATAGCAACCAACATGTAGAACTAACTGTCCGTGTGGTCCAATGTTCCCGGCAAAACATGGCCAGGTAAGTTTATACGAGTTATCTTTACATGAAATAAACTTTTATTTTAATTACGTGAAGTGCAACTTTACATGAAAATGCTTTCTCTTGTCTCCTCGTTAGAAAATGCTCGTTTTCTACCAGATGGCCGCCAACTTTTCGCGTGAATATTTGCTTAACCCGGGTAGGACACCCACTTAAGAAGGGCGGGGATGCTTACCTTTTAGGGGTTAAAACCACGGGTTGTGGTACCGCTTAGCGGGTGTTCAAACGCTGACATTTGTATTATCACGGCACCTTTTAGTGGTTAAAACCACGTAGCGCTTAGCTGGTGTTCAAGATCAAACGCTGACATTTGTATTATCACGGTATCTTTTATAGGGGTCAGTTTTTAGTTAATTGAATAACATTTAATACAAGAACGGAACTACTTATCGTGTTTGTACATTTTTAGGAGTCAAAACAAGCTTGATCCACGCCCAGTCTGGTACCTTTTAAGGGTTGAAATAAAAATTTCCAAAGGGCATCCCCGTCATTGCAAGTTTGTCAGACTGCAATGACTTGCATCAAGAGACCTTTGCATGCACAAGATAATGAACTGGTACACTGGTAGTGCGATGCAATGTTGGTATACACTAAGGTTACTCTTTTAGCGACTACTACTGTGATTCCGATTGTTCTAGAGAAGATTGAGGGATAACATGATGTAGTGTTTTTGTAATTTTTTATGGCAACGTACCAGAAAGTAGGCACGTACGATTGCTGTATTGTAATAATGAAATCGGCAAAATTAAGCTGTGGCAAAAAAAAGGGAACCTCAAGTATCCGACTTAGACGATATATCCTGCCATGTTTTGACAGCACGCTCGTGGGCCTTGCGGCTCTTATGACGTCATCAGTCATCGTAGGCATCATCTCCAACATGTCATGAATGCTTTGCTTTTGGCTTCGCTTCTTTTTTCTCTTGACCTTGCTTGACGGTTTTTCCTCAACTATTATTAGAAAGATACAAAAGAGCAAAACTAAATTAATGAATGGGATTGATACTAGGTGAAATGTTGATATTAAATCTACGTTTCGAGACATTTGGTTGAAAACTGTAATTTGCACCGTGTTACAGATTTCTGCACCGGTGTTCCGATTTTTGACGTATGTTACCCTAAAGGAGGCTTGTAATTTTTTTGTATGGAACGGTACACTTCTAATTTGTGGCTTTGCGTCTAGTGTGTTAGGGGCAATACAACCAAAGCAGTCTACCACATTAAAACTAATAAAATGAAGTATGAGAATTTACATTTAATTAAAGAAATCGGTTCCATAGCAACATAGAAGGTCCGCGAACAAGATCCCGTCATTTGATTTTAAAATTAATTATTTAAAAACTGTGCGGTGAATTTTCTTAAAAACGCTTTAATGTTTGTTTCATGCCACATCTTTGATTTTAGAGGAAATGCTTAATTCTGTAAGAGAGATAAGAGTGTTATTTTGAAAACAAGATTTTCATGCAGATTTTTTAAAAATCGCTTACACGAGTTATATGATTTTGTCTACCAAATTTAAAGAAATTTCACCGCACAGATTATAAACTGTTACCGATAAACGATGAGAAGTTGCGCGCCACAAAAATAAGTTTAATTTCCACACACTATTCGTGAAAATGTACTCTTACCGGTTCGATTGAACAGAATTAGCGCGAGAGCTTAGCGGCCCGGCCGGATTAGTGATTCCTGTTGAAGTCTTACCTTCGACTTCGATGTTAACGGACAAGTCCTTTTTGGCGTCTGCGATCTTACGAATTTTGGCAACAGCTTTTGATGCCTGTTTTTTTTCGTTTTCGTCTACTGATAGCGCATGTCTATGTCGAGTCACTGATGTTGGTGCTGCTGATATAGAAGGCTTCTGCACGCGGCGCTGTGGGCGCGTTGACATTCTTAGACTTGGTTCGTGTACAGGTAGCGCTACAAACATGAAATAGTCACAATCATAAAGTGCATAAGTATTCAATTTGGGTACTTGATTGACGATTTAATAGGCCTGAGGATTACCGTGCATAGCCGATTAGTAGGTACAGTTGCAAGTTCAGTCTTAAAAATGGTTGCGCATATAGCAATTTGACGGATGTTTTTAAACCCTAAGGCCACACTTATGAAAGTCTATTTCAATCAGTTAGCACAATTTTATCTGTTCGGATACCTCAGCTGAACATTTAACGAATTTGGTAGGGACTGACTATTTCGGCGATTGAAAATGGCATTTTTCATCCCTCCGAAAGTGGCACAAGCCAGAGATCTCCCAAACAGATACGAACGTTAGTAACGTTTCATTGGATGTTTAATTGCATCTCGAACTGTATTTAGTTCTCTGGCAACTTCTGCTTTCTTTCCTTCGGGTTTCTCTCTCTTTTCATTTTTCGCTTTTAATACATCTGGGTGGGGGACCCTTGGGCCAAACACTGGTTTCCCGCGAGTGCTGCCTCCAAAAATATATTCCGGCCAGTGTGACTTGCCATGCTGCCGGCAATGCGCGAATGTTCTTGTGTCAAAGTCATTTTATAGTGCCATGACAGATTAAGCGTGACAATTAAACAATAACATGTGAATAGCTTTATTGTTTAAAATGGTGTCAATCAAATCACCAATCAAAACCCAAATTACAATTTCTGTTGATCACGACAAATCGGCGCTTCAAAAGTATCATCAAACGTTTCACCTCATATAAATTATCGGTCTTGGTGTGAACCAAGACATGACTATGAAAAATCAAAATCATCATCTTTGCTGATCCTGACTGATTATTATCGCGCTTCAAAAGTATCATTAAACTGTCACTTTGTTTGGACTGCTAATTGCTTAAGGAATCAACACCCCAAAATTACGTCATGTGCAAAATGATGAGCCCAGGCTGGCAGGCTCACTCTCCTCGGAAAATTCTCTTGTGCCAGGAGCCATAACAAGTGATTGAAATCAAGACAAACATGCAACCTCCGTTGTTCCCATGTTTTTTTGCTGCTTGGATATTTTTAGGCAAAGCATCCCTGCATTATCTGCTTATATCTGGAGTCAATCAATTCCCATCGTGGCATTTTTTCTCTGTGTGTTGGACAAGCTTCCGTTGCACAGCGTTCTTGTGCGTTTCTACCCTGAAGGGGTGTCTGAGCCAAACATAGGTCGAGGCTTTTATAGTGATATTGTCAACCATCCAGTAAAGTTTTGGTATCTTACCGGTGAAACACCAGATTCATTTCAGGACATAGTAGCACGAATGCGCCCCGCTATAATAAATCAGTATTGCAACCGCGACCGTAGGGCCCGAATCCAGACACTGAGCATCAACAACAGAATTGTATTGACGTTTATTGACGTAAAGTGCCCCTCAACTCCAATTTTTTAATTTTATTTTCGAAAAGAGAAGATAATTTTGAGTAATTCTACGAAAAAGGTTTTGAATTTTCGTTAATCCTTGATTTTTTATGAGCGCTTGTAAACGCGATCTGATGGCAAAGCGCCGCCATTAGAATTGTGACGTAAGTGAAGGATTTATCTTTCTGAGCATGGATGAATACGCACGTTTCGCTTTCACAAAGTCAACCCACGTGCGCCTTTTTTTGGCTAACGAACTCTCATCTCCCCATCTGAACAGTTGCTGCAGCCCCCTACAACACACCTATTTAGCATTTAAACGTCGCTATTTTTTCCGATTTCGCTGACCACTACTTCCAACTACTCCGACTTCTCTTTGTAAATTTTGACGACTGAACAGACGCTTTTCCTTCACTTACGTCACAAGACTTATTATAATAATTAGGACGTGCACCACTACACACGGGATTTTGTCATCTTTAAACGCTCATGAAAAGTCAAGGTTTAATGCGAATTCGAATTATTTTTCGAAAATAAAATAAAACATTCGGCACTTTAATATGGCTTAGACGATATCCCCGCTTACAAACACTTGCTGCTCTCTTCTCGGTAGATTTTACCAACGCAAGCAGAGTCATCCGAGCAATCACACCTGGCATGTTGGAAGATTTTTCAAACGAAGTGAAATGGCCAACAGAAAGGGAGTGGCGAGCGTGGCTTGGGCACTGGAGCCGATTTCCGACAAGTGTCGGTATCACGATCATAGACGCAACTTCACGAGATCTGGCGGCCATCGCGTAGAAACCAAGCGTATTTCTACCGAGGCCGAGACAAGAAAAAGCATTTAATGTCGAGTCAGCTGATAGTTACTCCAGATGGTATGATATTCCATTGTTCGGCTTTGTAAGTATAATTCTCGACTGTAATCGTGCGCGCAAATAACAACCAAATTAATTTACAGTTGAACCTCCCGTTAGCGACCACCCTCGGGACCTGGAAAAGTGGTCGTTTACGAGAGGTGGTCGCTTAAGAGGGTAACCACCACAGGAAGCCCAAAGTTTAGTAATATGATATCTGGTCTCTAGGGACAGGGAATATCAATACAACAACATATTTTATCACTACAGTTTATTATTATGGGTGTATAGTGCTCCAACCTCAAAACCTTTAAAATTTTCAGCGAACATGAACTTCAACAGATAAACGGGGCTTGATAGTGTCAAAAAATATTTATGGCTTGAAAAACCTTTTAATCGAGGATTGTGTGAACGATTTCAGCTGTATGGTCGCTTACCGGAGGTAAAATAACAAAGAATAATCCAACTCCCAAGCCCAAAAGGTTGTCGCGGTTGCTTACGAGAGGTATTCAATGCAGTGATTTGACTGAGAGACAAAACCGACTTTTGATAAGTGGTCGCTGAAGAGAGGTGGTCGCCTACGAGAGGTGGTCGCACAGTGAGGTTCCACCGCCTCACTGGTTAGCTCAGTTGGTAGAGCAAGGTCTAGAGTGCGGGAGGTCGGGGGTTCGAATCCCGGCTGCGTCCTTGGACAGGGACGTTTATAAGCCGTTGGCCTTGTCTCCTTCTACTTCTAATCAATATTTGAAGGGGACGTGAAAGAACCTGTTGTACTACTCGAAAAAGAGCAGGGGATTGTCACCCGGTACAGCAGCCTGGCCATTGCACTAACCACACTCAACATTGTAAACTGCGTGGCAGCTATTAGCGCCGTGAGGCAGTCCGAAATAATTCACTGACAGGATATGTCAGTCATATGTAAAGCGCCATGAAACTGTGGTTGATATGGCGCTATATAAATGTGGCCATTATTATTATTATTGTATATCGCCGAATCATATCACCAAATTAATATTAACAAAATGATACGTTCTCGTTATATTTAATGCCCTATTAAGGTTGTTTTGCGCCGAAGTAGTTTATGTGTCTTATCTAAAAGTTGTTTTTTTCTTCAATTTTTTTTATAGATTTCCCGGGCACCTTAATGACGCGAACACATTTGGTATGATTCCCGACATTGGACCACACGGACAGTTAGTTGTTCTACATGTTGGTTGCTATCTACTTGCAGATCGAGGTTATCCACCTCACCAAGTACTTGTGCGACCAATGACTAGAGGAAATCCAAGACTTCAAAGAATAAACAAGAAATTGAGACAATACCACGTGAAAGTTGAACACGATCGGTTAAAAAAAACATATCGTTGTATTTCAGTGCGCTGGAGGCACTCGAGAGCTCTTATTTCTGTTGCAATTAATTGTTGTGCTGCACTAAGCAACAGAAGACTGCGATATTTAATGGACTGTTAGAGAAATCAATGGGTAAAGCGCGTTTTCCTTATATCTATCACGGAGATGAATATTAAAATAAATCGAGTATCCACAAACAAATGTTGCTTTACTTCCAGTTTCGGGCCGATAATCCTTATTTAACATATATACAGTTTAAGTGCCAGTGCTTTAGTAGATTTGTAAACTCGAGCGGAACGCGCGTGGTAATTTGTAAGTCTGACAAAACACTCCACTCAGAAGAATAGTTTCTTGTCGTACAAAATAATATTGACAATGAAATCTTTCTGAATCCCGGTCATTACTTCTATTGGTGGTGTGATGAATGATGGTGACTCTTGATGAAGCTTAGTTCATTGCTTCAGACATACATTTTTTATGAGCACCTTGTAAACTGTGTACATGAGTGTATAGACCCAATAAAGTTATTGTTAAAAGATGCTGTTGTACATATTGCGAGCATTACGGATCATTTCACAATTGACTTTCTCAAATTGAAACCCTCATAAATAAACTTAGCTACCAGATGTGTCACTGCTGCTATAGGATTAATGAAAGAGTAAAAAAGTGTATTTTCTTACATATTTAAATTTGATAAACCGAGGGCTTGGACACGATTTGTTCTCAATACGTTTACACTTAACAATGAAATGGCATTCATCTTCAGTACCCTCTAAGCAAGTGGGACAAATGTGTTTTTCTGGTGGTAAGTAGGGCTTTATGTATCTGCCCCGTTCAATTTACAGGCTGTGGTTACCGACTCTTAACCTGGTCAGTGCAATTCTGTGTTTTATCACTTTTACTTGCTCTAGGTAATTTTCAAACTCGTAGTTCCTTTTGAAGCGTCTAAAGATTCTGAGTTTACTTTTTGAAAGGTTTTTTTTTCTATCATCATTAAATAAGTTACTTTCCCATTTCTGCAATTCAATGTCTTGTAGTCGTCTTCCTATTTGGTTTGAAAAACTTTGATTGTTTGCATTGATTCATTTAGAATTTCATTTTGCTGTAACCATGTAAAACCAAAGCCTAAACTGTGGATTTTAGCTCTGATTTTTTCGGTCCAAAATATTGGTTTGAGAGTCATCTCACGCTGGTCTAAGTAAGCAATCTTTGAAAGATATGATTTGTCTTTGTTTACCAGCACCATCCAATATTTGATGCTTCTGTAAGTTGAGTATAGTCGTAATGAGAATCTGCCAAGTTCTGCTCTGCACGCGTCGCTAGAAGCAGTTTTGTTAGTGCCAAGCAACGTTTTACAGAATTTTAAATGTATGCTTTCTATTGGATCGTTTTGTGTGGGACCCATACTTCACTGTCATACAGCAGTATAGGCATTATAATGTCGTCAAATAGTTTTAGGGACATCTTTATGTTAGATCTGAAATAAATTCCAGTCTTCCTTCAACCCAAAGAGCGCCTTCCGGACCGTCTTTCCTAGTTCTTGCTTAGCTAAATTAAAGTTGCCGAACGAGCTGAGCGCGATGTCTAGAAATTGATAAAAACGAGCGTTTTCTAGCTGGCAGTTATTGAAGAAAAAACTGTCATTATTCATTGTTTTTCCAGTATTTTTAAATATTACTATTTTAGTTTTAGTAAGATTGACTTCCAATTCATTTCTAAAAGAATAAGCTTCTAATTTGACTAATAGGTGTTGCATGCCCCTTTTAGCATCTCCCGCCCCACCCCTCCCCCCCTCCCTCTCCCCCTCCCTCCCACCGCCAAACTTCTCTAAGTAGAGACAATTTGGCCGTGGAGACGAATGTCTTAATTACAAAAGGTCTAATGGCGAGTTGTGTGTAAACCAACAAAGGACGTCACTCAAACTGGTTTGCTCATATTGTTTCGTATCTCACACACAATTCAGATTACGTTACTCTATAAAAGTGTTCAAACCATTAACTGGCTGTACACGCTGTGAAGCTTAATCTCCCTCATGAATAATAATAAAATAAATTTAAACAAGAGGCCCTGAATGGCCTTAACTCGGGCCATCTAGGCCTAGCTATTGAATACATGTAATTCATGGAGTTGTAGCACATTTTTGTGTCATACATGATTTGTGCTAGGAGAGCCAGAGAATTGGTGCACTACTGATGCTCTTGTGATAATTTATAAATAATGGAACTACAACTGTCAAATATCAAATGCCCCACGTATGCCCGGGAGTGGGGGGATCAGGTTTGGAAATGATAGTATTTTATCCTCACTGCATGAACTAGAGCAAATGACCGTGAAGCCCCTTTTCTTATTGTTTTCGTTAACGTGAAATCGAGTAAGTAACCCTTCAGGTCTTTGAGCTTGAACACATGCTCAGTACAAAGACGCCCTAGGTCTGAGGCTCTATCGCCTGTGAAAAAATCGACCACAGAAAACGTGGTATCCCTGACTAAGATATACTTATTAACTCGGGAAAGAGACGCGCTCTCTGTTATCAGGCCTCTCAAAAAAGCGATTAACTTCTGAAATTTGGTAAAACAAAGTGGGGAACCGCTTGCTAAGGGGTAACCGCTAGGCTGGTTTGCTCTTCCTGTGTAAACTTGAGATAAGATTCGTTAACGGGACCTAGTCTATTAAATATAGCCCTGAGCTTACCCCAGGAGGGAATCTACTGTACCTGCCACGAGGCGGCTTGGGCACCTACAATCTATTCTAGAACACAATCGTAGATGAACAACCGTCCTGCCTGTCTTGTCTTTGCTAATAAGGAACCTAATGTCATCATCAACTGTACTTGAGGATATTGTCCTTGGAGGGACAAGGGAGGCGAGGAAGCGAGAAAAATGTTGCTCTAAAGCAGATTTTTGGCGCTGATACGGTTTCCTATGCAACGCAGTCTTGAACTCTGCCAAACGCTTGTTGATGGCTGGCATGTCAACGCCTGGCTGAGGTTTTCCCAGATTCAACCCTACCGTAGCCACACCACTGTAGTGACCTGTTATAGGGTTCTTTAATATAGGAAAGACATGAGTGAAGACTCTGTGTAGCCGTTTATTCTGATACTCTGTTCGGACCATGTGCTATATGTTAATTACCATGAATCATGTGGTATATAATATTATTACGTAATCATGTGTGGGATCATATTACTACATTCCTCCCCCTTCAGTTAAGCTTCTATAATGTAAAATAATCAGCTTCTTAATTGTTATGCTAAGGATCATAGTATATGTCCAGTGAACTGATTCAACAATAATTCCAATATAATTAGTAACTGTAACAAATTGTTCCTTCAATGTTCGTATTACTTTCCCCCAGTTCTTTAACTAGTTAGTGTTCATGGTATCCTATATGATATTAATGCTGTGAAAACTCTCTTAAGTGTCCATCAAATACTGATGCAAGTCTCCTGTTCGATCTCCTCGGTGCTTCTGGTGTTGCTGGTAGGATGTTGATCTCCTGATCTTCCTGCAGGGCTGGTGCAGGATCTCTCTGCTGTGCTGCATTGTAGGGTGGTGGTATCTGTGCTGGTTGTGCTGTTGTCACATCCTCCTCACTTGTTTCCCTGTTTGCTGTTCTCAACAATTTCACTCTTGATGCATCTCTGCAGATAGTCTTTCCATCGCCTAGTCTGCTAGCAAAGATAGTAGATCCCTTCACTTGTGTCACAATGTAAATATGAGGCTCATATGGTGTTTCATCCTTTCTTTTCCTATCTCGCTTCACTATAATTGCTTTTCCAACGTCAACTTTGTATGTTGTCGCCCGGTGTCGCTTGTCGTGGTACTGCTTGATTTTCTCCTTGTAAGTTCTGTCGTTGGATCTGACTTCCTCATCATTCGGTGATAATTCTGATGGAAAGTGTTCAAGTTTCGTTCTTACATCCCTGTTCATCATTAACTCATAGGGTGTCTTCTTTGTTGCAGGGTGTGGGGTGTCTCTGTAAGCTTGTAGCATGTCATAAGTTGCCTCGTGCACTTCCATTCCCTCCTGGTTTGCAATGGTTGCTATTTTGTTCACTAGCTTATTAAAACCTTCAACTTGGCCTTGTGCCTTTGGGTGTCTCGGTGTAACATTCTTGTGTTTGAATCCCATTTCTGATGCAAATTGCTTGAACTCATTCGAGTTGAATGGTGGACCATTGTCTGTCTGCACAGTCTTTGGAACTCCGTGCGTTGCAAAGATTTTCTTCAACTTCCTTCGGACAGGTTTGATTGCTGTGGAGCTAATGAACTCAACTTCTGGATATCTTGAATATTGATCGGTTACAACCAACACGTATTCATTGTTGGGAAAGGGTCCACAGAAGTCTGCTTCGACACTGTTCCATGGTCTCTCCGGTAAATCTGTCATCTTGGCTGGTTCGGTGTGATGTGTGTTTGTTGACACTTGACAGCTGAAGCATGTGCTGACAATGTTCTCGATCTGCCAGTTCATCGCTGGGAACCAATATTTCTTCCTGATCATTTCCTTTGTCTTAGTGATGCCTAAGTGACCTTGTCTGTGTGCAATTCTTATAATCTTTTCTTGCAGGGATTCTGGTGGAATGATTTTGTCGAGTCTCAGCATGATTCCCTCTGCCATGTATAGTTCCGCTCGCATATCATAGTAGGGTGCTAAGTCTGGGTCGGTTTTGTCCCATTTCCCCGTTTGTATTGCTTCCTTTAGCTTCCGAAGTTTATGGTCACCCTGTGTTGCTGACTTGATGGTTTCCATGACGACTGCATGATCAATTTCGATTACTGCTTTGATGTGTTGCTCGTGTCTGGTATGATGTATCTCCGGTAGTGGGTGTCTGGAGATATAGTCAGTCATGTTCGATTTTCCTGGTATGTGTATTGCAGTAAAGTCCAGGTTCTGCATTTTCATGACCATCCTCTCAATCCTGGGTGGTAGCTTCGCGCTTGGATTATTGAATAGTGGTAGCAGTGGTTTATGGTCTGTCGCCAGTTGGAAGTGTTCTGCTCCCAGTAGGTACATGTGGAGTCTGGTTGTGGTGAACTCTGCTGCTAACGCCTCTCGTTCAATCTGTGAATACCGCGTCTCTGTGTCGGTGAGTGATCTGCTTACAAAGTGTACCGGTTGGTATCCGTGTTCTGTCTTCTGAAATAATCCACCTCCAAGACCAGTCGGGCTTCCGTCGCAGATGACCATCGTTTCACGTCCCGGCTTGTAGGGGATGAGTACTGGTGCTGTAGTTATGGCTATCTTCAGGTCTTCAAACGCTTTCTGTTGTGATTCTGTCCATTCGAACTTGTTCTCCCTTTTCGTGAGTCTCCTCAGAGGTTCGCATCTGCTGGAGAAGTTGCTAATATATCTCGATAAGTATGCCATCATTTGTAGAAATGAGACAAGTTCCTCCTTTGATTGAGGTTCGCTGCATTCTCGCACGGCCTTCACTTTGTTGGGACTCGGTTTCAGTCCATCTGCGGTGAACAGATGTCCGTGGAACTCGATCGTTGATTTCCCGAACTCACATTTCTCTCTGCGTAGTGTTAAGTTGTGTGACTCTAGTCGCTGTAGTAGCGCTGCGAGGTTCTTGTTGTGTTCCTCCCAGTCTAGTCCGCCAATCAGTATGTCATCGCGGTTGTTCAATACTCTCGGTATTCCTGAGATAATCTTACTCATCTCCGTATCAAACAAATCTTGGCTATTAACGCCTCCAAATGCTAGTCGCTTGTATCGGTAATTTCCCCATGGACTTGAGAATGTCATAAGTCTTCGAGACTCTTCGTCCAGTAAAAACTGGTGGATGTGGTTATGAAGTCCTCTGTGATTGGTGCCTGTACTTGTCGTGTGCGCTGCATGGATTTGTTGAGTACTCGTAGGTCTAGGCTTACGCGAATGTCGCTTGGATTTTTAGGTTTGGGTTGTACGACCATCGGTGAACACCATGTTATTGATTCGTGTTCCGGTACTTTCTCCATGATATCTTTCTCTACGAACTCGTCCATCCGTTTCTGTAACGGGTCCATTAGATGATAGGGAACTCTCCTCGGCTTCTGTGCGATAGGTTGTGCGTCGTCCTTAAGCGGTAGGTGTATGTTGATGTCTTCGCCGTCACGTTTTGCCTTCCCGATGCCTTCAAATCGTCCTTTGTGTTTGTGTACAATTCTATCCAGTTCGTCGTTTCCGGTTTGTATTCTGTTTACATTCTGAATTTCATCGCGGTTTGGTTCCTTTAATCCTCCGGTCGCGTCAAATGTCACCATTCCTAACTCTTCTAGAGTCTTTCTTCCGATTAGCGGGAGTGAGTCGATCTTTCCTTGGATAATAGCAATCTTCGTATGCGTTTTCCGTGTTTCATTCTCCATAGTCACACTGCACTCTCCAATAACCGGTAACTCATCTTTCAGTGTTTTTAACTTTATCTTTGTGTCACACAGTTCTAATTCCGGTGTTGCCATTAGTAACTCGTTGAACTGGAATTCATCCATGACATTTGCATCCGCTCCCGTATCCGGTTCAACTTCGACACTCGTTCCGTTTATCGAAATTCTGCACTTATTTTTCTTGGAATGCGTTTGTGCGGTGCGGTGAATCTTCATGTGCTGTACGATCCGCTGTATATCTTCATCGCTTTCTGATTCACTGGTATCACTCTCTGTGGTGTCTTCTATTTCGACGTGTCGAATTCTTCTGCGCCCGTGTTTGTTTTGATTTCCGCCGAATTGCTTGTGGCGTGGTGCGTTGTGTGATGGCTCCTGTTTCTTTTCTGGTCGCCTGTAGTCTTGTTTGTCTATTTTTCTTCTATCCCCACTGACAGTGTTGCTTGTATTTTTGCACCATCGCGCGTAGTGGTTACGTTTTCCGCAGTTATGACATTCGACTCCGTATGCTGGGCACTGGCGTCTCTCGTGCGTTGATCCGCAACGACCACATGGCTCGGCGCTGTCCCGCCGGTTCTTCGACACGAATCTGACCTTCTGTGATTCTGTTGTTGCTTGTACTTTTTTGTCAATTTCGCTAGCCTGGGCAGTCGATTCTTCTTCCACTGCCGCTTCGTCTAAGATTTGCGTCAGCGTCCAGTTATTCCGTATAGTTTTTACTCGCAGTCGGCTGTTGGTCATTGTTTTGATAAGGTGATCTCTTATCGTTTCGTCCTCGTTGGTGTATTCACATTTCCGTGCTATCTCTCTGATTCTAGCATAGTATTTCCCCATGCTCTCACTAGCCTCTTGATTGAGATTCCCGAATTGGAATCTGGCGTAGTCCTTGTTTTTACGTGGCAGAATGTGCTTATCTAGTTTTCTAACAAATTGTGCGTAGACATCCTCGTCCGCTTGTAGTGGTAAGTCTGGTAGAGACTCCTCCAGTTCGGCAATCTGCATTCCTCCGTAAATTATCATCCCGTCTTTCATGACGTCTGGATCCGTCAGCCCGAAGAAACGAAATTGTCTCTCGATGTCTTTTTTCCATTTGGACCATCGAACGGCTGTGTCATTTGTATCATTCGATACGATGAATGGTCTTATGTTAAGTTGTCTGTTGACCACTGTAATATTCTGAGCATTGCTCGCTGCGCTGGTCGATCCAACAGATTCCTGACCGTCTGGCATTTCAATGTCGCTTCTATTTTCACTTCTCTTCTTCTCGTTTTCTTTTCCTGTTACCGTAGTCCTCGTCGCCAATGTAGTGACCTGTTATAGGGTTCTTTAATATAGGAAAGACATGAGTGAAGACTCTGTGTAGCCGTTTATTCTGATACTCTGTTCGGACCATGTGCTATATGTTAATTACCATGAATCATGTGGTATATAATATTATTACGTAATCATGTGTGGGATCATATTACTACAACCACACGCTTGACAAAAGTTGGCGTCCAAGTCGTTGGGATATAGGCAGGAGGTACAACGGCGGGCGGCCTTTCAAGTGCGCGAAATCTGAGGTATGAAAGAGGAAAACCAGAGGTAAGCCTTGGTTCAGCATATACGACGAAAAGCCCACAAATCCCATTGTAATGGCCTCGCAAGCTATCCTGGTGCTAAAGGCGATGGTAAAAGCAGAGCCCATGTTGAGCCCAACAATAGCCGATCCACGGTTATAGAATGCAACAACGCCCACCAGAACCGGGACAACAATTGTAAACGAACGGTGGTACGTAACCCGTGTCGATAACATGTCGCAGAAGCGCTCCCACCAGAACTAACGGTGGAAAGACATAAACATTGTGCCCCTGGGACAAGGGCTGCGCAAAGACGTTAATTCCTGCCGAGGCTGGCGTAGGCCATGGCGTGAAATGTGGCAACAGTTTTCCCGTCTGGTCCATTTGGCAATTGCTGTCAAATGCCATGAGGTCAAACGTGTGAGGGCCAAACAGCCGCTGTACTTGAGCCCAGGCGTCGTCTGACAGAGTGCAATCCAAATCGGGTTATCCGTTGGGTTTTCACGGGAGGGAATGTAAATGAACACTTATACTGAAATTGAATTCCTGGCTACAGCGCAAGATAGCCTTAATCGTGTCGTTGGTCTTGGAGTTCTTGCAACCATCATTCTCCCACGTTGCTAGTAAGGCTTTTACTATCGGTGTGAACATCGACGCGGGAGCTTCGGATCTGGTTCTTGAAGGAATTAAGAGCACACAATAAACCTCTAGCTTGAAGAACGTTTATATCATCTGACGCGTCCTGCCAGTAATCTAGCGATTCTATTCTCTGGCCATCTTTGAGCAGAATTTCTCCCTAAGCGCACTTCGATGCATCGCAGTACAACGTTACCGCGACGTGTTGTTCTGGTCTCCATGGCAAACAATCGGTACAGTCATCGAGGAATCGCCAATATGCAATCTCTGCGCGGAGAGCCCCTTGAACCTCAGTCGCTGCCCGCGTTGTTCGCGTGAGGAGTGCGATGGTCTTGAACATTTTTCGAACGTAAAGCTTGCAGCCAGGGATCTCAAGGCTGAAAGAAACTGCTTTCCCAGAAAAATGCTGAAGTGTCTTCAGGCTTACCGAGCTAGTAGCCAAAATACTTTCGCGGAGGGATTTAAACTTCAGTTTCTTGTCCTCTGGCACGAAGAAAGCCTGTCGTGCCGAGTCGGAGAGAAAACCGAGGAAACGCGTGCACTGGGACTTGTCAATGTTAACGAAGTATCCAGCCTCTATTAATAGGTAGCACAAGATGTAGGACGCGGCTTCTGCGTTCTGTATGCTCGGCGCCCAGTTCTGCTGTACGGCGGGGCTAAATAATTGGTCGACATGGCGGTCGTCAATGTACTGCGACACCGGAACCCCGAATGAGCGAGTTGCGCTAGAAACCGCGAGTTCCAAGTTGCGGTACACATAGGCGCTAGCTTTCCATCCGAAGGGCAATGTACGAAACGTGAAAGAGGGGTGAAGCCTAACGTGTTGGTAGCCACTTTTTCATTAAATCTCGTCTGAAAATGGCCAGGTAGAACATATCTCGACAGGTCCGAAAGGTGATCCAATTTAAATGGGAGGTCCTTAATCCATAGGTTAAGGTAGCGGTCGTCGTGGCATAGGCGCGGTTTTGATGGTTCTACCGTAAGTGGTAGGACTAGATGAGGTGGCGAGACTGAACCAACTTGACCCCAGACCGACAAAACACCAGATAACACCCACTGAAGGATGGTGGTTGATATAAAGTTAGAAAAATGGGAACATGATCTAGCATTTTCTAGCATGACAGCAGGAAGTTCCGCAGAATCAAACTGATCTCCCTTAAAACTCCCCTTGAAGTGTCTGAAGAAATGACATATTTTAACACCCTCGCGGATTATCCCCAGGAGGTCGACGTTGTGAGTGTTAGCGTTTGCCAGAAGACGCTGCCACACTGGGATATTAGCGTGGAGTGTGCCAGCTCGGAAGCTATCAGGATCACGGAATCGCAAATGGAGCGGCATGCCCAACGCTGGGTCGCTGGGTTGCTGGCAACCATGGTTGAAGAGGCCAAGCTGGGTTCCCCGCGCTATATCACAATGGTATTTCCCCATATGCGTTATCCCTGCAAGTGGTGACAAGCCTGGCCTCAAACGAGAGGGGCGTTACCTAAAGAAATAACGAAACGAAGCAGGGATAAGGTATAGCTAGTTAAGGGAACCAAACCCTTCGTTGACCCCAGGCTCCGAACCAGATCCGGAATCGAGATATTGAGAAGGTCACCCAAGGTCAATGAGGGTAAGAGAAATTAGAAAACGGACAAAAGAAAAGAACAAATGTGTATAACTAGTAAGTAGTTTATTAATAAATAGTGAGGCAAAACATCTAGTTCGGGCCTATGTCATTACTGAAAGTAATTATTGAGACGGACTGAATAGTTTTGAAATTATCTGGGGCCTCGACCCCATGCACCACGTCCTCCAAATTTCTCGCGATAATAGATATCGTCATTCTTGACCCCCTTAAGTGGTTTGTGTGCAGTAAGACGTGTCACGTGTTCCGTCCCGTGACTTACACGACCAAGAAATCGGTAAATCAAAAACGCAGCTCGGAGTTTAACAGACATAGCGACGATGACGTGCGGATGTGATTCAGATTAAAGCCTTTTCAGTAGCAACATCATCTTATAAACGATGACTACAATGTTTCCATAACGAGTTATGAAGGCGAAAATATACAAAATAGGTCGCTCCCCCCTTTTTTTTGTAACGTAAGTGAGCATGGATGAATACGCACGTTTCGTTTTCACAAAAATCAACCCACGTGCGCCTTCTTTTGGCTAACGAACTCTCATCTCCCCAGAATGGAATTTTGTGAAGACTCAGATATCTTGCTTAGCATCTTAACAGTTGCTGCAGCCCCCTACAACACACCTATTTAGCATTTAAACGTCGCTTTTTTTCTCGATTTCGCTGACCACTATTTCCAACTACTCCGACTTCTCTTTGTAAATTTTGACGACTGAAACACACGCTTTTCCTTCACTTACGTCCAAGACTTATTATAATAATTAGGACGTGCACCACTACACACGGGATTTTGTCATCTTTAAACCCCTCAAGGTTTAATGCGAATTCGAATTATTTTTCGCAGAAATGCTCAAAATTACCTCTTCTTTTCGATAAATAAATAATAAAAATTCTGGTTGAGGGGCACTTTAATATGGCTTTGACGTTATCCATGCTTACGAACACTTGCTGCTCTCTTCTCAGTAGATTTTACCTACGCAAGCAGAGTCATCCGAGCAACCACACCTGGCATGTTGGAAGATTTTTCAAACGAAGTGAAATGGCCAACAGAAAGGGAGTGGCGAGCGTGGCTTGGGCACTGGAGCCGATTTCCGACAAGTGTCGGTATCACGATCATAGACGCAACTTCACGAGATCTGGCGGCCATCGCGTAGAAACCAAGCGTATTTCTACCGAGGCCGAGACAAGAAAAAGCATTTAATGTCGAGTCAGCTGATAGTTACTCCAGATGGTATGATAGTCCATCGTTCGGCCTCGTAAGTATAATTCTCGACTGTAATCGTGCGCGCAAATAATAACCAAATTAATTTATATCGTCGAATCATCACCAAATTAACATTAACAAAATGATACGTTCTCGTTTAATTTAATGCCCTGTTAAGGTTGTTTTGCGCCGAAGTAGTTTATGTGTGTTATCTAAAAGTTGTTTTTTTCTTCAATATTTTTTATAGATTTCCCTGGCACCTTAATGAGAGGGTGTAGATGGGGTTTGCTGTTAACTGTCATTGCCTCGTTTTTGTTTTGTGTTAAGTGTTAGTTAAGAATTTTAGTGTTAGCTGTTATGTAACAATTAGCAGTTAAGTGTTGTAAAACATTTCAGTGATTAATAGACCCTTTCAGCTTGCCTGTTTGTTGCCCCATTTCAGACCACGTGATAGTTCTCCAGAGGTTTCAGTGCCTTGTTTTCCAATAATTATAGAAATTGGCACATTTCCTCCTGGGAAGGTCTGAAAGGCAAAGTTTTCATTCTCGCGGTGCCTCCTGGGTAATCAGACTGTCGGCTCATGGCGCGCACGTTGGGGAGGTCTGGGACGAGATTCTCATGATCAGAGCTTGTAAACATGGGTGCCATGTTTATCGCTCCTCGTGGGTAAGCGGTTAATTCTGTATTCTGACCACTTAAGAATATATACCCCAAATCAAAGAAACTCAAGGCACTCGTTTTATAATTTATAGTAAACTTCTTGATCACCCTCGTTCTGGTCGTTTAGGTGGCGGCACAGGAGATTTGTTTAGGAGCAATATATCTGTTAGCAAGTTAGCTGCTACCGAGTTGCGCTCTTTTGAGTACTCTGAATGGAACATTAAATCTGGATCTCACCACTTACACTTAATTATAATTTATAGACCTCCATGTTCGGATGCTCACCCTATTACGACATGTACATTTTTTGCTGAGTTTGCCGAGTTTCTGGAATCAGTTATTCTTGGTGCAGATCCTCTCCTGATCACCGGTGACTTTAACATTCATATCAGTCGACGCTGATGATAATGTCGATGCTATTAAACTGTCAGAGCTTCTTGAAAGCACTGGACTCGAACAACATGTCAAAGTTCCTACCCATGTCTGTGGCCATACTCTGGATCTTATAGTAACCCGTCAGACTGACCATATTATTAACTCCTCTCCAAGAGCCGGCCACCTGTTTTCCGATCACAGACCTGTTCTGTGTCAGCTGCAGGTGGACAAGGTATCCATGACTAAATTACAAATCTCCTACTGGAAAACTAAATCTATTGACCTGGAAACCGTGAGGAAAGAATTATCTGAATCATATCTCTGTCAGAACACAACTTTGCTGGAACTAAATGAGCTTGTGAATTGTTATAACGATACTTTGTCATCCGCCCTTGATCGCCACGCGCCATTGGTTATTAAATCTGTCATAAACAGACCTACTGTTCCTTGGTTCAATGATGATGTAAAATCTGCAAAGCGACTACGAAGAAAGGCGGAGAAAAAGTGGACGAATTTACTTGTGATTTTACACTGTACAAAGCTAAGTAAAATCAAGCAACGTTTGTAATGAATCGTGCGCGAAGTAATTTTTACACTAGATTCATCTTGGAAAACAGTTGTGATCAACGGAAATTATTTAAGGCTGCCCAAGACAATTTTTAATCAGAAGACGGATCTGACTATCGAGATACCTCTGTACTTCTGTGGACGTAGCACCTATTTTATTTAGCAACCACTTTTACTCATTCGAAACGTTAAGTGATGAAAGTGTTAAGCTACCGATTGCCATGTCAAGACATCAAGAGCTGGATGCTTACTGATAAGCTCAAACTTAACGACGACAACACAGAATTAATTTTTATTGGAACTAGACAGCAACTTGCAAAAATCGACTTAGACACACTACATGTTGTAAAACTCACTTCACCCCTGTGAGCCAGGTTAAGAACCTAGGCTGCTGGTTTGACACTCAAATGAAACTTAACACCCATGTAACTAAATGTTGCAACGCAGCATTCTTTCATCTGTTTAACATACGACGAATTAGGAAATTCCTGAATAAAGATACTGCTCAAATATTAAAGCTTTCATAACTAGTCGTCTAGATTACTGTAATGCCCTTTTATATGGTCTGCGGCCACTCAGCTCAGTAGGCTCCTACGTGTTCAGAATGCTGCGGCTCGGCTTATATGCAACATTTCTCGTTTTGCACATATTACTCCTATTCTTTATAAGTTGCACTGGCTTCCATTTAAGTTTAGAATAGATTTTTAAATAATGCTTATCGCGTATAAGGCACTAAATGGTTTAGCACCATCCTCTATTACAGAGCTAATTACTATCAAGCCTGCATCTCGCTATAATTCTAACTCAGAACTTCTCCTGCATCGACCAAGACTTAAGACTTCGGTAACCCTAGGTGACCGATCTTTCACATTAGCAGCGCCTGCTCTATGGAATGACCTACGAAATGAAGTACGTAATGCTAAATCAGTTTCAGCTTTTAAGAAATTACTTAAGACGTTTTTGTTTAAGAAAGTTTTTACTAGTGTTTATGTTGATCAATCACTTATAGCTAGGAATAGTCGATCGTTACCAATAGGTTATCAGTTAGTAATTAGTTAGTAATTAGTAATCAGTTAGTAATTAGTCTATTGTTCTTGTTATGCGCTGTGAGCATTTATGTATGGACTTGCGCACTATAAATGTTATTTATTATTATTAAATGGTATTTACTAGTGTCTCTATAAACAAGAGCCGGAATCACGTGATAGTTGGGATCTACCATGAGTATCGTGCATGTCACGTGCTTGATTTAAATAAATTCTGCCATTATCTTGACATTTTTAAGGGTATAAATAAATTTTACTGTTAGGGAAAATTTTTAACTGTTAGCTGTGAAATAGTGGCATAAAATTTAAATGTTAGCTGTGAAATGCCCTGAAATTTAAATGTTTACTGTTATGCAGACCCCCCCCCCCCCCCCCCCCCCCAATCTAGACCCTCTAATGACGCGAACACATTTGGTATGATTCCCGATATTGGATCACACGGACAGTTAGTTCTACATGTTGGTTGCTATCTACTTGCAGATCGAGGTTATCCACCTCACCACTGAGTACTTATGCGACCAATGACCAGAGAAAATCCAAGACTTCAAAGAATAAACAAGAAATTGAGACAATACCGGCCATGTGAAAGTTGAACGGCGATCGGTTTAAAAAACCTATCGTTGTATTTCAGTGCGCTGGAGGCACCCGAGAGCTCTTATTCCTGTTGCAATTAATTGTTGTGCTGCACTAAGCAACAGAAGACTGCGATATTTAACTCCTCTTCTCTCTACTCCGACATAACACTTTGGAGGACTACGTCAATGCCTTTCCTTCCCCAGCCTCGAATTCGGTTTAAGATTCGTTTGATACTCGCATAAACCGCTTATCCCGTATAAGTCTGGGTGTAGTGAGTATGGGTGTTTTGAGTATGGGTGTTCTCCCTAGCTGGCCGGGGGTATGAGTCATGGAGTTCCCTGAACTCGCGCGTGCGACACTGTCCATTCTTATTGCACGAGCATAAGGGGCCGGGGAATGATGCGAATCGGATACAAATATTGACCAACCCTTCAAAAGAATCCCACGTGCCATTTAATTGCTGCACAGGTAGCCCAATCTCGTAATTTGTGTATTTATACGCAAACGTCGCTTGAATAGTTCATATTATAAATCCTTCCAAAACATGTACGTTAGACAAATAAATACACGACTTCACCCTACAATGTTTCAGTTGTCGTTTATATCCATACCTCTGAGCTCTTTTAGGGTCGTTTCCGCTGCTTTTTTTTTAACGAATCGTCTTTCCCTCGCTTCCTACGGTATTTGTAAGCGGTATAAATACACAAATCACGAGATTGGGCTGCCTGTGCTTGCTGCAGCCAAGTTCCTTTGTCTGAATTCTGAGAAACCCAGGAAGTTGATCTTGTAACATTTGCATATTCTCCCTGTTATGTTTTCATGCAGAGGACTGACGTACATCACGTGAATGACTCGTTTCCGTCGACTCGTGATCATTTAAGAATTGTGACAATGGGAAGTTTGCATATTTTCCGTGTTATGTTTTCCATGATCCAGGGGACTGATGTACATCACATGAATGATGGTAGTTCATCTTTGGAGCAAACCGATTTCTTTAGCCTTCATAGTTGTACTAAATGACTCCATGAGTTTGTTTTGCAACAAAGTTCTCATGTTGTGGAAACTGCTGCAAAATATTCAGGACAAACTTTGCTGAGCAACAGAACAAAGAGCAAAGTTCAAATCGTATTGACAGGTCCGATTAGAATGAATAGAGGTAGAGTCCGAGGCAGATGAATTGTTAATTGGAGTATGTCTTATTCTACTAACAAATATTTCACCAACCCTTCAAAAGAATCCCATATGCCACTTGCTGCTGTCAAGTTATTTTTCCTTTGTCTGAATTCTGAGAAACCCAGGAAGTTGATCTGTTATGTTTTCCATGATCCAGGGGACTGACGCAGTATAATTGATCCGATCTTATTCCAATATTGTATTTCGTTCTTCTTTCTTGGCAATACCATTTATGTACACATACATACATGAGAATGCTAATAAACTTGATTGATTGATTTAATGTCTCGTTTCCGGCGACTCGTGATATGATCACTTGGTTGTTCTTCCTTTGAGCAAACCGATTTCTTTAGCCTTCATATATAGTTGTACTAAATATAACTTAGTTTTTGTTTTGCAACAAAGTTCTCATGTTGTGGAAACTGTAATGCTCTTACCTCTAATAAAATATTTCAAATATCTTCGCTTCAGTGCGTCTTATTCTAATTCTAACAAATATTCACCAACCCTTCAAAGGAACCCACGTGCCACTTCCTGCTGTCAAGTTATTTTTCCTTTGTCTGAATTCTGAGAAACCCAGGAAGTTGATTGACCTCTTGCTCTTGTAACATTTGCATATTCTCTGTGTTATGTTTTCCGGGGGACTTACGCACATAACATGAATAGTCTCTCTCTCTCTTCTCTTTATAACAAGCAATTTACTTATAATACGTTAGAAATTAAGTTGTTTCAAATACCATCAGAAAGCTTTCATGTTCCCAGACCTTAGATCACTCGAAAAGCGTGACACACCGAAAGATGTGATTCCCATTTGGGTTTAAGCGGATTCAGTGGTGATTTGGTACAGTTATTGTAGCCAAAGTATAGCAAATTTTCAGTAAGACGTCAGAACCACAATCAGGTCTACGGATATTTAAACAAAACGTTCAAGCTATTTCTTGTAATCTAAATCACCATCTTTACTTTAACTTTGAAAGTTACTCGTCACAACCTAACTAATCTAACACTAATGCTTATTTCAAAAGAGCTGTTAATTAATTTACCCCTCCTGAAAGCAACTTTCTAATCCATGGTAACTAGAGATCCACACGCCTATATCACGTGGTTTTCACAAGGTATCTGATCCTTTGCGCGACTTCGCAATCGTACTTAGTGACTTCTGGGGACGAATCTGCTTCGCTTAGCGTCAGTCGAGATGCAGCTTGACAACTCTCAGGTAAGTTATTGGCGATTGTATCTGCAGGACGACTAAAGCACCCGGCCCTATATTAGTACAGTGCTATAATATAACCGAATTCCCCCCATAGAACACACTGATACCGCTTGCTTGTTTGGCTATTATAGAGAGAAGTTTATTAAAATGCACGGAAAACAATCCGAGATACAAAACGTGAAAACATCGGAAGATGCAAAGAATAAACCTCTCTGCCACCAAACCGCGCCAAACAAGCAAGAAGATATCCGAAGACTAATCAATAACACTAATGGCATTGCGTACGACGTTAGCCAGCAAAAGCTTAGATTCTAGAGAGAACTCGAGATATAGCTTATATGCATCGCTAGACCAGTCACCATAAAGTTGAATTATTTCCCCTGGAATACCGATATTGAAGGCCCAAGATGCGGTGCCTCGACGAAAAGAATGACCTCTAAAGCTGTTTGAATTAGGAACACCTACGGCTTGTAGACTGTGGCGAAAAGCTGAGATAAGCCGGGATTTCGTGAGTGGAATGAGCGAGCTCCGAAATGGTAAAACGAACAAAGGACTGCGTTTACCAGTAGGAATAAGTCTAACCATGCGCGTGTATGCAGCAACGGGGCATAAGGGTGAACCCTCAATGGGGAGTAAAGGAATATGAAGCAAACGTTCACCGAACTATACAGGGTGTGTTCTATATGAGCAATTAATCCCTTTGAGAATGACAAGCATCCACAAAGTAACGCCATTTTGTGTGGATTTGAAACTTACGAGGTTTATGGTGACATTGAAATGGTTTCCCATTTGTGAGTCGACTCGCAAACAAAGCTCTTTGTTACACTTCAGTGGATAATTTTAACAGATTTCTATTCTGTTATTGGATGCATTGTTATTGCTTTTGGGTAATTATAACTACTGTAGAGATGCACGTATATCTCCGGATTCACCAGACAGTGTAATGTACACGATCAAATCCGAAATACCTTCAATCTGTACCTACAATTTACTCCTTTGGTCAAATCCGAATCCGTATTTCGAAGCCCATTCCTTTGCGGACAAATTCGAAAATGGATTTCGTATCCCACGAATCCCACTACTCGAATCCAACCAAAGTAAGGTTTCAACGGATTCAATCCAAATCCGGAATCTTTGGATTTGTAATCCAAGCGTTCCATTGGGAAAAGATTCGAAAACAAGAGTCCATCTGGGCTTTCACTCGGGCCATGTCCCCTAGTATGTCCCAACCTTTACTGGAGAAAGGGGTACAACCATACAGAAATTGTTTTCAGTGTCCAAGGGAAGCACCATTAGAAATGTGGATGGGGAGGTAGGACTTCCTCAAGATGCACATTTGTTTTGCCCCTTGGTTGTGCAAGGCAGGTTTTTTTCTTTGATATTTTGCGTTCCAGGATTTATATATTTTATTTTGGACTACCCTTCTACAGATTTCTGATGATGTGTTCCCAATGAGATTAAAGATGAAATACACTTTCATTTGAAATCCTCTTAGTAATAACCGAAGGGAAGAATTATTACCTGAATTTAGCAGTCTTTAGGAGTGGCCGGTAGCGCGGTGACGTTCATTCTCTGCTCCCCTAGCATATATATGTATTTAATATTAATGTTTTTCTCGTGTATGTAACTTTTAAAAAGAAGTTGACCTCTACTTATTCATGTAACGCACGCTTACAATTTAGTCTGCTGTTCTGCAGGTTCAGAGTACTAATAGATGAGTGTCTCAAATGTATGTTTATATCTGTCCCATATTATAAGTTGTATCCTGTCCACCTATGATGGAGCTATCACTATATTTCTCTACTGTTCTTTCTACCCTGCGGCTCTTTATCGCAGCTCACTAATCGCGTCCATATTCAATGGTATTTGTTGGATTAAAGATTATTAACTGAAATGCCTGTTGGTTATCTCTATTTAAAAGCTTTTACTCGCATTCCCAAAACTGCAGTCTGCTCATTATATTACAGAACTATAAAGGGAACTGTTGGAAGCCTTTAATTTCTCGAACCAAAACCTCGGCCGTGAGAGGATTCTAATATTGCTTCGCTCATCATAAATTATTCTGTGGCGCTGGTATGTATTATGACCGAGAGTAAAATGAAATGTGGCATAAAACTACGAAACGTACTTCGAACAAGAATACCGTCCGATGGTGAAATCTATTAGCGCCACGAGGTCAATTAATGCATAATTTAACGCATGCACAGAAATTTTGCTCCATGAAACAAAAAAATAATAATAACGGCCTGCAAATTTAGACTCGTGCCTGCCACAGGCAGCCCGAGTAACAAGAGCCCATCTGGGCTTTCACTCGGGCCACTATGAAGCATTACTTACTGTGACGTCACACAGGCCAGCGTGAACGCAGTCAGTTGCTTATAAAATATCACAAGTCGGTGCTTATTCATCGCCAAATTACTTTCTTGTTCTTCCAAAATGCAAGCAAGCCCTTTCATCGAAGCTTATATGCTCTTAACTTATAAGTCTTATAAAAGAATTAGGATATGGAAGCAGAATTGAGACTTTAGATGCATTCATTGAACAGAGCTATTCGTACCTTCCGAATTGGACTTCGTTTTGGAGACTTTGGAGAGGTAAAGCTGAGAGGCTTTCTTGCTGAGCTACGTGTATCAAGGCTGCATGGCTTTCCCCTTTTCTTTGCTGGTTTGTTTGGAGTATTTCCCGCTGATAATAGAGTCCGTTTAAGGACGGAAGAGCTCTCCATGACATAATTACTTAAAAACAAATGATAAATTGTATTTTAAGATAATAATTTGCCACTGTAAATACTGATTTGCCACTGATTGGAGTTTCATTTATAATACACCTTCTCCAAATGACTCATATGACTTATTTCTAAATTTCTTAAACCCTATTTATAACTCTTGTTTTCCATTAAAAACTATTAAACACCACATCAAAAATCATTCTAAACCATGGTTCACACCTGGCTTAATGAACTCATGCAGAAGGAAACATTCCCTGTATAAGATTGCTTTAACTCAGCCAACTCTTGAGAATAATAAAAAGTATAAGACATTTCGTAATAAATACAACTCCTTAATAAAGATAGCAAGGAAAAAATATTTCCATGACAAATTTTCTTCTATTAATTCCTCCTTAAAAAAAAACTTGGTCTCTTATTAAATCTGTAATCTCAAAAAAACAATCTAATAATAAACCAACAATCATGAAAGACTCAAACGGTCAATATTCTGACCCTGTACAAAGTTTAATGATTTTTTCTCTAATGTTGGTCCATCCTTATCTAAGAACATTCATACACCTCATTTAAGTCACACTAAATTCATGTCAGGTGACTATGCTAATAGCATTTTTTTTTCTCCAACAACAACCAATGAAATTATCACATTAGTGACTTCCCTAAAAAATAGCCATAGTGAAGGCTGGGATGGAATCAGTATTATACCTATCAAAGCAACAATTGATTTACTTGCATCTCCTCTTTCCTTTATTAGTAACTTATCACTTTCTAATGGTATATTTCCAGATAAACTTAAAATTGCTAAAGTCATTCCAATCTATAAAGCTGACAATGTTTCTACATTTTCTAACTATAGGCTCCCGTACGAAACGGCTAGACCTAAAAAATGTCTAGATTAGACCTAGAATAAAGTCTTTCAAAAGTCTATTTTATGTCTGGCGGCTTTTTTCAAAGAAAAGTCTTGGAAAGGGCTCAATTCTGCAAAGCTAAAATGAAAGACTTTTTTAGACATTTTGACAGCTAGACATTCTTAGCTTATAAATAGACATTCACGAGACATTCCTTTCAAGAGCAGTTTACCTAGTACAACAGTCTTAAAAATGTCTAGAACATGTCTAAATGTCTTAAAACTGTCTAGCACGAAAGCCTAATGCAAGACATTTCAGTCAACACGCGGTCAAAGCCAGCGATGTGATGAATGACGAGATACAAAGTTACGGCGTGACGTTGTTCGATCCAGTGTTGTTCGATCGCGTGTTGTTCGATCCAGCGTCGGCGTTCGATCGGCATGATGAAATAAAAAGATAAGCTGAAGGACGTTGTGATTCTTTCCTAAAATTAAAAAGCACATCACAGATTCATATATATGCAATGCTTTATAAAATATTGTGTTGTCATTTACGTACATGTACATGTATGCATTCTTTCAAATTATTGACCTCATCGTTTCAGAAACATACCGGTAAAACGTTAACTGAACTTAATTAACTTAACCTTAACAACTATCTAAGCCCACACTTCAAGTTCTATGGCTATAATGGTCTAACAAAGTATCCACTTCTTCTTTACACTGAGATCGTGATCCTATGTCCTCACAGTTGAAAAGAAAATATGTGCATGAGATCTTATTTTAATAATCGTTCATGTGTGCATTTTAATTAGTTGGTGTAGTCATTAAAGACATGCATGCAGTATTTTTTCCATTTACTAAAATATAGGCAATAAAAACGAGGCATGATAACACCAACAAAGTGCACTACTGTAGCTCTAAAATCAGTATTATTACCAATGTTAAAGTAACATCTTTTAGCATTTACGGATTCAGTTTTGATAATGATCACTGTTAAAACTAGTAATTAATAGGAGATCACCCAGTAGATGTCAAGCTGTCTTATCAGTCATGCAATGCCATCCGTATGGTATTATATTTAATTGTCCGTTTACTCAGATCAGTGTTCAACCAACTTGTACCAACTGTGATTTGTATAAGAATAATGGAATGTTTCTGGAGAGTCAAACATACATTTATAACAAAATGTAAGTGGCATGTATGGACCTGGAGATAACAGCTGAGTATTTTAAAGAGAGAGAATGCATGCATGATAATACATGCCATTAATATGGATACATCAATACTGCCACTTGTACCCGGACTTGTATTGCTGTCAGTCCCGATAGCCTTCATTCTGTCTTCGTTATTTCAAAACATATTCAGTTGTCCTAAACTTGCTGGCCAATTAAACATTTAGAATTGAAGTCATATATAACAAAATTAAACTCACCATAATACCACAGTACAGCTGATGTAGTGTATTTTGCGTTATTTTTTTACAACACGCCAACGCCACCGTTGCCTCATCTTCAGTTCTTCTAGAATGTCTGAATCTGATACATTGGAGTTGCTTCTTCTCAATCCATAAAATCCAAGCATATCCGTAGGTTTTATACTCATTGCTAGTATAGAATATTATTGATCATGAGCTGGAGGTGAAAGTCTATCTATTTGTGCCCACAAATTTGCTGAAATGTCGTTAAGCTCCTGGCGAAATAGAAAATCCCGCCTTTAGGGTATTGATTCTCGCTTTCCTGATTGGCGGATTGAAGGTTAAATAGTATCATTTACGCATACCAATTATTCTTTGTACATTTGATATGCATGAAATGCAAGAACGGGCCAAAGGTCTGTTTGAACGAGTTCATAAATTATCATTCAGAATCGATACAAATGACGGTTATATACGAAGATTTGGCAAAAATTAGAGTACTCTTTGTGACGGAACTGCATGAGCATGAAATGACTTAATACAGTGTACACTGAACAATGTCATAGATAATTCTTTCGTAAATGGAGTATTTATTTAAGGTTTTAACTACATTGTAACCTTTTAACACTTAATTTAGGACCCTATCCAGGCCTCGGAAACACAAAATGCGCATTACCCACAGTTTTCTCCAATTCTGCATGCATGCGATCATTTTAAATGGTTGTGAAATTTACGGAGTATTAATCATTTATACTCAAATGCGTCCGATGGTGTGCACATGTGTAAAAATGATCTTATTGTAACCTAAGACTGTATTTTCATCCAGAAAAGATCTAATTTAGGCCTAAGCTAGATTAAACTTCAAGACATTTTAAAGACATTCGTTCAAACATGGCATATATGAGTAACTCAATATCTGAGAACTCCTAATGATGGTATCGTTTAGTCAAAAGATCTAGTTTAGGTCTTATCTAGACAAAACCTCAAGACATTTTCAAGACAAACAAGCGAAGCAAATGTAGAAAAGTCTTTCAAGACATTTGCAAGATTCTCTAGACATGTAATTTGTCTCAAAAAGGTCTAGATAAGGTCTACAAGATCTTTGCTAGACCTAATGCAGACAAAATTAGACCTAGTTGTTTCGTACGGGGGCCTATCTCTATTCTGCCATGTTTCTCTAAAATTTTAGAAAAAGTTGTTTCTAATAGAATCTCAAATTTCTTTACTAAATATAACATTTTAAATGACCACCAATATGGCTTTAGGCAACATCACTCTACAGCAATGGCTATTCTTGAACTTATTGATCACATATTTCAAGGCCTAGAGAACAATGAGTTTACAATAGGAATTTTTGTTGACCTAAAAAAGGCTTTTGATACTGTCAATCACACAATATTACTGAGTAAGCTGGAGTTTTATGGAGTCAGAGGTTTACCTTTAGCTTGGATGAAAAGTTATCTAAATAATAGACAGCAATATGTTGAAATTGATAATTCTAAATCCCCCCTAAATACTATTAGTTGTGGAGTACCACAGAGCTCCATACTGGGACCACTTCTCTTTTTGATATACATCAATGACTTGTTTCATTGCTCTAAATATCTTTCGTTCATTCTTTTTGCCGACGACACAAATATATTTTTTAGCCACAAAGACATAAATACACTTCTTGATATTTTAAACACTGAACTTATTCATTTTGTCTCCTGGTTAAATTCTAATAAATTAACTCTTCACCCTGACAAAACTAAATTTATATTTTTCCATCCTGCAAGAAAAAAGGTCAATCTAGATAATATCAAAGTCTATGTAAATGGTAAGTCAATTAAACGGACAGAAAATTCTAAGTTTCTAGGTATTATAATTAATCAGAACCTTTCCTGGACACCTCACATTCAGACTATAACTTCTAAGATTTCCAGAGCCATTAGTGTTATTAATAAATCCCGTCAATTCTTCTCTTGTGATACTCTGCGCATTCTGTATAATTCTCTTGTATTACCTTATCTACAATATGGAAACCTTATATGGGCATCAACTTATCCTACACATATTCACCCTATTTTTCTCCAACAGAAGAAAGTAGTCAAAATTATTACCCACTCATCCTCACGTGCCCACTCACAACCATTATTCAATAAGCTTAAAGTGTTATCTGTTTCAAATATCTACAAGCTTCAGATCTCATGCTTCATTTTCTCCCATATTAATAAACTATTACCTGTTCCATTGTCCACTCTATTCAAATTCAATCAGGATTACCATCAACACTATACAAGACACCGGTCTGACATGCATCACCACTTTTTCAAATACAAATACTCTATTAGATCCCAAGGACCCAACATATGGAATGAGATTCCCTTATCCCTTCGTGAATCACTACAACCATACAACCATAAAATGAAATTAAAGACATACTTCCTTTCTCACTGATTTAATTTATATATTACCTTTTCCTTAATTTACATAATGTGTATTTATAACCTCACTCGATTATTGTCACTCCCAGTTTTTGAAGTGGCTTCGACTTTACATCTATCTATTGTAAACATAAAATATATATAGCTCAATAAATGTTCAATGTTCAATGTTCAATATGCATGCTTAGTGCATGTTCACGAGCATAGCACCTTTTGAGCGCCACCAGCTGTCATTATTCAAGTACTCAAAAAATCGTCCAAATACTGGAGTACTTTGGAGTACTTTTGGTTTTTTGTAATGCTCATATATTTGGCTACTTGAATTTGATTTTTTTTTTTTAAATGCTCCCTTCAATAGCGTATGATGAGCACTTTTTTCGGAGTATGTTTATGAAAACATCCTCGAGTGCAAATCACAACGACTGACAATAAAAGTGATATTTTGTGAGTTTTTTCAAGCAAAATAAAAAATTAGTGCAACAGATAGACAGTATAAATATCAATTCAAATGAATGTTAAAGTTCCTTACCTCAAGATGGCTTTTGTAATGAATAAATTGGCTTTTGGTAACTGCAAAACAATCCACCCGAAAAGGCCGCCATTTTTGAAAAATATGCGCGCACGGGCACTTGGGATAGGCCTGGAACCTCCTCTGACTTAATCTGATATTTTGCCGTGACGCGCAAATACGTGTAACAAAGAGTGTGTAATAATAACACTTCCTGATCTACTACTCGTGCCTTAACTCAGTATAAACACTGCCTCTGATGACTTTTGCGTGTCCCTAGCTTCCGCCATGTTTGATACACGTTGTTGATGCTCGGGCCCAGTCCCGCTCTGTCGTGGCTGGCGTTACAACCACCGCTAAAATCCCCGCAAATTTCGCAAATCGTTACTTTCCCCGTTCCACCGGGAAAATGCAACATTAAATGTGCGTTATTCCACGGCCATGTCCCCGTTAATGTCCCACTATGTCCCGGGGGTCGGGGTTTCAATTGACTAGTGCATTACATTTGAGAGAATTGGGACTCCAATTTGAGAGAAATTTCCTCGCGGTTCCGCCATCTTGATTGGTACGCTGGTGAAAAGAACTTCCAAGAAGGTGCAATCTGATTGGTTGACGGCGCCAAATCTCGACAAAAAAAAAAAAAAAGTTAAGGAAAAACACTTGCGATTTCTGACTCGAGCCGGCCAAAGGCCTGGCCCGAGTAAAAAGCTTAACTTTTGGCGGTAGAAGTTTACTGCAAATGTTTTAAGGTAAATTTCGCGCGGCCGCCCACCAGACTGACCGTAATACGCACGCGCAGACGTTTGACCGCTGTGTGTGGCAACGTTGTGTCACGCCATCAAACGAATGAAGTATGGAGAATTTTGTACTTGATCGCCTTTTCACCATAGTCCTCAGTTTGTGTAGTTCCTTGACTCAGACTAGCACAATGATGTGATATTTTCCAAGGTGTTACAAAATAGATCACTGCGCACTTCATAATAAAAGAAGAAACTTGAGCTTCGCCAACGAATAGTCGTAAGAACAATTTCTGTGATGGTTTTTGTTACTTTATGTCGTGTAATCAAAGTGTTGTTTCTCCCTTGTATGCTGGGATCATTACGTCAGAGACTTTTTAAGTATTTCTAATTCTATGAGAAGCAACGCCTCTTCAACCATTTCAATCCAAAGCTCTCCAGGTTAGTTGTATGTCTTTGTACTTCGCGTTCTATGAAGGTAAGTTTTCATTATAAACAGACTCACTCTTGTGTTAGCACATGATCTATATTCTCGCACGCATAATATTTGCCAAATAAGTTTAACCTCTTTGTACTTCGCGTTCTAAGACTAAGGTAGTTTCGTTATAAATATAACAAGAGCCCATCTGGGCTTTCACTCGGGCCACATGAGATTGAAGATGAAATACACTTTCATTTGAAATCCTCTTAGTAATAACCAAAGGGAAGAATTATTAGCTGAATTTAGCAGTCTTTTGGAGTGGCCGGTAGCGCGGTGACTTTCATAAAATTTCTCTGCTCCCCTAGTAAATATGTAATTTAATATTTTTGTTTTTCTCGTATGTTGACCTTTTAATTTAAACAGTTTAACACACTGCATTTGAGCAGGCATATATTCATTGTTTTGAACCCGAGAATTAACCGTACTACCGTACTTCATGGTCCCTTTCTTTAGTAGTGGGTTGTCGGTCAGGTAATTATAAACTCTCGTCATTTAGCACAGAAAATGTATTCTGATGAATAGGGATTGGGTTGTCGTGAAGAATCTAAAGAATTCCGTCTCTTCCGGTTTGAATTTGACTCATGTGTATGTTGCTTTTGAAATGAAAACCCCCAAGAGCCTGTAGTTTTGGATCAACATATCCTTGAAACTCCAAAAGCAACATACACATGAGTCAAATTCAAACTGGAAGAGACGGAATTCTTTAGATTCTTCACGAGGATAAAAATATTTGTTAGCCCGCAATAAGAACTCTCTCGCTGCTTTAACGACCTTGATTTGTAACATGGAGGCTGACCTAACTGATATGGGTAATGAATTCTTACTCTCGTCACATCAAAACACGAATCAAGAAACCAAACTCAGTCATTTGGAAGACAAATTAGTGCAGCAAGATAATATATACAAGACCGAAATCAAGATGCTGTCATCTCGAATATATTATTGACCTAGAAGTTGAAAATGGCGAGTTGAAAGCGGATATAACTTAAAGCTGAGATCCGACTTTCAAACTTAAAAAAAAAATCAAGAATACAAAAGAGAAGACAATGTTCCGAGACTACCCAACCTACTGAAGCTTATCAGTTTGTTCAAGAGCCATATTTCTTACATGACAACCCGATCCCTATTCATCAGAATACATTTTCTGTGTTAAATGACGAGAGTTTACAATCACCTGACCGACAACCCACTACTAAAGAAAGGGACCATGAAGTACGGTAGTACGGTTAATTCTCGGGTTCAAAACAATGAATATATGCCTGCTCAAATGCAGTGTGTTAAACGAATAAGTAGTGTTTAAATTAAAAGGTCAACATACGAGAAAAAGAAAACTATTAAATTACATATATACTAGGGGAGCAGAGAATGAAAATCACCGCGCTACTGGCCACTCCTAAAGACTGCTAAATTCAGCTAATAATTCTTCCCTTTGGTTAATATTAGAGGATTAAGAGGATTTCAAATGAAACTGTATTTCATCTTCAATCTAATGTGGCCCGAGTGAAAGCCCAGATGGGCTCTTGTTCTGTTTAAATCATATTCTGTTAAGTTTCTCTTTAGGTTCTCTATCGTTGTTTGATAGTCGTCATCGTTTAGATGTACTAAATATAACTTAGTTTTTGTTTTGCAACAAAGTTCTCATGTTGTGGAAACTGTAATGCTCTTACCTCTAATAAAATGTTTCAAATAGCTTCGCTTCAGTGTGTCTTATTCTAGTTCTAACAAATATTCACCAACCCTTCAAAGGAACCCACGTGTCACTTCCTGCTGTCAAGTTATTTTTCCTTTGTCTGAATTCTGAGAAACCCAGGAAGTTGATTGACCTCTTGCTCTTGTAACATTTGCATATTCTCTGTGTTATGTTTTCCGGGGGACTGACGCACATAACATGAATAGTCTCTCTCTCTCTTCTCTTTATAACAAGCAATTTACTTATAATACGTTAGAAATTAAGTTGTTTCAAATACCATCAGAAAGCTTTCATGTTGCCAGACCTTAGATCACTCGAAAAGCGTGACACACTGAAAGATGTGATTCCCATTTGGGTTTAAGCGGATTCAGTGGTGATTTGGTACAGTTATTGTAGCCAAAGTATAGCAAATTTTCAGTAAGACGTCAGAACCACAATCAGGTCTACGGATATTTAAACAAAACGTTCAAGCTATTTCTTGTAATCTAAATCACCATCTTTACTTTAACTTTGAAAGTTACTCGTCACAACCTAACTAATCTAACACTAATGCTTATATATTTCAAAAGAGCTGTTAATTAATTTATCCCTCCTGAAAGCAACTTTCTAATCCATGGTAACTAGAGATCCACACGCCTATATCACGTGGTTTTCACAAGGTATAGTGGAATATGAGTCTTCCTCTTTCCCTGATCCTTTGCGCGACTTCCCAATCGTACTTAGTGACTTCTGGGGACGAATCTGCTTCGCTTAGCGTCAGTCGAGATGTAGCTTGACAACTCTCAGGTAAGTTATTGGCGATTGTATCTGCAGGACTACTAAAGCACCCGTCCCTATATTAGTACAGTGCTATAATATAACCGAATTCCCCCCATAGAACACACTGATACCGCTTGCTTGTTTGGCTAAGAGAGAAGTTTATTAAAATGCACGGAAAACAATCCGAGATACAAAACGTGAAAACATCGGAATTAAGATGCAAAGAATAAACCTCTCTGCCACCAAACCGCGCCAAACAAGCAAGAAGATATCCGAAGACTAATCAATAACACTAATGGCATTGCGTACGACGTTAGCCAGCAAAAGCTTAGATTCTAGAGAGAACTCGAGATATAGCTTATATGCATCGCTAGACCAGTCACCATAAAGTTGAATTATTTCCCCTGGAATACCGATATTGAAGGCCCAAGATGCGGTGCCTCGACGAAAAGAATGACCTCTAAAGCTGTTTGAATTAGGAACACCTACGGCTTGTAGACTGTGGCGAAAAGCTGAGATAAGCCGGGATTTCGTGAGTGGAATGAGCGAGCTCCGAAATGGTAAAACGAACAAAGGACTGCGTTTACCAGTAGGAATAAGTCTAACCATGCGCGTGTATGCTGCAACGGGGCATAAGCAGGGTGTGTTCTATATGAGCAATTAATCCCTTTGAGAATGACAAGCATCCACAAAGTAACGCCATTTTGTGTGGATTTGAAACTTACGAGGTTTATGGTGACATTGAAATGGTTTCCCATTTGTGAGTCGACTCGCAAACAAAGCTCTTTGTTACACTTCAGTGGATAATTTTAACAGATTTCTATTCTGTTATTGGATGCATTGTTATTGCTTTTGGGTAATTATAACTACTGTAGAGATGCACGTATATCTCCGGATTCACCAGACAGTGTAATGTACACGATCAAATCCGAAATACCTTCAATCTGTACCTACAATTTACTCCTTTGGTCAAATCCGAATCCGTATTTCGAAGCCCATTCCTTTGCGGACAAATTCGAAAATGGATTTCGTATCCCACGAATCCCACTACTCGAATCCAACCAAAGTAAGGTTTCAACGGATTCAATCCAAATCCGGAATCTTTGGATTTGTAATCCAAGCGTTCCATTGGGAAAAGATTCGAAAACAAGAGTCCATCTGGGCTTTCACTCGGGCCATGTCCCCTAGTATGTCCCAACCTTTATGGAGAAAGGGGTACAACCATACAGAAATTGTTTTCAGTGTCCAAGGGAAGCACCATTAGAAATGTGGATGGGGAGGTAGGACTTCCTCAAGATGCACATTTGTTTTGCCCCTTGGTTGTGCAAGGCAGGTTTTTTTCTTTGATATTTTGCGTTCCAGGATTTATATATTTTATTTTGGACTACCCTTCTACAGATTTCTGATGATGTGTTCCCAATGAGATTAAAGATGAAATACACTTTCATTTGAAATCCTCTTAGTAATAACCGAAGGGAAGAATTATTAGCTGAATTTAGCAGTCTTTAGGAGTGGCCGGTAGCGCGGTGACGTTCATTCTCTGCTCCCCTAGCATATATATGTAATTTAATATTTTTGTTTTTCTCGTGTATGTAACTTTTAAAAAGAAGTTGACCTCTACTTATTCATGTAACGCACGCTTACAATTTAGTCTGCTGTTCTGCAGGTTCAGAGTACTAATAGATGAGTGTCTCAAATGTATGTTTATATCTGTCCCATATTATAAGTTGTATCCTGTCCACCTATGATGGAGCTATCACTATATTTCTCTACTGTTCTTTCTACCCTGCGGCTCTTTATCGCAGCTCACTAATCGCGTCCATATTCAATGGTATTTGTTGGATTAAAGATTATTAACTGAAATGCCTGTTGGTTATCTCTATTTAAAAGCTTTTACTCGCATTCCCAAAACTGCAGTCTGCTCATTATATTACAGAACTATAAAGGGAACTGTTGGAAGCCTTTAATTTCTCGAACCAAAACCTCGGCCGTGAGAGGATTCTAATATTGCTTCGCTCATCATAAATTATTCTGTGGCGCTGGTATGTATTATGACCGAGAGTAAAATGAAATGTGGCATAAAACTACGAAACGTACTTCGAACAAGAATACCGTCCGATGGTGAAATCTATTAGCGCCACGAGGTCAATTAATGCATAATTTAACGCATGCACAGAAATTTTGCTGCATGAAACAAAAAAATAATAATAACGGCCTGCAAATTTAGACTCGTGCCTGCCACAGGCAGCCCGAGTAACAAGAGCCCATCTGGGCTTTCACTCGGGCCACTATGAAGCATTACTTACTGTGACGTCACACAGGCCAGCGTGAACGCAGTCAGTTGCTTATAAAATATCACAAGTCGGTGCTTATTCATCGCCAAATTACTTTCTTGTTCTTCCAAAATGCAAGCAAGCCCTTTCATCGAAGCTTATATGCTCTTAACTTATAAGTCTTATAAAAGAATTAGGATATGGAAGCAGAATTGAGACTTTAGATGCATTCATTGAACAGAGCTATTCGTACCTTCCGAATTGGACTTCGTTTTGGAGACTTTGGAGAGGTAAAGCTGAGAGGCTTTCTTGCTGAGCTACGTGTATCAAGGCTGCATGGCTTTCCCCTTTTCTTTGCTGGTTTGTTTGGAGTATTTCCCGCTGATAATAGAGTCCGTTTAAGGACGGAAGAGATCTCCATGACATAATTACTTAAAAACAAATGATAAATTGTATTTTAAGATAATAATTTGCCACTGTAAATACTGATTTGCCACTGATTGGAGTTTCATTTATAATACACCTTCTCCAAATGACTCATATGACTTATTTCTAAATTTCTTAAACCCTATTTATAACTCTTGTTTGCCATTAAAAACTATTAAACACCACATCAAAAATCATTCTAAACCATGGTTCACACCTGGCTTATGAACTCATGCAGAAGGAAAAATTCCCTGTATAAGATTGCTTTAACTCAGCCAACTCTTGAGAATAATAAAAAGTATAAGACATTTCGTAATAAATACAACTCCTTAATAAAGATAGCAAGGAAAAAATATTTCCATGACAAATTTTCTTCTATTAATTCCTCCTTAAAAAAAAACTTGGTCTCTTATTAAATCTGTAATCTCAAAAAAACAATCTAATAATAAACCAACAATCATGAAAGACTCAAACGGTCAATATTCTGACCCTGTACAAATTGCAACTAAGTTTAATGATTTTTTCTCTAATGTTGGTCCATCCTTATCTAAGAACATTCATACACCTCATTTAAGTCACACTAAATTCATGTCAGGTGACTATGCTAATAGCATTTTTTTTTCTCCAACAACAACCAATGAAATTATCATATTAGTGACTTCCCTAAAAAATAGCCATAGTGAAGGCTGGGATGGAATCAGTATTATACCTATCAAAGCAACAATTGATTTACTTGCATCTCCTCTTTCCTTTATTAGTAACTTATCACTTTCTAATGGTATATTTCCAGATAAACTTAAAATTGCTAAAGTCATTCCAATCTATAAAGCTGACAATGTTTCTACATTTTCTAACTATAGGCCTATCTCTATTCTGCCATGTTTCTCTAAAATTTTAGAAAAAGTTGTTTCTAATAGAATCTCAAATTTCTTTACTAAATATAACATTTTAAATGACCACCAATATGGCTTTAGGCAACATCACTCTACAGCAATGGCTATTCTTGAACTTATTGATCACATATTTCAAGGCCTAGAGAACAATGAGTTTACAATAGGAATTTTTGTTGACCTAAAAAAGGCTTTTGATACTGTCAATCACACAATATTACTGAGTAAGCTGGAGTTTTATGGAGTCAGAGGTTTACCTTTAGCTTGGATGAAAAGTTATCTAAATAATAGACAGCAATATGTTGAAATTGATAATTCTAAATCCCCCCTAAATACTATTAGTTGTGGAGTACCACAGAGCTCCATACTGGGACCACTTCTCTTTTTGATATACATCAATGACTTGTTTCATTGCTCTAAATATCTTTCGTTCATTCTTTTTGCCGACGACACAAATATATTTTTTAGCCACAAAGACATAAATACACTTCTTGATATTTTAAACACTGAACTTATTCATTTTGTCTCCTGGTTAAATTCTAATAAATTAACTCTTCACCCTGACAAAACTAAATTTATATTTTTCCATCCTGCAAGAAAAAAGGTCAATCTAGATAATATCAAAGTCTATGTAAATGGTAAGTCAATTAAACGGACAGAAAATTCTAAGTTTCTAGGTATTATAATTAATCAGAACCTTTCCTGGACACCTCACATTCAGACTATAACTTCTAAGATTTCCAGAGCCATTAGTGTTATTAATAAATCCCGTCAATTCTTCTCTTGTGATACTCTGCGCATTCTGTATAATTCTCTTGTATTACCTTATCTACAATATGGAAACCTTATATGGGCATCAACTTATCCTACACATATTCACCCTATTTTTCTCCAACAGAAGAAAGTAGTCAAAATTATTACCCACTCATCCTCACGTGCCCACTCACAACCATTATTCAATAAGCTTAAAGTGTTATCTGTTTCAAATATCTACAAGCTTCAGATCTCATGCTTCATTTTCTCCCATATTAATAAACTATTACCTGTTCCATTGTCCACTCTATTCAAATTCAATCAGGATTACCATCAACACTATACAAGACACCGGTCTGACATGCATCACCACTTTTTCAAATACAAATACTCTATTAGATCCCAAGGACCCAACATATGGAATGAGATTCCCTTATCCCTTCGTGAATCACTACAACCATACAACCATAAAATGAAATTAAAGACATACTTCCTTTCTCACTGATTTAATTTATATATTACCTTTTCCTTAATTTACATAATGTGTATTTATAACCTCACTCGATTATTGTCACTCCCAGTTTTTGAAGTGGCTTCGACTTTACATCTATCTATTGTAAACATAAAATATATATAGCTCAATAAATGTTCAATGTTCAATGTTCAATATGCATGCTTAGTGCATGTTCACGAGCATAGCACCTTTTGAGCGCCACCAGCTGTCATTATTCAAGTACTCAAAAAATCGTCCAAATACTGGAGTACTTTGGAGTACTTTTGGTTTTTTGTAATGCTCATATATTTGGCTACTTGAATTTTTTTTTTTTAAATGCTCCCTTCAATAGCGTACGATGAGCACTTTTTTCGGAGTATGTTTATGAAAACATCCTCGAGTGCAAATCACAACGACTGACAATAAAAGTGATATTTTGTGAGTTTTTTCAAGCAAAATAAACAATTAGTGCAACAGATAGACAGTATAAATATCAATTCAAATGAATGTTAAAGTTCCTTACCTCAAGATGGCTTTTGTAATGAATAAATTGGCTTTTGGTAACTGCAAAACAATCCACCCGAAAAGGCCGCCATTTTTGAAAAATATGCGCGCACGGGCACTTGGGATAGGCCTGGAACCTCCTCTGACTTAATCTGATATTTTGCCGTGACGCGCAAATACGTGTAACAAAGAGTGTGTAATAATAACACTTCCTGATCTACTACTCGTGCCTTAACTCAGTATAAACACTGCCTCTGATGACTTTTGCGTGTCCCTAGCTTCCGCCATGTTTGATACACGTTGTTGATGCTCGGGCCCAGTCCCGCTCTGTCGTGGCTGGCGTTACAACCACCGCTAAAATCCCCGCAAATTTCGCAAATCGTTACTTTCCCCGTTCCACCGGGAAAATGCAGCATTAAATGTGCGTTATTCCACGGCCATGTCCCCGTTAATGTCCCACTATGTCCCGGGGGTCGGGGTTTCAATTGACTAGTGCATTACATTTGAGAGAATTGGGACTCCAATTTGAGAGAAATTTCCTCGCGGTTCCGCCATCTTGATTGGTACGCTGGTGAAAAGAACTTCCAAGAAGGTGCAATCTGATTGGTTGACGGCGCCAAATCTCGACAAAAAAAAAAAAAAGTTAAGGAAAAACACTTGCGATTTCTGACTCGAGCCGGCCAAAGGCCTGGCCCGAGTAAAAAGCTTAACTTTTGGCGGTAGAAGTTTACTGCAAATGTTTTAAGGTAAATTTCGCGCGGCCGCCCACCAGACTGACCGTAATACGCACGCGCAGACGTTTGACCGCTGTGTGTGGCAACGTTGTGTCACGCCATCAAACGAATGAAGTATGGAGAATTTTGTACTTGATCGCCTTTTCACCATAGTCCTCAGTTTGTGTAGTTCCTTGACTCAGACTAGCACAATGATGTGATATTTTCCAAGGTGTTACAAAATAGATCACTGCGCACTTCATAATAAAAGAAGAAACTTGAGCTTCGCCAACGAATAGTCGTAAGAACAATTTCTGTGATGGTTTTTGTTACTTTATGTCGTGTAATCAAAGTGTTGTTTCTCCCTTGTATGCTGGGATCATTACGTCAGAGACTTTTTAAGTATTTCTAATTCTATGAGAAGCAACGCCTCTTCAACCATTTCAATCCAAAGCTCTCCAGGTTAGTTGTATGTCTTTGTACTTCGCGTTCTATGAAGGTAAGTTTTCATTATAAACAGACTCACTCTTGTGTTAGCACATGATCTATATTCTCGCACGCATTGCCAAATAAGTTTAACCTCTTTGTACTTCGCGTTCTAAGACTAAGGTAGTTTCGTTATAAATATAACAAGAGCCCATCTGGGCTTTCACTCGGGCCACATGAGATTGAAGATGAAATACACTTTCATTTGAAATCCTCTTAGTAATAACCAAAGGGAAGAATTATTAGCTGAATTTAGCAGTCTTTTGGAGTGGCCGGTAGCGCGGTGACTTTCATAAAATTTCTCTGCTCCCCTAGTAAATATGTAATTTAATATTTTTGTTTTTCTCGTATGTTGACCTTTTAATTTAAACAGTTTAACACACTGCATTTGAGCAGGCATATATTCATTGTTTTGAACCCGAGAATTAACCGTACTACCGTACTTCATGGTCCCTTTCTTTAGTAGTGGGTTGTCGGTCAGGTAATTATAAACTCTCGTCATTTAGCACAGAAAATGTATTCTGATGAATAGGGATTGGGTTGTCGTGAAGAATCTAAAGAATTCCGTCTCTTCCGGTTTGAATTTGACTCATGTGTATGTTGCTTTTGGAGTTTCAAGGATATGTTGATCCAAAACTACAGGCTCTTGGGGTTTTCATGGACTTGTGAACTTGCAGGCTCTGTAATTTGTTTTGTTTTCTTAGTATAACATAAAGTGTTGAACATGTTCATTTTCTCAAGCATGTCGCGCGTGACCTCTGTTTCTTCATTCGTTAAGTTCTCTACTTTCATCTGTAATCTGGGAAACTCGATCTTTTCCCATGCCTTGGCACATAACTATTCCTGTTGTGGATGATTATAAGTAAAATCCTTGTATCCTGTCCACCTATGATGGAGCTATCAAATGATATATTTCTCTACTGTTCATTCTACCCTGCGGCTCTTTATCGCAGCTCGCGTCCATATCAGGTATTTATTAACTGAAATGCCTGTTGGTTATATACCCTCCTTCCCAAAACTGATCTGCTCATTATATTACAGAACTATAAAGGGAACTGTTGGAAGCCTTTAATTTCTCGAACCGAAACCTCGGCCGTGAGAGGATTCTTGTTTAAGTTAACCTGAGTATCAGGCTTACCTTTTCCCCCGAGAAAAAGAAAGAAAAAACAACGCGCGAGAGGGGGAAAAGAACGCCTGATACAAATACTATTCGAGACACCTTCCGCCCCTTGTCGCGTCGCCTGTCACAATCATGTCAACAATCATGTCACTAGTAAAGTGCTTTCGAGATTAGCCGCAAGTAAACATGAAAAACTTTTAACACATTCGAACCTCG